>CM061040.1:82387129-82587129 GCA_030762985.1 Adelphocoris suturalis
AAAGAAAAAGATGGAGTACCGTATTTCACATTTGGCTTATTTTAATTCATTGACAATGAAGTGTGATGAACAGAAAACTCTGGAAATGATTACACTCATTATTTTTGTAAAATTTGTAGATAGCCTTTCTGCGCAGAATACTGGTTTGTAGGTTTTATTCAAAGGAGCCAGTGGCACATCATTAACTAAGTATACCTACGGACATAGACGTGGACACCAACTGAAAGGTTATGAATGGACGTTTTCTGGAAATTAATTATTTGAATTAGTTAATTTGAAAAATTAACTTTTTTTTGTTTATTGTTGGCATTAACACGTATTATACAGCCAAAAAATTAACTTGAAAAATATATAAGTTTGTCGAAGGTAGGTACTCAAAGAAGGAATAAATTATTATACACTAACAACCAAATATTTTAATTTATTTTTACCTACTAACCGAACAATGTTATTGTTACCTACCGAAGGTCCACATTATCGATTAAACAATGACCAAGCGAAGTTTTGTCATCGAAAGCAACAGAAAAGACGATAATTGGGCTAACTCAAAACCAAAACTAACGCAGGTATTTTCCCCGCCGTCCTCAGGTCGAGACGCAAAGAACAGAGACGCAAATAGAATCAGCGGTTCTCTTGCAGTTTCCGCCGATACAACAAAATTATAAACATAGATAAATGTTAATTGAAGAAAACAATGAAAAAAAAAAAAAAATCAACTTGTGTCCATAAGGACTGCGGTATAGGCAACAGAGGAAGAGCAAATTGGTAAGGTCCATGTTCTCATGTTCAAAGCCCCATCACTCCCTAAGTTTTGAAAAATATGATTGGATAAAGGCTCCAAATTCGCAAACAATTATATTTGTATAGGGGTTTCAAGGCTATTTATTTTTCACGTATTAATCTACGTGGAAGGTATAGTATTTCAATTAATTCAATTCGAGAAGAATACATCCAAGTTATGATGGTATTATCCTGAACAGCCACCCAAGGTATTTCGCTCAAGAATGTTGAGCAGCCAGACAGAGAGGCTGAGCTATGACATACAGAAATTGAATGAAGTCTTTTATGTGAGGTAAGAAGAACAGATGTATATTTTTGGTTTCCATGTGTGGGCTACAGACCAAGCTATTACTCCGCGATGAATTTGGCTGTTCAAGGCAGTAACGCTCGGGATGAATGATATAGAGGCAGCAAACTACTTTGTCAAGATGCCCGCAGATCACGTCTGGTCTGTAAATGGCCCGATTGTGTACTAAAAATACAACTCCACACATCCAATCAACTCTCACTCATTTGGGAACATGCACCGCGGCACTATTCATCCAACAAAATCTCACGAATCGGGGTGAGCCTTCCGAAATGTTTTAGAAACCATAGTACCGATACCATAATAATTACGTGATATAATACGTACACCCAGAAATGGGGGATAAGACATATCAAAGTCTGGGCATGATGAAAAAGTTATTAATTACTAAGTAGTTAAAGTGGTATGACGATGATATTGATATCGTACGTGTCATAAGAGGCCCAAGTTCAGTATGAAATCACGCAGCTTAGGAAATATCTAATAATGGAATACAGATCTTATTTTCAAAGTCAAGAAAAGGAAATAATATATGTTGAGAAACATATGACAAACTGTTCCAACAACAGACAACACTAGTTAATATGGTGCCTGACAGATAATTCGTTCGAGGAATGTCCTCGGTGGTCCTCGGTCAGAATATCTTCAAACTTCGCACATTAATATGTCGGTCCCTAAATCAATTTTCTGATTTCTAATAGGAACTGTCACAAACTGAACATATTAGCCGCACCAACGCAACCTAAAATCCGTTTTATTTGTTTTAATCTCTATGATGTTGAAAATTCTTCCATTCATAATGAGTAGAAGTCTTAACTGCATTATTAAATAAGTTTTAGAACGAATTTTCAAAATCACATAACTGAAGGAAAATGTACAAAAAGTTTGCCAAGTAGGGAGTGGCATATATTTTCCTCCTATCATTAACATGAATATACAGATCAATGAAATATTTTAAATAATCTTGGAAAATTCCATAGCGAAAAATAGTAATACAAGATGTAGCGTCAAATGTCGAAATCGGTCAAATAGGAAACAAGAACAAGTTTGCGCATGCGCAGAATCAAGTAATGATTTTAGATTAATGAAATTGACCATATACACCACATTCCCAGAAAATTTCATCAAAATCGGATGAAAACTGTGGTAATTTTGCTCGTTACAAGGATTACACGTTCGCGCACAGCAGCTATTATTGCTAGGTACGTCTGCGCATAAGAAGAGTTAAATATTGTTCTGGGAACAATGATACTAGAGAGATTTTGTACTTCACGTATTCATTTTCTCGTTTACGAAAATGGCCTTTCCGAAACGATCAGAGGTTTCCGTTACGTAGAAACACTTTTCGGAACGGGAAGAGTCAGCTTTACTCATGCTCAGCTTTTTCGGAATCTTAATTACGAGACGACAACTTGACCTTTCTCTAGGATAACCCTAACTGCCTAACTTAGCAACTATCATGCAGTTGGCATGGACACACATACAGACACACCCGACAAAATCGCCTGACTTTTCCCTGTACGGTCTTTCGTTGTTGGATTAACCTTTGTATGTCTTTTTTTTTAGTGTTTTCCCCGCACCTCAACAAAAAGGATCATTAACGGCATTATGTTCTTGATTTCGATGTTTTATCGACGATTTCAGCTTTTTCATTCTCAAGATTTCGTTTCAAGATTCATTTTACACGTTAAATATTTGTGTTGTTTACGTCAGAATCTATTTTGTAAGATGTAGAGGTAAGTGATCGTTGTTTCTTACTTCATGTTATATTTCGGAAAATGTCTACTGTGAGTTTTGAGTAGTGATTCACTACAAGAGTCACGTTAACGTCTCTATAAGAGTTCTCTTTCTCTCAGGTTTACGAAAACGCCACGCGAAATCAATGTGAAAAGGTTAGCATTCATCGTGCTCGCTCTAACAGCTTGTTTTTGTATTTACGAGAAATACCAATACGAGAAATACAAAAACTCTCCACTGATAAGGGCTACTACCTTACCCGAACATTCTCTGGAAATTTCATCGAAATCAAATGAAAACTGTGAATGTAGAGCGTCTTTCCAGAATTTCACTTTCGCGCATGCGCAGCAAGCTACATGGTGAAATTGATAGAGAATGCTCAAATTGTCTTCTCCCAACTATATTCCACATTTGAGTGAGATCGGACGACAAAGGCGTGAGAAAATAATGCTTGATGGAATTCACGTTTGCGCATGCGCAGGGTGACATATTGATTTGGGAATAATGAAACTTATAGGAGGCAATCTGCACCTTAACCCACGCATTCCCTGAAAATGTCATTAAAATCAGATGAAAACTGTGAAAATAAAGCTTGTTACAAGGGTTTGCGGACCCACGACAGACATAAAGACAGGCACGGGACGAAAATTGTTTATAATGATCTAAAACGTAAAATGTGAGTGGAAATTTTGATTTTGGAGAAAATTAATTTTTCATTGCCCGAAAGTGAAAACTATGCCTGTAGGTACTATCTATAGGAGGTAGAATCGGAAGCAATAAAGATATAATTTTTTAGGGTTGTTTTAGAGCGCTTCTGAGCCAAGGTGAGGCCTCAGGGTGATCTTCGCACTACAATCTAATATCAATACATTATAATATAATACTGTACTCACTCTCTACATCTTCCGGGCACACCTTACAACATTTTCCAGGATACAGAACAGGTTCTTCGCATGATGGCTTGGGACATTCGTTCTTGATGTTCTTACAGTGAACCTTTCCAATGATTTTCCTCTTTTTCTGAACCTGCAAACAGGCATAGAGTATCGGTCAATATGAGAGCCAACAGATGAGCACGTTAATGTACATCTTGATAATGAAAGTAATGAAAATCACAATATAAGATTCGCTACAGATATTCATGCAAACAGTGAAACACGAGTTTCACGATAATGAATGTAATGAAAATCATAATATAAGATTCGCTACAGATATTTATGCAAACAGTGAAACAGGAGTTTTACGAGACAAAAGAAGTTGAATTCCCCAGGAACGGACAGGCTGAAGATAATAATTTGAATTAATGTGTTACATCATAATCGAGCAACGATTTTATGTTACAAAATTTCGGGAGTGATTTTCGTAAAGGGATTTTGGGTGAAGAGTCAGCAAAAGAATAAAAATAGCCATAAGTACATGTATCTCTTGAGCAGCAGGGTATCACGCGAAGCTTCCACAACTCAAAAGCAAAAGAGAACCGCGTGTTATTGCCAAAAAAGGAAACAAGACTTTTCAAGGCAACTTAGGCAGGGAAATTGAGTTTCTACCAAATAAAAATGGCTCACAGTTCATTAATAATTTGACTGTAACATAGCTGACTCGATTTTCATAGCAGTTGAGATAGTCTACGATTTTAGCGTAAAATAAGAGCTATCCAACGAGTGAAGTGCGATTCTTGTGGGATGGAAAATGAAGCAGTTACGTTTCTCTGACAACGGGGTGGTTGGAGGGCATTAGAAATTTCGTGTGACAGAATTTTCAAATGACTAACAGTGAAATATTATCTAAGTCAATAATCTGTTATAAGCCCGCCATTTACACTTTTATCCAAAACGATTAGAATGCAAATCCAAGAATCATAATTAGATAGAAAAGGGCGAATAATTTCTAGCAAACCCTTCAGCAAGATATGAAATTTTAAGGTCGGAGGTAATTTTCAAACGATTGTAAGTAACAGATTAGACCATTGCAAGCATAGTTGGTTTGCAGCCAAATGTTCTATGCTCGGATATGATGGATCATCTCTCCCACTGGGATTTCTGACCGATCTATTCTGACCTTGAATACATGGGATAAGGGAAGGAATCCTAATTTTATTGAGTACCCGGGAAGTAACAACTAACCATGTTCGAGCCAAATTAATTCTTTTGTAAGCATTAACATAATATTTGCAGCGGGTAATTCCAATGCGGTACGAGAGGTGTATTATCTTGCTTGCGTTACAGACGAGATTGCTGGGAGTTGTTTTATGATACGAGGACCGCATTAGCATAATTAAATATGCGTATGAACAAGGAGGTGTCTTTAACAGGCTCGTTTGGCGCCGTCAACGATAAATGCTGGCTTTAAAAGTTCGGAAATCACAGGGTGAAGAGCCCATTTGAAAGAACAGATCCCGGGCTCAGTCGAAACGGCGCAGAAAATGGTGTGATTTGGAGGCTCTCAAGGCCTCAGGATGGCCTTAGAGGTCCTTCCTCTTTCGATTCTCGACTTCCCTGGAAAAAAATATGAAGGCGTAAATTATAATCAAGACCTCCCTCTACTGCAAATCGCCTAACAAAGAGGCTGGAGGTGTGATTTACAGAACCGCCATGAGCCAAAGGAGAGGTGATAAAATATGTTCAAATCGGGAACATTTTTGTATCAGCAAATTGCAACTTAATACGAAATCGCACCATCCCGTTGCTGTGCAATCGATTGGTGGATTGGGTTGTGTCAACTTCGCCCAAACATCCAACAAATACTTTTTGAGTTTTTTTTCTGTATAAAAAGCAATAACTCGAATTATGTAATCTTACTGTGAGGAAATCATGTACACCAACATAAGAACATGCAATCTTGCCGATATCAGTGATAGACCCAATTCACTGGATAGAATTATTTACATTGATTATTCAAGAATGATCATCTTCATTGGGATCAATCGAAGAAATCTTCCCAAAAAATAACTTCTCCCGAAATAAAGCAAAACTACGTGAATCGAAATAGCATAACCTACTTATTTTCCAGACAACGCAACCATTGAAATTAGAGCATTGATTTCAAAATTATCATGCAAAAAGATCTTTTAGCGAATTTCAGTAGAAAATGAAACTATTGCAACGGACAAACAATTTTTTAAATTGAATTTGTCGTTAATTGGAAATTCCACATTAATGGAAATCGTTGAGGCCACCACTATTTGAGAACATTAAATTGGTAAAATTTCAAAAATTGTGCTAGAAAAATCACTAAAATGGCAAAAAACAGCTAAATATCATTAAATTTTTATTGTTTTAATAGAATTGTAGTCAAAAGAAATCAACAATGAACTAGAAAAATAAAAACTGTATGCTAAAAAATTGTAGCAATATTTGCTTAAAAAAAAAAAAAAAAAAAAAAAAAAAAAAAAAAAAAAAAAAAAAAAAAAAAAAAAAAAAAACTCTGTTGAGACACAAAATAAATTTCAGAACGGGGTTTTCAGTCAGATTTAACAACAGGCCTGTAGGTAACAATTTCTTTACACTCTTAGTGCTCAAATTTCAAAGCAATGTAATACGGTAATTCACGAAGATTTGCTTATACAATACTGCTGCATATTTTATTGTTTATTTAATTATTCGTTAATTAGTGGTCTTTGGGTTTAAAACTTCTAGCTGCATTTTTCATATACTTTTTATATATTTTCTTTATTTTACCAAATCGGAGAAGATTGGCATATGCCACCGTATCAGCGAGAGATAAGACATGATTCCCATGGAAATGTTCGATCCGACCATGTGCATCATAATAGCATTATCTGTTTCAGAGAAACGAAAGGCCCAATCTGTTTAGTTTCCTAGTTTTCATCAAGTGATATCGAGATGGGCCAGTTAATGGACCTACAAGTATTCTGACGTCTTTCTTAGGCATGACAAACCGTTCAGTCACCTACTTGGTGAGAGAGTCACAAATAGTTCGACCTCACAGGCCTGAGAACCCCCCTCCCCTCATCTCCCAATAAACCAAATTTAGTATTACGCAAATATCATTTGGCATAATAATTTACTAAGGTCAAGGACAGCCCAACGGGATAGGTGCAAACTTGTATGGCAATACCCTCATGCAGGTATTTAAAAACTCCAGACGTCAATTTAAATATATCAGCTGATGCAATCGTCGGAGTTTCTGAGGCGATTTTCACTATGCTTTAGCAGTTGCAATTCACTCCCATGTTGATTTTTTTTCTTGTCAATGTTTTAGCCTTTAGGAAGAGGTAACCAACGAACGTACATCGACTCGAGTAGTTTCATCTTTGCAAGAATATTTAGAAAACTTGTATTACACCACAGAGTTAGGAAAAGCAAATGGCAACGAATGGGAATCAGGAAAACATTGTTCACGAACCTTTTAACGCCAGAAGGCTTATACAATGAGGAAAAGAAACGCTTGCATACGAGTCTGCAACACATTGGGACATTTAATGTCTTTAGTTACAGACTCGTATGTGTTGCGGACTCGTATGCAAGCTCTAAGAGCCACTCAGCTGATCCGAAACCTGGGCATCGTCAAATAAACATCCTAAAGAGGCTACATACGAAATCACAGCTTCCTAGAGGGTAAAGAATAGAAATTAGCTTTTAAAGAGCCACTCATCTGACCGGACTCTGGGCATCGTCAAGTAAATGTCCTAAAGAGGCTACATACGAAATTACAGCTTCCTAGAGTGTAAAGTATAGAAATTACCTATTAAAATTATTTAACCACCGCTTCACAAATCAAACCGTTCTCGCAATATTTGGATCCCCTGCTATGAATCAAATCATCGAAACACCAGCTCAATGAAATCATCAGAAATTATCAAGCGGTTGCGATCATGTTCACAATATCAATTATTGAGAATGATCACCTGTGTGTACACAATTATTCAAATAACCATGCTCATAACTCAGCTTGTTGGCCATGCACTTCGCAGTAGTTGACATGATATGGTTGGATAAATCAGAGCTTTCCAACGAATGGTCAACGAATTTTGTGGGATGAAAAACGACGAACTACCATTTCCCTAGCAACGACTCGGTTGTAATCGGAAATCATCAGAAAACCAACCGTAACGCTTTTTTTAACGCATTTTTTTAATGCTTTTTGTTAACGCTATTTTCGTTCATGTGCCAAAGTAAAGACATAAAATGTCAAAATTCAGTCGGCGTTGTAAATAATACCCTCTGGCAACAAACACGAGTTCATATGCACAGAATAAAATAGACGGGCATGTGATAAAATTCTGGGGATTGTCTTGGGCCAACTTGATAGACAGGAGAAACGGACAGAATCTTTCCATAAAATCATAAAACGTGAAAATGGAAGCAAAAGTTCTAAAATACCAAAATTATGTTTGTTTTTAGAAATAAACGAACCCAAGATTACCGCAATCTCCATAAAAAAGTACTACATATGCAAATTCTAGGTGATGATTAAACAAAAATAATGATGTTTGTTGACAATACGAATAAAAATCACGAAGAAAAGGTAGAACAAACAAGAAGTCCTTGAGCCTCAGCTAACGGTTTCAGGTCGACTGTTACCACTTATGCCGCGGCGTCTCGTGAATTGATAAGCAGACGTTGTAGGAATCGTAGGAAGGTGATAATTGTACTATGAGAGATAATAATGCAAACGGCTTGTCTACCTGCCCACGCGTTGCCCGGGTTGACGTCAAATGAAGTTTTACGACTTTTTGTTTAGGTGGTCTTTTCTTCTTCTTTTTTTACATCATTTGATTTCCGCATGTCAATGAAGTGCGTTCACCTCCAGCGTTGTCAGCGAGGCGATGGCACTGAATTGAATGGGTTGCAGGATTACGAACGTGTTAGTGAAATTTCAAAGAAACTAGATGTTACGACGCTCGTAAGCACTTGTCATTTCCTAGCGTATGAGATCCTTTAGTTTTTAAGAAATACACGCGCTTACATATCCCTGGATGTGTTTGTGTAATGATAACTTTTATTGTTATAAGAAAGAGTGACTACCTACTGGCCGTCCCAGAAACATGCACGTGAGTGAATCACCTGCTGAGCGTAACCTGCTAGAAGGTCTAGATAATTGTATAGTAAAAGATTTTGTTGGTGTTTCGAAATGTTTATGTATTGCTATCATTGGGAAAAAAAAGGCTACAAAATCACCATTCCACAAACATGCCCGCGAGTGAATCTTCTGCTGAGCGTAACCTGCGAGAACGCTTAGGTAAAGGAATGAACTAAATATTGATAAGTAATACAAACATCACAGGGACGTCCCTATGAATGGTTTTTATATACATAATTTTGGTGAGAGTTAAAATAAGAGATTCAAAAAAGGACTTCTTGAACCCCCCTCCCCTCTCCATAGACTCCCACCACCGACAGCGAGTTCCTATCATAAGTATGAAATTTGCAACTCCTGACATAATTTCCAAAACGAAACCAAATTAATAATTGAATTTAAATGGATGATAACGCAAATCCAATGAGAATAGTGAAAACATCATGATTTATTACTATTAATCCCTCCATTCACCCTCTTCCATAATGAAATTTGAAACTCTTGGTATACCTTCCAAAACTAGACCAAATTCCTAGTTGAACAAAAAAAAAAAAAAAAGAATCATGAAAATCGGACGATATTAGTTAAAACATCATGATTTATTACTATTAATCCCACCATTCACCCTCTTCCATAATGAAATTTGAAACTCTTGGTATACCTTCCAAAACTAGACCAAATTCCTTGTTGAATAAAAAAAGAATCATGAAAATCGGACGATATTAGTTAAAACATCATGATTTATTACTATTACTCCCTCTATTCACCCCCTTTCGTTATTGAATTTGGAATTCCTGATTCGCGATCCAAAACTAGACCGAACTCATAGTTGAACAAAAAGAAAATCACAAAAATCGGAGGAGCATTATGACAACACCACGATTCATTAGTATTACCCCTCCATTCACCCCCTCCCATGATGATTTAAAACCTCTGACATACGTTCCGAAACTATATCGAATTCCTAATGGAAGAAAATGAGAATCACGAAAATCGGTCAAGATTTGTAGCTAGGGCAGCGCCTGAAATAATCGGTAAATATCCCTTCCACCCCTACCACGACAGTAAATCCGGTATTCCTAAGGTTTGTTGCACAACTAGACTAAAATTGAAATCAAACCAAATAAGAATCACGAAAATCAGTTGAGAATTGTAGTCTCGGCGGCGTCGACAAAATTTGTCGAAAAAAACCCACGTTTTTTCGGCTTGACCCCCTCTTTCCCCCTCTTCCATCACGGAATTAAAAATTTCCGAGGTTTGCTGTATAATTAGACTAAAATTGGGTTCGAACAAAGAAAGAATCTCGAAAATCGGTTGAGAACTGTGGCCTGGGCAGAGTCATAGCTGGCCGAAAGTTAGCAATTGCATTATACAGAATGAGCAGAAAAGTGATTTCTACAGAAGCCAAATCTGAAGTGATAAGGAAAATTATTATAAATGTGACAAGAAAAGAATTATAAAACGGATAAAAATGAGCCTACGTTACACAACATCAGTAAAGGTAGGTAACAGCTTCTATGGATAGAAGCTTGCATAACACTCGGATAGGAACAGAAACCGCAACTGGGAACTAAAATAGAATATTTACCGAAGCTAGCGAAATTTAACATAAACATGTTTTGGAGGAATTTGGAAACAGATAATAATTTTTTTCTTAGTATCCGTACGAATAATATTGAGTTGTACCGGGAAATTGTAATAATATGCACTTTAAGAACAATTTTTGAAGCTGTAGCTTAAAATACCTATATGTTAAATCCGAACAAAAATTGCCGTGAAGAGATGCGGCCAACGTACACCTCACACGAACGCACATAACAATTAATAGTTTAATAATTAATAATTAATTGATAAAATAAGAGAATTAATTAATAAATAATAGTTTTTATTTACCTTAATGGGCTTATCAACACATGATGGAAGCAAGTACGGTATTGTTGGGGAATGACTCCAATTTAATTAACAAGATGATTATGTTTGTTGATTAATGGCAACCAACCAAAAAAAATTGGGATTTCTTTGTGTGTTGTTTTGAATGTGATTACTGTAATTTTGTTTACCTAAAAATATATTTATTAAACCTGATATTTTGAGCCATTTCATAACAGTGGTGTCAGAAGTGGGATTGAGACAAAATGAGTGACGTAGAAGAGTCTATTGCCCAACGAGTCCGTGCGCGACACACTCGAGCAGTTGACGGGGAAGAAGAAATGGAATCAACTAATTTGATACAACACTTGCCATCCAACGGTGATCCACATCACTCCACAAGGAGAGAAGTGATTGTCCCTGTCGCCTCTACACATTTGGAGATCAGTGAAAGGAGATCGACAGAAGCATTGCTGGAAGCTGTTTCTCAACAACTTGCTGCACTCACTGGCACATTTAAACAATTGATGACCCAACAACGTCCTGCCCAAGTGCATCAAGGGGATGAAACCAGCCATGCGCCCACTCTCAATTTATTAGACTGTGAACCTTCTGATTTGGACACAATACCAATAAACGGTTATACAAAGGACGTTATAAAGCCAACCACATTTGATGGGACAACTCCATGGGACGATTATTGGACGCAGTTTCAAGTGGTTGCTGAGGCAAATCGGTGGAGTGTGTCCATGACAGCAGTGAGGCTGATGTCCGTCCTTCGGGGAGCTGCACTGGGGGCAGTTTGCAACCTTCCTGCTGCAAATCGTCATTTAAGGCAAATGGTGGAATGTCTAAACCAGCGTTTTGGAGCACAGGGTCAATCTCGGATGTTTTTGGCACGCCTTCGGCAACGGATACAAGGCACTCATGAAGATGTTGCCACATTTGCGGCAGATGTTGAGAGCCTTGCTAGGCGTGCTGTTCAGGGAGAAGAAGCTAGAGAAACAATTGGTTTGGAGCAGTTCTTGAATGGCCTAAAGAATCAGCGAATCCGTGAAATGGTGATAGGCAGCGATCCATCATCTTTAAGTGTTGCAATTACTCGTGCACTTCAGCTAGAGGCAGGCTTGGCACCTTATACCATGCCAGCACATGGAGCAAGACAGGTTTTTGTACTTGCAGATAATGATAGCAGTCAGTGCCAGTGTCTTTCAAATAAATCAACAGGTTTGAAGGAACAGGAGGGTTGTATCCGACGCCTTGTGAATGACTCAATAGATAGAAAACCAGTTGCAACCATGGACGAGGAACACATCAAACGGATTGTACAGGAGCAGTTGAGAAGAGGAGATTCCACCAGAAGGGATGAGCGTCGTAGTCAATATAAGAAAAATGTTAAATGTTGGAAGTATGGGTCCCTTGGCCACTTTCAGAGGGAATGCACGGATGCAGTAGGGACTTCGGGAAACTGCTAGCCACCAGTTTTGAGGCCCAAAAGCTGGAGGACAAAGGCGAACATCAGGGGCCACAGGGATTTGAAGGAAAAGTTTTCTCTGTGTACCAACCTTCACTTGTGATAAATGGGATGATCAATGGGGTACCCTGCTGCATGATTTTAGATACTGGGGCTACCATAACCATTGTCAACCCTTCTGTGACCAAGTCATGTGCCATTAGTGATAGAGGTGTAGAGGAATTTCAGGGGAAACTATTCCAATTCAAGGATGGGCAGATGTAAATCTCGAGTTTGGGGACCAGAAAAAAAGAGCTCACAAGTGTGTCATTGCCCATATTGGGGAAGAATGTATAATCGGAATGGACTTTTTGAAGGAACACCAATGCATTATTGATGTTGGCAACCAAGTCATGCATATTGGAGACTCAGTGGTCTCATTTGGCTCTGGTATTCCACCTAGTGGGCAGAAGGGCCTTCCAAGCGGTAGTATCAAGCAAGCTAGGCTGGATTTATCTGCAAAGGACCTTTCCAGTGATTGGGTGAAACAAATTGAAAAGTCAGGGGTCCCGCCTCAAGTAGAAATACTCTTTGAACAACCAATGAGTCACATGACTGCAATGCAGCGAGAAGCATTCCACCATCTGCTGATCAAGAATAGTGGAATTTTTGCTACAGGCAAAGGTGATCTTGGTCATTGTACTCTAGGGTATCATCAGATTGATGTGGGCGGTCACCCTCCTATGAAGCAGCAACCAAGGAGAGTTAGCCCTATACAACAGGTCTCAATGACAAGTTTGGTGGAGGAAATGTTGGCACAAGGTGTCATAGAAGAATCATCGAGTCCATGGGCAAGTCCTGTTGTAATGGTACGGAAAAAAGATGGTAGCTGGCGCTTCTGCGTGGATTATAGGAAGCTTAACGCACTAACAGTGAAGGACTCTCACCCTCTGCCACACATTGATGAAACACTGCGTTCACTAGAGGGAAGTCGATGGTTTACAACTCTGGATTTACAATCAGGCTACTGGCAGATTCCTCTACATCCTGAAGCCAAAGACAAAACCGCATTTTGTACCCGGTATAGCCTATGGCAATTTAAAGTAATGCCATTTGGGTTGTGCAACGCTCCCAGTACGTTTCAGCAGATCATGCGGAAACTCTTCCAACCATTACTAGCTAAGGGTGTTTTGGAAGTATACTTGGACGATATTTTGGTGCACACCCCAACTTTTGAGGAACATCTGATTTGCTTGGATCAAGTTTTTGCATTGTTACGTCAAGCTGGACTCAAACTTAATGTGAAAAAGTGCGAGTTCCTCAAACAGACAGCATCATATCTGGGACATCTCATTACCAAGGAGGGGATTGGTACAGACCCTGAGAAGATTAAGGCTATAACTGATTGGCCAGTACCTAAAACAAACAAAGAATTACGATAATTTATTGGCCTATGTTCTTATTATCGAGTTTTTGTACCAGGACTAGCCAACATTATGAAGCCGTTATATCAGGCACAGAACCAATCTGGGGAAGTCCATTGGTCTAAGGAGTGTGAAGAAGCATTCATGGTTATGAAACAACGCCTTCAACAGGCTCCTGTATTGGGTCATGTGTTGCCGGATCATGCGTTCATCATAGATGCTGATGCCAGTGACGTGGCTCTTGGTGCAGTTCTCTCACAGGAACAAGATGGCAGGGAAAAGGTTATTGCGTACTATAGTCGGTGTCTTTCTCGGTGTGAGCGCAACTACTGTGTGACACGCAAGGAACTGCCTAGTGTAGTGCAAGCTGTGAAAGCATTTGCTCCTTTTGGTTTGGTCAATGGGAAGAAATTGATAGTTTGGACTGATCACTCCTCCTTGAGGTGGCTAACCAACTTTAAGGCAGTGGATGGACAATTAGCCCGTTGGTTGGAGCAGTTGGCACCCTATGCATTAGAAATCCAATATAGGAAGGGTCCAACTCATGGTAATGCAGATGCACTTTCTAGGAGGCCCTGTGCGTCGGAAGGCTGTAAGTACTGTGAACAAAGAGAGCAAGCTGAGCTGGAAGCCTCCCCATATGAAGTAAAGGCGGTCCAATTTCTCACTGATTGGACGCCTATGAAGTTTCGGGAAGAGCCGTCTACTGACTCCCACTTAGTCCCAGTGCTCGATTGGGTTAGAAGTGGAGTGCGACCGTCATGGGAAGCTGTGGCAAGTTCAAGCCGTATCACCAAAGCTTACTGGGGCATGTTTGAGTCACTCTCAATGAAGGATGGGGTGCTCTACCGACGTTGGGAAAGTCCAAATGGGAAGAAAATTAAGATACAGCTCGTTGTGCCAGAAAAGCTCAAGAAACTGGTGTTTGAGTCAGCTCACACAATGGCACACTTTGGAGAAAAACGTACAATGGCCCAAATAAGTACCCAGTTCTATTGGTTGGGTGTATATCGTGACATTAGACAATGGTGTAGGGAGTGCCAAGTGTGTGGAAAAAGAAGGGGTGGGCCACTGTCAAAACGAGCCCCACTTCAGCTATATGCCACAGAAGCACCTTTTCAACGCATCGCCATAGACGTGTTTGGGCCCCTTCCACTCACAGAGAAAGGCAACCGTTTTGTCTTGACAGTTTTTGATTTTTTTACAAAGTGGCCCGAAGCTGTGCCCCTCCCCGATCAACAGGCAGAGACGGTGGCTACAGCTCTGATCCAACATGTCATATCACGATACGGCATACCTGAAGAACTACATTCTGATTTTTGAGTCCACGGCACGAATTCCGAAATGTGTTGGAGCAGCTGGGAATCAAGAAGACTCGAAGTACGCCTCTTCATCCTCAAAGTGAGGGGCAAGTAGAAAGGCTTCATCGAACCCTCTATGATTGGCTATCAAAGATGATACAGGACCACCAAAGAGATTGGGACCTCCAATTACCCATAGCACTCCTTGCCTACAGATCGTCGGAAAATGCAGCAACAGGTTATTCACCTGCATATCTGTTGTGTGGCAAGGAACTGGTACTGCCTTTGCAGCTCTTGTTTGGACGCGCTCCAACGGAAGATCAGCTCCCAGGGTATGTGGATCGTCTCTGTGAACGACTTAATGAGGCACATCTGGCAGAACGAGAAACGTTAGCCCTGAGGGCTGAAGACATGAAGAGGAGGTATGATGTCAGATGCGAGACTCCCCGATTTCTGGAAGGAACCATGGTTTGGCTACATAACCCCAGGAAAATTAAGGGTCGTAACCCAAAACTCCAATGCCCTTGGGATGGACCCTACACAATTGTGAAGCGCCTGAACGATGTGGTGTTCCGAATTCGCAGTTCTCAGGGACGCATGAAGGTAGTCCATGCAGACAGGCTCACAAGATACTGTGGTCCAAACTTATAAAAAAAGGTGGATGATGTGTTGGGGAATGACTCCAATTTAATTAACAAGATGATTATGTTTGTTGATTAATGGCAACCAACCAAAAAAAATTGGGATTTCTTTGTGTGTTGTTTTGAATGTGATTACTGTAATTTTGTTTACCTAAAAATATATTTATTAAACCTGCTATTTTGAGCCATTTCATAACAGTATGTTTTCTTTTCAAAACGATTGATTTCAATGCTATATTGAATAAATAAAAAATCAAAGATTGTAACCGGCTTTTTTGGGGTATTTTTCTATGATTTGTCTCAATCGAAACCGAAGGCTTTGGAGAAAGGGCATAGAATGAAAACTGCAAGGAACATTTTTGTATTCATTAAGGTTACGATATCACCATTGAGTTTTCCCAAATGTGGGGCACCTTAATTCTATGAATACAGCAGGTATCAACTAGTGGGTACATTGACCAGAAGTTGGAAAAAAAGTAAAATCTACTTTTTACATGTGATGTTGAAAGAACTAAAAAATACAATAAGTAGGCATTATTTGAGTCAAAACTTTCGAATCCATACCATACGTATTTCAGAGGTGTTTCATTCGAGGTAATTGACGATATCACCGCCAAATCGTGTTGGATCGGCACCAAAAGCTAAACAGCAACTAGTATCCAAAGAGTAACATAGTAGCGCAAACAGACAGACATAAAGCCACACAAACGTTTTTTAATTTTTCTTTAATTAAAGAAAACTCCCCTCAAAGGGGAGGGAGGCCAAAGAACTTGGAAGAAAAAAATGATAATAATTAAATAGAATAATAAATAAATAATAATAAAATAAATAAATAAAAGAAGTGGGGAGTACGCCCAGGTTTATCCGAACCCGACTCTAGGGATGAGGGAAGTTGCAGAAGGAGGAGGAGGATGAGTGGGATGAAACCCCCCTATAAATGACCACCAGTTTAAGTAAGAACCCCTCACGACGCGGGTGGTGATACCACAGAGCACTCTTGTTGAGATGCCCAACTCAAAGTAACTTTGTGGCACATTTACCACATCACACCCCCGTGCCGTGACATGGTCACGGCCATGAACTTGATGTTATTGGTCGCCACTTCCTTTTTCTTAGATATCGCTCACTGTAGGTAATTTCTACCATATTTACTTATATTAGCCCGCCAGGTCTGCTCTATGTCAACGCTGCCACTAACAAACTGGACATCCATGATTATGGCAGACCCATCGGGCTTGATTGCAACGATATCCGGCTTCTTGCCCAGGTCACTAGGCATGTAGTATAGTCCAACGTCACAACCTCTGAATGAAAAAGCGCCTGCAACGCAAACGTAGAATGCGGCCACCGTGAGTCCGAGGACCTGCTTGCTGCACCACATGATACTGGTTCTCATGTTTACCCCGACAGGCATGGCAAAGGGTGTCCACTGTACTGCGACTACTCCTTGAACACCTCACCGAGGTGGCTAGAGTTGCCGCCCGGACGGCATGAAAATGGCGATGGTCGCGGGGATCACGCCCTCTGAAGCCCATTTCACCCACTGGGAAGAGATTGAGAGCATATCGCAGTTCTTAACCATCTACTGTCTCATGCAGAGCAGCAGCGAACTCAGCAGATGAGCTGGGTTTTGGAGCAGTTGATGTTGCTTGGTCGCTCCACAAAAAGTGACTAAAAACCGTTAAATTTATATTTTATTAGAGTTTCAGTCAAAAGAGGTTTATCAACAATGAACTGCAACATTTAAAAATTGATTTACAAAATTATGTTGAAAATGTACTTAATTTCATTAATATAAGCTAAAAATTGATTTAACAATCTGAAAATGGCTAAAAATCCAAAATTAGTTTTGAACCGTAGAATATGATTTAGGACGCGGTTATTTGCCATAAAATTGGTGGCCAACAATTTCATTGCACTTCAACTCCTCAAATACGATAATCTGCTAAAATGCGTTCATAAGAATCATGCAGCACGACTGAAACTTTTAATTTTTTCGTTTAAAATTTAGTATCAGCCACCCCAAATACGCTCTCCACGGGGGGGGGGGGGGGGGGGGGGGTTACTTTTGGGACACCTTGCATATATGCGGGTCAACACAAATTAGAGTCTCACTTCGCTCGTCAATCAATATCTAGGAATGGATAGTTCACCACTCAGTTGACTAATCGGCAAAACGAGGGAATGAGGATCGATAGTGATCCGCTCGTAACAGATAAACGATAGAAGAAATGGAGAAGAATCACAAGCTACGTTAAAACGTTTTTATGGCGTCTTAAAATACCCGGTTTACGGCTGGCGCCAACCCACCAATAGAGCCTCTCGGGATGTTGCATGAAATTCGCAATGTCGGATCACTCAAAGTCAAAAGTAATGACCCAACGACCGGTTAGGTTACATACGGCTTCTTCTCACGAGATAAAATAAAATAACGCACATGTGAGAGTATTCGCGTGGAAGTGAAAATGCGTTAATAACAAAATAACGAGGTAAGAGCAAAAAAAGTAATCAGTCATGCAGCATGGCTAATAAAGCGGATTTCCAGGAAAATATTGTGGATAACATTAAATTAGGCACTTAAATTCTGATCATTGAGCCCAACCATGTCCTGAATGAAACTTGGGGGACAGCCGAGTGACGAGATCGCACAGAAAATTTTAGAACACACAGCCGAACTGGAAAATTTAGTCAATTATAGGCAGTTTTTAAAAACTATTTAAACTACTACTACACTAGTACTAGTTACTAAAAATCTATTTTTCACACTTCCTAATGAATCTCTGAGATCTGAGAGTGGTCGCAATCGTCTCAGCGATGAAACATAATTCGACTATGACACCCCACATGCCCTATTGTCAGCATTTGGTCAATTAAGGGAATTTTTCACCTAAAAATCTATTTTCTCACCTATTTATGAATTTTAGAGATCTGAGAGTGGTCGCAATCTACTCACCACTGAAAAATACTTCGATTGTGACACCCCACATGCCCTTTTGTCAAAAGTTCCAGCCATGCAGCATGATCGTATGAGCGAATTTTAGTAAATTATCGTATTGTACAATATTCTATTCTATTGAAATTTGAGCTTTTTGAATACAAGGAAATTGATAACTATTATTTTATGGCAAAAGAGAATTTAATCCCACCCTCACATCGACGAATCCTGGATCCGCTCCTGATTCGGGGTAACGTTTCAGCTTTATCACCTTTCACAAGAAGGTGAGTATCTGTCGAATGACCCGAATTTTCTTGACCGGATTTCAGATATACTTTACACTCGTTAACATAGTATATTATTTTAGAAGATACTGATATCAGTTTGACTTATGAACAAAAATTATGCAACATAATAGCGACAGATTCAAATCCCGAAAGTTCGAAAGCCTTATGGTATAAAATTATTCGCTATCCCCAATTTATTTAAAACAGTTAGCCGGTAGTCCTTTACAGATAAATTCAGTTCGCTAAATGAGGGTTAATCACTGACATTAAAATGAACCTCAAAGTTTGTGGATTGCTTCAACTGCTGATTAAGCTTCCTCCATCTGAATGTTAATTTTTGATGAATCGGGCCTTCGTGAAAATCGCGCGAGCGCTGCCCCGAGGTGGAACATTAAAACCCGCTCAGACGCGCACCGAGCACGGAGGACTCATCACGTTCGTTAAGTACGTCAAGGTGTGACATCTGTCGAAAGGATCCGACGGTTATTGAAGGGGATCTCAGCTCATGAGGAACAAGTGCCCGGGCCATGTTAATGCGTTTCGATGCGCCGTTACCATGCAATCTCCTCCCCAGCAAACCCCGCTGGGCTTATGCAGATGTGGCCATTAAACATCACATCACGGCAGCCACAAGTTGTGGACATCATACGACCAGCTTCCTTAACAAGGCTCATTAAAACGATTAAAACCGACGCGGATCTTGAAGGAATGTCGCATTAAACGCAACGTGGTTGGTAATTGATTCGCTTCCGTCTACGTTCCCGTCGCCAACCTCGGGATTCCCTCGGTGGTCACAGGTAGAATTTCCATTTAAAAAAATACGAGTTCCAACCCTGTTAATCGATTTTGGGAAAACAAGAGTTATGACACCATCTAAAAAATTCCTGGCGGTTTTACGGTTCCTACGATTTTAATAGGGAGTTGTTAATTACTGTTTACATCCTGGGACTGCCGTTGGAGTTGATAATGCGAACCGTTTCATTGGGGGCACCTGCTCTGCGGAGCTGGGGCTCGCGTGTCGCGGCCGAACCCGCCGGTGACGCCCGCGGGAACGAAGCAGAGCGCCTGAAGGTCGGCGCCGCGCGTCCCCGCTCATTACGGGAGGCGCCAGCGCGACCTTCCAGAAGTCTAGCGGATGGCTCTAGGTCGGTCATGGTACAGCATCCACCGGTCAACCACATCATCCCCACCCTATCATCCCGTATTATACACCCATCATCCCGTATTATATCCCTATCTTCCGGTATTATATCCCTATCATCACCCGTAGCACTACCCCGTCATCCCCGACCCGAAAGCCCTCGCAAAACTTCCCCAGAAGCGCTTCTCGTCTTCCCTCCCCTATAATTACGCTCTTCCTAAAGAACCGTTCCAAACTCAAATCTGAGTCTAGGAAACTCCGAAGCGTCTATTCAAATGAAATGCTCCACCACAACCTGCTCTCAAGTTACTTTCCCAACTCCCTAAAGGATCAACGGAAAGTCAAGCAATCGATCAGAAGAGATTTTCCTTGGAACGCCACAATATTTGGATCTTGACTCAACTTTAACTGTCATGGAATTATGTGGATAAGAACGATTCATTCGGAAGGGCAGAACAAAATATTTAGTAACTCGTCATTAAAGGCATCTAAATAGTTGTACTACAAGTTTTCCAATGGGATTTTTCATTAATTTATTTCTGAACTTTGGACTCTTGTATGCAAGTCTGCTGACTGCTTTGCAGATATTTGCGACACGTTTGACTTCTTCATTTTACATACCGCCCTGCTAAAATTTCCTGCAAACTTGTGGCTTTGGAGTTGGACAGTTGCTCTGTGATTGATATTTTCCCATATATGATTTATCGGTTTATGATCGCGAAAGTAGCTAGTAAAGAAATGGGCTTTCACAACTTCACAAGATAAGTGTGAAGATCTGTGAGGCTATTTGCAACTGACACGCGGGTTCTGACCTCCACTTTCGAGGTTCAAGAAAAAAAGAACTTCTGCCAAGTTAATGGCTGTCTCGTGTCCGTTAAACGAATGTATAGGACATTGAAATGTTTCAAACCATCTTGAAAAATTAACCATTAAATCCAAGAAAATTTGATGGAATTCAGATGAAAACTGTTGAAGTTTTCGAATGCTTGTTACAAGGATTCGCACAGCAGCTACAAAGAATAAGGCCTGATGAAATTTATAAATCAACGGATACACTCTAAAATTGAGCCAGTTCGGACGACAAGTCTTGAGAAAACGATGGC
The DNA here is from genome assembly GCA_030762985.1 of Adelphocoris suturalis. Taxonomy (NCBI): domain Eukaryota; kingdom Metazoa; phylum Arthropoda; class Insecta; order Hemiptera; family Miridae; genus Adelphocoris; species Adelphocoris suturalis. The sequence goes on from CM061040.1 coordinate 82,408,147, forward strand.
AGATGGATTTTACGTTGCACATGCGCATAGTGAAATTGTAATTTATGAGCAATGAAAGCGGTAGAGGATTATTCACAGCCTAACCCGCACATTCCCTGGAAGGTTAATATAAGTTTGATGGCAAGTGTAGAAATTAAACATGTTACACGGATTTGACACACGGACAGACAATCAGACACGAAACGGTTCCGCTACGTATTCGTAGCTCGGCATCGGAATATCAAATGTTGACCAACGGAAAATAGTGTCCGTCTCTGGGGCGATATCAGCCGCTCAGGTATATCACACATGAAGTTGACCTTTGATTCCTTTTGCTGTAGTTGTAAAAGTTATTGGTTCAATTTTATTTCGCTCAGCGTCACTTTCGTGTTAGATCGAACTTCCTCGTCTAACCCGACATTTACTGAAATTTTAATCGAAATCGGATGAAAACTACAGGAGTTAAGCTTTTTACGAAGATTTGCGGACAGACCGGCACGAAAGTTGTTCAGAATTCTATAAAAAGTAAAATGCGAGTGGAATCTTTGCTTTTGGCGAACCATTGTCTTCGTCTCCCGGAAGTGAAAGCAGTGCTTCTGCAATCGGAAGGAAAACCTAAAAAAATATAAATATTGAAAGTCGAAAATGGTCACCGCGGTGGTATAAATCACCTGCCCAAGTCTATCAGACAAGAAGTTGGCCTTTATTTATATTTTTCTGTTGTAAAAATTTGCAGTTCAATTTTATTCTGTCCAGAGTCACCTTGATTGCATCGGGAAAAAAAAACACAGATGGCACTGGGGGAAAAAACACCCAGCTCAATTTTATCAGCTTAGTGCGGGGTGGCTTTGGCACTGTGGGAACCTCCTCAGTAGCCTCTGAGTCTCCACATTATTGCAGGAAATGGAAGGTCAAGGTCAGTGTGATCGCTGGCGCTTTAATTGGAACTCTGTCAAAGGAGGAACCGCCAAAAAAAGATGGTTCCAAACAAAAGCCGCCGCCGTCTATAAATAAACAGACGAGGAGGGGAACCAACAGTGCAAGGTGTTTTATGACTCGCGAAGAATTAAGGCAGTTTCCTTGGGGTCGCGGAGACAACACGTTTTTTGGCAGTGGAAGAACAGGCTGGGAGAACCGCGGAGACCAAATAAAACGGCCCTTGTTTACTTGGACAAGCAACATCTGTAGCTCGCCGTGTGGTTGATTGAGGAGGTAGGTGAAGCGCGCGAGGGTTTATATTGAGGTTCGCAGCAAATCCTGATGTCTTTTCAAGATCTACAGAATTTCCTTCGACACATCGAGATTAAAAGAGTATCACAGGTTGATTGAAAACACTTCTAACCTAGGGCACTTAATTATTACACAAAGGTTTATCAATAAAGCCCATTTGCGTAGATGAGGGCTACCCTGACTGGAATGGTGTTGTACATTCATAATCCCTATCCCGAAACCAGTAACCTAAGGCTAAAGTTTAAAGAGAAACCGGTTTAATTTCTCCCTTAATAGGGGAAACGAAAGATCATTGATATGTCTTATTGAACCGTCCGTCGACGCGGTATGGAGTCAAGGTTGGCTTGTACTTGTTCTCATTTTGTCCATGTGATCTCGCAACGCATGTACGAGACAATGTTGGTATGTGGCTTATCATAATGAATAATAGTTTATTCTAGGCTATTTACTATATAATTGGTTCAAATAGAAATTGGAATCAGCCACGTTCACTATTCCACACCTGCTGGTCTTACCGACCTTATTTTGAACTGGTTTATCTTTCTAATCTATTACTCTAAAATAAGCAATGTTGGCCCAAATATATATATATATATATATATATATATATATATACCTATATATATATATATATACCTATATATATATATACCTATAGGTATATATATATATATATTTTTTTTTTTGTTGTTTGTTTAAGGATTTTTGATTTTTTTGGGTGTTTTTTGGAAACGATTTGTGTTTTAAATTTGATTTGTAAACAACAGCTGATTCACGATTCCCGGGAACAATAAACTAAGAAAACTTATAGATGAAAAGTCATAAAAAAAGAAATATGTCACCGAAATCATGGTCGTAGGAAATAAGGGCTGTACTCCACAGGCTGTCGAAAGACTATATTCAAACACCAAACGATCTCAGGAACAAAAAAACAAAAATGTTACGGGGCTCAAATGTAAAGAAAAGCCACTTATAGAAGCAAAATGACACCAAAATAATGGTCCTGTGACATAAGGACCATGATATAAAACAAAAGTTATAAATATAAACTTTTATTTTTACATACAATAATATGGCTACCAAAGACTATATTCAAACACCAAACGATCTCAGGAATGAGAAAACCAAAACGTTACTCAAATATAAACAAAGGGCACTTATAGACGCAAAATGAAACTAAAATCATGGTCCTATGACATTACGGCTGCTCCCCCACAGGCTGGCAAAGACTTTATTCCATCACCAAACTATCTCAGGAACATAAAAACTAAAAAGTTACTGGGGTCATAAACAAAGGGCACATAAGCGAAAGGCGTAGAGAAGGTTTCCGCATCGAATTGTTAGTGCTTAAGAAGGAGTGACGCTGCACAAGTGAATTTCGTGAAACTTCTGTTACAGGATGAGGTAAGAAAATATCACTCAAGACATTTTGTTGCAGAGAATAGTAGAGAGAATTCAAGATCACTTTTAAGCACTTCCCTATAAATCCAGCACTGCTCAAGTACAATCTATTGGTTGGAATTTTGTCATTCACACTGATCTAAAACCACTCAAAAACTAGAAATCTAGATCATAGAGAATTCCGATAATTGGTTAATTGCACTTTATGTTTTCATCATTGCATTGAACGGAGGGTACCGACTCGTAAATAGGAAAATGCCAGAAAACGATTTACTCATAAATCTACACTATTTCAAATATAAACTTTTATTTTTACATACAATAATATGGTAAGTATTGTAAAATGTCAATATAGAAAACCTTTTCGTAAAGCTATCCAGTAGTTTGCAGAGAATGAATCATGTCCAAAATCAAGCATCTGTCCATTTGTTCGGTTTGTTGTATTTCAGAGTTGTAGAGACTTCTAAATGAGTGTTTGGGCTGAATATATTATTTTAAGTGCTACCAGCATGGTGATCGATTTTCAAGTGAGATAACTAAATATAGAACACTCTAAACTCTGAAGTGGAAGACCGTGAACTTACCAGATGTTCCAGGGTTAACCTCAAACCGCGAGTCGGACGTAGCGGGTCTCGGCGAACTGAGGAAGAGATTTGGAAGGGATTTTTTTTCTTTTTGCGTCGATAGGAGACGTGAAACGGACACATCGTCGAACGGGCTGGCGTCAGAAGCCGATTTTAGATGGAAACGATGATGGCTGGACCCGCGACGTGAAAAAGGGTTTTGTGAGCCAGTTGGCAGAGGGTCTGGTAGGTCTACAGCGTCTGATAACTCTGCCGTGCTATCTATCTATGGCTTTACTGAGGTTCTCAGAGCGGCCTCTCCGGGTCACTGCACGGGGTCACCATCTCTCGCGAGGGCCAATTAGTCATTGCGAACGGCACATATGGCCACCTCTGCCCAAGCGATAGCTCCACTCCTAAAACAGTTGCCAGGGCCTTCATCTCGAACCAGTTGTACGAACTTTGAGGAAATCCGGAGCCCCGTCGTACCGATTTCCGAGGCTGAGTTTACAGAGGAGAAACACCCTCTGCTGCGAGTGTATTTCAAACGGGCACTTACCCCAGATCCGCCCATAACTTGATTCCAGCTCGAGAAGCATATGTAATCATCACAAAAACATAAGATTACGGGTGTAGTTCCGTACGTATCCCCACTTTCAAACCAATGTAAATCTATCAATATCCTATTTAAAAAAATGAATTCGACGACCGTTTCGGAAACCTCGAAATCTCGTTTTTCCCATGTGTTCATGACACATCAACTTTCTCCTTTACGTACATGAGAAATATGAAATTGAAAAATGTGGGGACACATACGGAAGTCTTTGCCAAGTCAAAAAGTTCCTATGTGTCCCCTCGCGTGTCTATCTATACTATTTTATAAGAATGAAACTCCATCTGTCCGTCTGTCCGTCCGAGCTATGCTCGGCCAAACGGCTGAGTGGGGGGAGTCTACGAATGGGGGGGTGGGGGGATGTTCTTGGATTTCTCGGGAATAGTCTATAAGCGATTTTAAAAATTTTTACTCCCGCCCGAACCATTGGCTGGATGGCATCTTTTAGTGCACCATTTTTTCGCTGAGCGCTCGATCTTCTATATGCTGCCACATTAAAATTTGATCGAGAGCACTTCGTAGGTCAGCGACAAAGTTACGTTTCAAGACCCGAAGAACACGATGGTGCCGTTAAAATTTCCGAAAGAGAAATCAGCGAAAATATGCGGGAAACTACGAAAAAAAAAAAGAAAAAAAAAAAAAAAAAAAAAATGCGTTCCCTACTATAGTTTAATCCGCCTTAGACCCAGTAAATTTCGACGGTTTTTGCTCGGGTTGGTCTTAAAATGTTTGTTGAAGTTTCAATTTGGTCCCATGCGAGTATCGAGACATGAAATTCTTTTTTCCGATCGTAGTGGTAAAACATTGCCTTCGAAGCTCTTGAAGGAAGGAACCCCTCGCCTTTGACAGACAATTCCACAGAATGATGGACGGGGAAAACAAATACTTACAAACATTTAACAGCCAACAGTTCAGTTATTACTGAAATGTTCTTAAAACTAAATTTTTCTTGGTTCCACAACAGGTGCCGCCTTTGATGGTAATTTCCAACAGAAAAAAAAGTCTGCCAAGTTGGGTGGGCAGTATAACTTCCTCACATAAATTGTAATATGGGCTATAGGTCTCGACGGTATCCCACCATATCCCATCGCATCTATACATCCCACACCAAGCGAGAGCGAGCAACATTCCCTACACACGACGGATTTCAACGAGGTTTTTCCTACGGACTCGGGATGGACTCGCATCTATACACTCCACAAAGAGCGTGCGAAGGGAGCGAGACAACCCACCTCAAACGAGCGGCAACGTCCCCTACACATGTTAAACCTACCCTTTGTGATCTATTCTGCAATCATTCTACAAGCCCCACTCAACAGTAAAACACCATCGCATCTCACCATACCGAGCGAGCGACGCGAGCCGGAGCGGCTAGTACATTAGAAGGATGAATATAGTTTAGTGGTCTGGATGCTCGCATCTCAAAAATACATAACATCAAGTAGTCAATCCCTTAGTAAAAATTTAGATTAGTTGGACATATACGTCAGAATGATTGCATAGTTTGGTAGTCTGGATCAAGCTTGCATCTCAAAAATACATAGCATCAAGTAGTCAATTCCTAAGTAATAATTCTGGAGCAGACCTTGCCTACCTACCTAAGATTTGGTAAGTACCCAGTTCAGGTGAGCCCGACTCTCCGTCGGGGGTCCCTAGTCTGTTGGTAGGTTTATGTTTATTCAAGAGTCTGTATCATTCTACACAATATAAAAATCAACTTTGTTTAGTCAGAGATAAAAAAAAAGTGTTCAAGGTTCATTACTCAACTTACTGACTCACAAATAGCGTGGGGACACATACGAAACTTTTTGACTATTCAAATAGTTCCGTATTTGTCCCCACTTTTTTCAATTCCCTTTTTCTCATGTACGCGAAGGAGAAAGTTAATCTACCTTGAAAACATGGGACAGACGAGATTCCGAGGTTTCTGAAACAGTTATGAAATTTATTTTTTGGTTGAATAGATTTACATTGGTTTGAAAGTGGGGAAAAATACGGAACTGCCATTACTTGATAACTACGAAAGTGAATCAGCAGAATCAACGTCTATTTGCATTTTACATCACAAATACAAATAAAACTAATTTAACTCCGAATTTCTATATCTGTGTAGTGTAATGATTAAACGAATCTAGCTAATAAACTAATAATCTATACCTTGTTCAAAACGGGATGGCTGTTCGAGTGCACTCCTACACTGAACGCATCAACGAGATAACTCGGAAAGCCCTCAGATAGGTACCTTTCCGCTTGAGTCACCTCTGAACTGTTTCCGTCATACGAAATTCTTCGTTGTATATAGCTATCAATACAAAGTGATAGTGTTTTCGTTTTCACGATTCGCTCATTATAATAAGTGTAAATAAGCCCTACATCGGTCAAATTAAAAGATAGAGGGGGAGTGAGGAGGATGAACTGAGAAGTAGAACACGAATGTACTTTCGGAAAGTTAAACTCCGCCTATTGACCTCATGTTTGATCTCATTTTCATCAGAAATTCAAGTACTGCACAAAAATACTTATATTACAGATATGAAAAAAACCAAGGGGGCTTGTCTAGTAGCTTGTGTAGTACTGGATCAGGTAACTTTAGAACTGCTATCCAATTTCGAACAAGGTATAGTCAAGGCTGGTGAGCCAGAAAAAAAAAAAAAAAAAAATCCTGCAGAGTATTAATGTATGGATGTTACCTACCGATAATTCTAGTCTCAGCTCTGTTTTTTTTTCTTTCAGTCATTAAATAGAATAAGTTATTTTATTTAAATATGAGATAGTAGGGAGTTCGATATTTACTTTACAGAACTTTGTTTATCATACAATAAATTTCTATCTCTCTTCTTGACTTCCTGTACCAATCGAAGCTCCTTTGCACCATGTAAATTTGCAGTTTGGCCCTCCGCTTTTACGCACCAACAATAATGAGTAATTTCACCTGAATCATATTATTCCTTTTGCGAAAAGGTCTCAAGAAGAGTTTTCCAAAAACGTGTAGTTATAAGGGTACTGGATGATCAGAAGTGAACAAAACACACATGCAAATAGAACTACTTTGGTCAAATATAAAAGGTCACACCAAGGTGGTGGTGGTACCTGGGATGTAAGGAAATTTTCTTTTTATCAAGGTTTTCTCCAAACTATTCGGAGTTTTGAGTTGAAAATTTGTAGTAGTACAATAATGCTGAGTCCTTCTCATTAAACAAAAATGAAAATTTTCGATGCACGAAAGTTGTCCAGTCACTTTGAAATCTATGTCATAGTTGGTATTTTCGTATTTAAGAGCATTGGGAATTCTATTTGGAATAAATAATTTACGATATGATCATTTTGCAGGTAACATATTTATTTCGAAATATTGACGCTATGGTTAGGTTAATAATGCGCACGCTATCGTATCATCTCGGTCTCTTCGGAATGCATGTCTACAGGCAGATGAAGGGTGTAGGTCCATAGACTTCATTTACCTAAACATATCACTTTTATTTTATTTATCTATTCATTTTTATTTTTTATTTTTAGGTAGGTATCGAGCGAAATTAACTAAATGAGGTTTGGTTCAGAGCCAGGCATATATTAAAAGATACAGGTACCACTAGTAGTTGTCAGAACTTACTACTTCACACCGACTTTCAGAAAATCCCTCGCACTCACCTTCACATTGCTGTTGATACAGTTTCACGAAACAGTATAAGTTGAGTCACACGATATGCAAAAGGTCTAATATTGGGCTCTGCCCCCTGGAATTTATACACGAATAAAGCCCAAAGCAAAGAATACATTGAAGTGGCTGGTCGATTCATCATAATTGCGTTTTCTAAGCCATGGAAGGTCTTTCGATTCACGTTGCACAAAAGTCAAAAAACTCCAAGAAACTAAAGGTAGAAGTCTCAGGATACAGACTACTCATTTTTTATAAATAACAGCTCAGTTTCAATCGCTAGGGAAACGTACTACAAAATAGTTTATTGAGGAGGATGCGAAGTTACATGGTACATTCCCTTGAAATGTGTAGTGCAATTGTTACGTTGTTTTGTGAAATTTAGTGAATCATATAACGTGACCTACAACCTACCTACAGTTTTTTGTTTGTCCGTTTTAAGGAGAAAAGCTTGGAAGATTGTCGAAAAGCCAGGTTGAAAAGTTCAGAGACAAGGAAGGAAATTGAATAACCAAATTCCAACAATTGATTTATCAGTTAAATTCAATGATCGAAGCAGTAAGCTAATTATAAAGCTAACAATATAATGATATTAATAACTACATTAATAAAATAATAATGATACGAGTTTTAACTACCACAAATACGTTATATGATACTAATCGAAAAAATCAATGCTTGGTGCCTTTGACGATACATTTTCTTCTTCTGGATTAGAACGCACCTACGCCTAGTTCGTACTCCAAGATGCTCAGCAACTAAGATTCGTAAAACTTCAGCATCTAAGATTTGATAAAAACACCATGCAAGCCAACGCATATTGTGTTCATGTTCTCTCTCGTAAATTCGTATTAAACGTTCGCAACCCTGAAGTAGGAATTACGGTATAGATCACTTAAGAACACTATACGTTAAGACAGTATTTGATTAAATATTATGCAGATTTAATGGAAGCATGAAAATACTAGGAATATTGGAATAAATAATTCCATCAAGAACTTTTATCAAGAAATCTGCAAATGCATGGTCAACCAACGGCTCGGAATCAACTAACGAGAGATCTGACGTCGGGAATTGCGCTGAATGTGGGCAAATGAAGGCAGAATGGTCAACAAACAGCCGATTGTGCTGTTATGAGATTCCTACATTCCGATCGCTTCATTCCTATTTAGAGCTTGGCATGGTCGGGAGCCGATAGATTGCATTGCCCTTGAAATCCCAGCACAGTTATCTAGCCCGTTGAATACCAAATGAAAGGTAAGCAAGGCCAAAACAGGGAGGAGCAAAACCTGGTAGTACATAAACATTGGGATGGATACGAACTAAATCACTCGCGACGGAGTTGTGGAAACCCATTTCAACGGAAGATAGTTAACGAACGTTGTATATTTCCACGAAAAATAAAGAGTTTGGAATATTGCGGTCAAACTGGTAGGAAATTGAGGGAATGAAGAGAAGAGCAACAGGAGGATTTCAGGGAAAACACGGTTAGGTCTACATTGCAAAACCTCTTAAGGAATCCAATCATAGTTACAATTGTGAATGGCAGATAGACAGTTTGTATAATTGCTTCTTTTTTTGACCAAAGGGAGGTATGTTGAATGTATTGTTAAATTCGATATTATCAACAGTGACAGCAGATCTAGTAAATTTTAAATGAGGATATCCCTCAATATAAAATAAAATCTATCAAATATATATTTCAATACTGATAAATCCATTTCTTTATTTAAAACTTGAAATAATCCCTTCACACTGCTGAAACCATATTGAGTAATTCTTCCCCTCCTTTCATTCCATCTGATTAGCTATAATTCCCATTTACTTTGTTCGCACTAAATTGATTGTATCTCCTGCCCCCTTTCCTTTCTCTCGACCAATGGGATTTAATCTCCTTTCACCTGTGACTATCTAAGCTATGTCCTTTCTAATGTGTGTTTAGTTGTTGATTGTTACTGATGATGACCCTCAAAATCGATTCAACATAGTAACTCTTTATTTTTTGTTGAGAAAGACAACGTTTATTCACTAACTTCCTATTGGGATGGATACTAGGAAGGGCCCTCCTTCTAGCATGGTCCAGGTTTATCCCATTTAACACTAACTATAACACCACAACATTATAAATTTACAGTTTACTACCGTCTAAAAATCAGCACATCATTAAGACGGGAAACCGGCGATTGATCCCCACGGGCCGAGAAACATGGCGGTTGATCCCGGCAACTCAAATGATTCCCGTGGAAGGTTCAGTGCACTAATACTCAAATGATCTTCGCTTCAATGTTTATTCACCTTCACAAACAATATATCGCAGAATATATATTGCGCATGCGCATGGGCTACAGTCAATTCGAAGACATTGAAAATTAAAGGGAACCGTCTAGGAGCTAACCCGCACAATCCCTGAAAATTTCATCGGAATCGGACTTAAACTTAGTTCAGTTTTGGGCGTTCAAGGATTTACCACAGACAGACAGACAGATAGACAGACACAGAACTAAAATTGATCAGCAAGCTCTGAAACTCAAAAAGCAAGAGGAAATTCTGTTTTTCGAGGACAAACATTTTTTCGACTTCAATCACGAACACACAGCTTCCCTCCTTCGGTAGCGCGTAAGCAAAAGTATAGGTGGCCAATAACTAGTGCAATTGAATTTTCGCGGAAAATTCAGGCCTTAAACAAAAACAATTATCCAAAACTGATATCTGACCGAAGTTTAGGTTAGAATTTTAAAAATCAAAGAAAAAATTACTATACCGATCTTTAATTTATTAGTTTGGTACGACAACGAACTCCCTTGGGTGACTAATGACTGGTGTATTTACCTGAGATGTTTCATCACAACAATTAGGATTTATGTTTTTGAGAAATAATTTTGAAAACCAAGTACGATAGTAATCCTACAGATTTTTAAGGTATCGGTTGATTCCATGTTTTGAAATTATACCTACTGAGGGAAGGAAGAACTAGGAACATTAATTTGGGTTTTACCCAAAATGACAATAAAAGCGTTAATTTCCATGATCACTCGTACTTTGAGTAGGATTCATCTCGTTCGAGTTCGGATGTTGAGGGGATAAGTGGGACTTAATTAAAGGCTCAAATGACAGAAGGAGTTTCATGTAAAATTCTACCGAAAAATTGATGGGAGAGACGCTGAAGATATAATGAGATAATACGAGAGCGTGTGATCCTCGGGGCTTGGACAAGCGGGGACGGCACCTACATGCCGGTTTTTAACAGCTGTCGGCGTCGGCGCCGAAAATGGAGCCGTTTTGTTTACCGATCCATATAAAGGAGGGCCGGGGGCCCCCTCCCCTGAGCCAGGGGCACCCTCTCCTGAGCCAGGGGCCCCTTCTCTCCCACAGATTGGATTTATGTAAATCCCGTGAACTCCCGGTAGGTCCGCCCAGAAGTCGCCGCTTGCGAAACGGCCATCTGCTGTACGTCGAGCGAGAGCGTTTTTTGTCGTGACGCAATTGTATTTATCCGGTCTCCGAACCTCCTTCACGTTTCTGGGGAGGGTCCAGTTTTTTTCCCAAAAAAGCTTCACCAATTTTTAAGTTTGGAAACATATAAAGTTCTTAAACTTGCAGAATAAAAAGCATCCCCGAATGACAGTCGTTAGACTTATCTACGTGTGTAGGTATCAATCACTGTGCAAAACGAAGCACTGTTTCAACATTGGAAGATTGGGGGAAAAAGTAAAATAAAATAAAGTTCTTTCAACATAAGTGGGCACATTTAGTTTCCGTAACATGAATCCACATGTATAGATCATTAACATCTTATAATACTTAAACTTGTAAGAAAACCATTCAATCTCAGAAAATTTCATCGAAATCGGATGAAAATGGTGGAAGTTGTACTTATTATAACAATTGTGGTTCGAATGGTAAGATCGCAATGAAACTCACATGTGGTAATGAAATCGTAATATGCTAATTAAACTTCGTTTTTGAACTAGATCGGAAGGGTAGACTATGAGAAAATGCCACTTGATGGATTTTATGTTAGCGTATGCGAAGGGAACACTAGTAATTCCTGACTGAAGAAATTCGTAATGGCCTAATTTACTCAGAAAAATGTTAAAATGGTGCGCCATTCGTAACTGATGCTATGTTGATATCATCGATGGGGTAATGAAATGACCTTTTAATTACTTACCCGCTCACTGTATGTCTCTCAATGCCTCGACGTTTCCACTCACTATATGGGATCCCTCGAGTACTTGACGTTTCCTCTCACTGTATGAGATCTCAGATTTCGAGGTGGCTCCATTTAAACTCTAAGTGCCTCTCGATTCATTGACGTTTCCTCTCAATGTATGGAGTCTCCAATTCCAACCAGCCCCTCCAGTTCCTTCTGCTGTAACACAGTACTAGATTCCTAGATCATTCCTGTCACTGTACGATGTCTCAGATCGTGAGATGGCTCCTTTTCTTCTGAACGGGATATCAGATCCCAAAACGTTTCTGTAATTGTGCGGAGTCTCAGATTGTGAGATGGCTCCACTTCTTCTATACAGGGTCTCTGATGCCGAAACGTTTCCTGTCACTGTATGGGTTCTCAAAATGTGAGATAGCTTTTCTCTTCCGACGATGTCTCTGATTCCAAATCGTTTCCTTTCACTGTATGGGTTCTCAGAATGTGAGATACCCTCTCTTCCTGAGCAAACGTTTCCAGTCACTGTAAAGGGTCACAGATTCTGAGACGGCTCCTCTTCCGAGTCTCATGAGTACTTGCGGATTCCTCCAACTTATGGAGGCTCACATTCCCAGGTGGATCCACTTCCACTGCAAGGGTCTCTCGTGATTCCTCGATGTTTCCTCTCACTGTATGGAGCCTCAGATTCCAAGGTGGATCCTCTTCCACAATACCGGGTCTCTAATTCTAAGACATTTCCTATCACTGCACGGGTTCTGTTTCTGAGATGGCTCCTCTTCCGATGTAAAGAGTCTCATGAGTCCTTGCGGATTCCTCCAGCAGATATGGACGCTCATATTCCGACGTGGATTCTCTTCCACTGTACAGTTCTCTTGATTCTTTAACGTATTCTCTCACTGTCTGGGGTCTCAGATTCCAAGGTGGCTTTCTGATTCCAAGAAGTTTCCTAACACTGAACGGGGCGTTTTCCGAATTTACTACTGTCAACAAATAGGTGTTTTCCAAATTAGTTCACTTTCCCACCACGTCGGGCAGATACAGGATAGGGATTGGTCTCAATCCATATTGGGGTATTTCATCATATTCCATGAAGACTGGTGACGTCAACCGTTCCATGACACTGCCATCTACTTCAAACTACGCTGCCTGTCAGATCGTCTCTTGACTCCTTACGTTCCCCGGTGTTGGTAGGACTGCTCCGCTCAACTCTGGTTGGCTGCCCAAGACAGGCTTCACTCCTTCCGCCCGCTTCGCCGCCCTCGTTCATATTCCAAGAACTATATTTGCTTTCTCAAGTGTTTCATTTATAATATCTTACTATATCAAAATATAGTCAGTGACTGATCATTTGTGATTACTTTAGTGTTGAATTAATTGATCCACCTCATCAAGTGAGTAACTTATTTAGTTAATACATCTCCCGATCTCTCTGAATTAGCACGAATTCGTCAACCTGTACAGATCTTTTTCAGACAAGGATCGAATTGCTCGACATGATCTGCATTGATCATGAAACAGCACCTATGCTGCCCCGCAATCTTACGAAATGAGGGTAGCAGACTATTGTTGATCTCTGTCTGTAATCCGCAAGGGTCGTTTAATATTTCTTCCTCTTATAAAGAAAGAAGGCTAGTTAGGTACCTACCGTTCCCTTCCTTAAGTGGACCGCCATGTTGTTTTTCCTTTTGTTCTTTGTGCACAAATTTAGGTAGGCAGGTTAGGCGCCCCTCCGCGAAAAACGTACGATAGTTCTGGAGGGAAATTTTCCCCACCGGGGAAACATTTCACTCGACCGACCAGCACTGATGTAATCTCTTATCAGTGTTAAGGTTACCCTTTTTAATTGCGCAATCGTGATTCTGTTTATAAATATTACGATCCCTTTGCGAGTCAGAAGTAGAGCTCTACCTGATTCAATTGAATTGGTTAATGAATCAAAATCCTAGGTAAAAATTATCCTCTGCCAAGATTCCAGTCCCCAGCATTCTGAGGAGAATGAAGTTCGGCCGTTTCTTCTGCCCACGAAGACGGTCTCGGGCGATGAGTTCCGTTGATGGGTTTTGCTGTTTATACCCAGAGTAATTTGTCAAATGTACGAACCCTGGAGTTGAATATATGTAAAAAGCGCTTTACTCCAAAGTCAGGTGGTGCGTGTTTGACTAAACAAACACTTCAATAATAAATAGTTCGACATAAAAGTGACATCCTCGAGCTAGCAGCACTCGACAAGTCTGATACCGAGAACTCATTAGGGTCTGATACGTTTTATAAAATGAAAAACGTCCGTAGGGCAATCCTAAAGGGGTATATATAAAAACGAGACTGAATGTGTCCCCGTTACTGGATAGCAGAGAGGAATAATTAATTACGAGATCAACAATAAGTCAGTTCACTAAGAGTCCGAGTCAAGTGTAGGGGACTGTAGCATAAAGTGTTCTTCCTCTAAAATATGTTTGGAAATTTTGGATAAAACCATAACATAAATAAGTAGAATTTTTAATATTTTTCCAAGTAATTGCATGTCTAGTTTAATGTACTACATTGCATATTCCCTACACTAGTATGAACATGAACCTATGCAAGGGCTCACATGGTGTAAATTGTACATATAGTACACCGTGATTCAAAAATACCCTAATGCATAGCGAACCTCACATAAAAAAAGATTAACATCACACACAGTCTTTATCTCTTGAGTCGGATTCTTTATTATTAACTGCTAAAAACCCCTCCAGGGCATTCCTCTCTTTTCACCAATCTTCGTTGGTTGATTTCTGGCGGCCCAGTAAAAAGACAATGAAGAAATAAAAATCAACCAACAACAAGGTGTCCTACGATGCAGAGACCTCGTACATACAGATTGGCTGGCGAGCCGTTAGTACTAATTAACCGAAGTGTGATGCATTGGGAACCTAGTCACGGCGAGGTGGCCTCTCTCTGTCGGAACCGAGGTTCAGGGTGCTCGAACATTAGCGGGCACCAGCCACACTAAAAAGATATATATTTCGTGTCTAGCTTACTATGATTATCCCTCCGCATTAGCTCACTGGATATGCTGACACTGTCTGACCTAAAGCTGGGTTCACATGGGAAATTCTTTCCCAAGAACTGAGCATTCTCGTTCCCAAATTACTAAATCTCTAATAGATATATAATTTGCTGACTGTGTAATAGTGTGGTGCATCGACACTCTAAGTCTGACAGAAACTAGTTACAACAAACTAAGTCTATGTATTCTGTCACAAGGTTGGTAGTTGTAAACAAACAACAAAAACTTAAGAAAAGGGTGAGCGTTATTTCGTAAAAGCCAGTATGTGTCTGTGACGCAGGAAGTCGATGCAAAACAAAGTGCTACCAGAATTGCACCACAAGCACTAAAGTCAATGATGAGTGCCCACTAAAGTCAAGAAATTATACAAGAATACCGAATCAAGGCATAAGTGGAAAGTCATTATGAAATTCTAATACCTTTATAATTTTTCAGGATGTCAGAAATATCTAACCTTGATTTTGAATTATCTAACCCTGATTATGAACTATCTAACCTTGATTATGAACTATCTAACCTTGATTATGAACTATCTAACCTTGATTATGAACTATCTAACCTTGATTATGAATTATCTGACCTTGATTATGTGCTGTCTGACTCTGACCTCTCTGAGTCGCTTGATCACCGTTCCGCGGATCTGTCGACGTCGCCTCAAAAGACAACCTTCGGTGGCGCGTCAGGGGCGCTCAGAGCCGAGTCGGAGTCAGGCAGAGTCATTGATTTTCTTAAACGATTTGATGACATTAAGCGGAAACTCGTGAAGCTCCATCCAACGATGATGTCCCCAACCTAAATACGTCAGGTCTTTGTATTTGTCCATTTGAGACACACAAACGTAGGAAAAAGAACAAATTGGTCCCGGTAAATATACTGTGTCAGAATTGCGTGAAATGCTGTCTGATGAAGAGATGCGCCTAGAAAATCTAAACCCCCTCTCTAGAGGATCAGACTCCGCAAAGTTGGTGAGGGCTTCACGAGGTACTTTTGTAGAGGAGTCAGAGGAAGGGGAAAAATGTCTGACAATTCACGTGCTTCCGCTAGTCAGTATATTCCCTCTAATTCAGACTCTCTTACACAAAAAAAAAAAAAAAGGGAATATTTTCTGGCCTCAGACCAAACCTAGACGTAGACCTAGATGCTCATACTACCACCGTCAAGGGCATGACAGGGAATGCTGTTTCTGCCTGAAGAAGGCATGTTTCAACTGCGGGGGCGACCATTTGGTCCTCACATACTGTGAACCCTCTCAGAAACAGATTCCTAATCCTCTATAGAGGAAGTCTAAGGCCTCCACGTCTGCTACACTAACACAGAACCAAATGAATAGAGCTAATCTCCCTAAGTCTATGTTAGATAAGAAGCCTACTCTTGTCCGAATGCCTTTGGGACATGCCGAGCTGCTTCAGCGTTGATTGGCTGGGCATCAAGATGCCTGCTTCTCGATTGCTGGCAGGACGGAGTGTCCCGATGACAAGGAGGTCTGGGTCACCATGGGTGATGAGGAGGAGCAGGAGGTTGCTCAGCTGAACTATTGTTCAGAGAAAAACACAGGCTCGAGAGATTTTACAATCCTCACTGATTAGAATCCTAAGTTTTTGTTTTGGGGCCATTGTAGACACGGGTTGTACGGAACACTTAGCGTCAGAAATAGTCTGTTTCTCTAATCTGCGTCCGCTTCAAAATCTGAAGATTTTCTTTAAATGCGCTAATAATAATGAAAAAGCAGATTTAGCCAGTACTCTATCAGGAATTTTAAACTTTCTTAATAATAATCAACCCAGAACACTAAGTGAAGTGATGTACATCCCGGGTCCAGGTACATACCTCTTTTCTGTTAGAAAAATGACAGATTTAGGTTCTTATGTTTTACTCAACAAAGACAGAGTTGACTTTATACAATCTTCTACAGGTAAATTTTTCAAGTCTGTATATTTAAAAAAATAATCTATGGTACATAAATCTAAAACTACTTGAAAAGAACCCTCTGGAGAGAAAGTCTGACCCCTCTGTCTATAGGAAAAAGAGAATTATCATAAATATTTGTTCTACTTCTATTCCCACAACAGGTTCCACAGGTACCCTAGAAGCTATTACTTTCTCCACCGATATTTTGTCGGGAGGGAGGAAAAATGGTAGCTCTAAAAATGGTAGTTTTTCCGAATTTCCAGGAGGGAGCTACAAAGGCCCAGTGCTCCATTACAAATCAGGGGGAGAGCACCACTAAATTTTAATGTCTGTGAAAATCTTAGTGCCAGATGTTTAATTTAAATTATACTGCTAATTATAGCTTATAACTTATGTGTATATGTGAATGGTTCAATATGTACGTGTGCTTATGTACTTACTAATAGTGTCAGTCTCATACCTAAACTTAGTGCCTGACCTAGTAAATTCAAATCGGATAATTTTCCGTCATTCTAGGAGGGAGTTACATTGCTCATCACAGCTCCAACGTTCCCTTCTAGTAGCATTTATCAAATAGTGACAGTCTTATACCTAAACTTAGTGCCAGACCTAGTAAATTCAAATTGGATAATCTTCTGCCTTTTTAGGAGGGAGTTATATTGCTCATCACAGCTCCAACGTTCCCTTCTAGTAGCATTTATCAAATAGTGACAGTCTTATACCTAAACTTAGTGCCAGACCTAGTAAATTCAAATTGGATAATCTTCTGCCTTTTTAGGAGGGAGTTATATTGCTCATCACAGCTCCAACGTTCCCTTCTAGTAGCATTTATCAAATAGTGACAGTCTTATACCTAAACTTAGTGCCAGACCTAGTAAATTCAAATTGGATAATCTTCTGCCTTTTTAGGAGGGAGTTATATTGCTGGTGACAGCTTCAACGTCCCCTCTAGTAGTAAAAATTTAGACAATGAACTAACAAAATTTGATAAAAATATGTTAAGCTAAGTTCACAAGGAAAGTCTACAGGACATCTATGGAACGCTAGGGCACATACTTCTGAACCATGCTTCAAAGCATAACCTGGAACTAGCCAGCAAATTTCTACCAGAACTAAAGTCAGTTAAATTTGGGAATGAAATTCTAGACTGTGTAGATTGTGCCCAAGCTAACACCAAAAGAAAATCACATAAAGAGGTCAGACATAGAGTCCAAAAACCCTTTGCAGTTTTACACTCAGATTTGATGGGACCTATTCGTCCGCATAACTTTAGAAATGGTGATTCCTATATAGTAACCTTTGTATGTGATTTTTCCAGATATCTGTTTGCTTATTCCCTTGCAAACAAAAGGGAAGTTCATCTTGCCTTAAACAAATGTCTGAATTAAATAGCTACCATTAGTTTGCAACAAAATTCGGTGTTTAAAATTAGGGCTGACAATGGTCTTGAATATAAAACTTCCGAAATGAAAAGTCTGTTAAAATCCAAAAATATCACCCTAGAGACGAATGAACCATATACCCCACAACAAAATGGATGAGCCGAGAGAATGAACCAAGAACTAATACATAAAGTTCGTGTTAACTTGTTGTCAGCAAAAATGCCCTTGTCGTTTTGGGGACATGCTCTGAACTATGTTACCCATGTCTATAATTTTAAAAGTCCATTTGAAAAAGTGTATAACTATCCACCTACCCTAAAATATATTAAACGCTTTGGTTGTCTGGTGCTAAGTGTGGATAACGAAAATACAAGTAAATTTGCTCCAAAAGCCAAACGTGGTTACTTACTCGAATGTACCAAAACAGGCTATGTAATTTTTAGCGAAAAACATAAAACTCTCGTAAACTCATGTAATGTAAAATGTATAGAATCACAAGTATATGGTGATCATATAAAGGATTATCCTCAACCACTTTCTGAAATTCTTGAAATTGGAGAAAACGTCGGCTCTTCTGAGGAAAGCCTAGGGGAAGTCGGTGACTCGGAAAGTCAGCCTTCCGCTGTTAACGAAATTCTATACGTTGAACCCTATTCATTCTCTGATACAATGAAGTCACCTGATAGAGATCTATGGGAGGAAGCCATGCTTGATGAATTAGAATCCCTCTCAGCTAAAAACACCTGGGAACTAGTACCAAAGTCAGAACTACCCCCTAAAACAAAAATCATAAAGTCCCGCTGGGTTCACAAGCGAAAAATGGAGGCTGACGGATCCTTTCGTTTTAAAAGTCGTCTAGTAGCTAAAGGTTTTGCTGACACGAATGATTATATATTGTCTGAAATATAGGCAACTGTAGCAAGGCTAGGTGATGTCAGACTATTATTATCTATAGCAAACAAATTTAATTTACATTTGTATCAGTTAGACGTCAAGACAGCTTTTCTAAATGGAAAATTAGAGAAACCCGTTTTTATGGAAGTCCCTGAAGGTGTAGTAGAATCAACTGACGTCCCTGAATCTGTTCAGCAAACTCATGTCTGTAGATTAATTAGATCTTTGTATGGTCTAAAAGTATCTCCAATCTTATGTTTTAAAAGGTTCACTGGTCCGATGAGGAAACTGGATTTTGAAGAATACCCTTACCAAAAATATTTCTTTTTAGATGGCAACGAGGAAAAGATTTTGCCATTCTTCTAGTCTATGCTGATGACATTTTATTAGGTTCTAATTGTAAGACTAAAGCCCGTGAAGTTAATAGACTGTCTGAACCATGAGATTGAAGTAACAAACCTAGAAATAGAACGTAACTTTGAAAATCAAACGATCTTTACTTCACAGAAATTATTGATTCAATCTCTCTTGGATGAATTTCTCTCACCTGATTTCCCTATCAGTGATATTCCAATGTCAGATCTTACATGTACTCTAAAAATCCAGTTGGAACACCAGTCCAAAAGTACGTCTCTCCCAAATGTTCCGTATCGCAAAGTCATTGGCTCATTACTCTACTTGCAAGGAGGCACGAGGCCAGATATTTCATATGCAGTAAATTTTCTTAATAGAAAACAGGCCAATTTTACGCTTTTTGATTGGGAGTGTGTACTTAGGGTCCTTTGTTACCTTAAGGGTACTATAGACCTAGGACTCTTGTACACTGGGACTGATGATACCATATTCAGTTATACTGATGCCTCTCTGGGATCAAGTGATCTCAAAGGCAAGTTCACAAAAGGATATACTGTCTCTGTACTCGGAGATTTAGTGATTTGAAGGTCAAAGAAATGGGGTGATCCCAAAGTTGAGTTTATTTTATTATTATTATTATTATTATTATTATATAATATTTTTATTGTTTATTAAATAATAAAATTATTAGTGATTATACTTATGTTATGTAATATGTACCTGTATATGTACTTGATTATACTTGTATGTCTACATTGTCAACTGATATGCCACTTAAAGATGTGTTACTGCATTCATTTTCGTTTATGTTTCAGATTCTGATGATAAATGTTGGGCCTAGTCTCGCCTGTATCTGCTTGCCTCTTTTTACCATATAATTAATTGCCCAGAAAAAGGAAAAATGAAAATGAAATTCTTGAATTGACTACTTTAATTCCGGTATGCCTGAACCTACACAAGAATGTTCTCCACCAAGAGTGAGTCAGTTCCATTTATTTTTTATTTTTTTTGCCTTTCATCTTTCGTGGAACTATCATACATGTAATCTCATATCGTGAAACTGTCTCAGGGAATAATCACTCTTAAGGTGACTTATATGCTCTTACTTTCCACAAGTCCGTCCTACATAACTTACTGTGACAATTTATCTGAAGGGCAGATACTTCTTCCTTTTTAAAATTTGAAAAAGGAGGGAGTGTCAACAAATAGGTGTTTTCCAAATTAGTTCACTTTCCCACCACGTCGGGCAGATACAGGATAGGGATTGGTCTCAATCCATATTGGGGTATTTCATCATATTCCATGAAGACTGGTGACGTCAACCGTTCCATGACACTGCCATCTACTTCAAACTACGCTGCCTGTCAGATCGTCTCTTGACTCCTTACGTTCCCCGGTGTTGGTAGGACTGCTCCGCTCAACTCTGGTTGGCTGCCCAAGACAGGCTTCACTCCTTCCGCCCGCTTCGCCGCCCTCGTTCATATTCCAAGAACTATATTTGCTTTCTCAAGTGTTTCATTTATAATATCTTACTATATCAAAATATAGTCAGTGACTGATCATTTGTGATTACTTTAGTGTTGAATTAATTGATCCACCTCATCAAGTGAGTAACTTATTTAGTTAATACATCTCCCGATCTCTCTGAATTAGCACGAATTCGTCAACCTGTACAGATCTTTTTCAGACAAGGATCGAATTGCTCGACATGATCTGCATTGATCATGAAACAGCACCTATGCTGCCCCGCAATCTTACGAAATGAGGGTAGCAGACTATTGTTGATCTCTGTCTGTAATCCGCAAGGGTCGTTTAATATTTCTTCCTCTTATAAAGAAAGAAGGCTAGTTAGGTACCTACCGTTCCCTTCCTTAAGTGGACCGCCATGTTGTTTTTCCTTTTGTTCTTTGTGCACAAATTTAGGTAGGCAGGTTAGGCGCCCCTCCGCGAAAAACGTACGATAGTTCTGGAGGGAAATTTTCCCCACCGGGGAAACATTTCACTCGACCGACCAGCACTGATGTAATCTCTTATCAGTGTTAAGGTTACCCTTTTTAATTGCGCAATCGTGATTCTGTTTATAAATATTACGATCCCTTTGCGAGTCAGAAGTAGAGCTCTACCTGATTCTTTCCAACTATTACTCCTCTTATGATAGGATTTACACGAATAGTTACACACCGAAGGGACAGCAGTAAATCGTCGATATCAATTTAAAAAAAAGAGTCTATAACGTCATTTGGGCAAATATTTTGTGAATAACTAAGCCTATCGTTTTGGAATGACATGACAACTTTACATATGTAGCAGAATCGGCACTACGTAAGATTATCACAGGATTTGTAATCAATATACAACCCCCCTCCCCCATCACCATCCCTTCTATTGCGACCTACTTGTGTTATTTTTTCTATGGGTCTATTTCACTGAATACTCTATCTAGGACCTTCCTAGTTTTTGCCAAGCAACATAAATTGGAAAACGCATTCGGGAACACCAAAGGATTACTTTAAGCTCTCCTGTCTTATTTAGGGCCTTGTTCGAAATAAAACGGAAAGAAAAGCTGTCTTTTAGGAGCCCTCAAAATGTGTTCTACGGAACAATAACCACGCAGGGTCGAGGAGGGCATATAAAGGGGTGTATGGGTGTGAGGGGATATTAAGGGAACTAATGTAATTTCAGCGCTGGTTATGGTCGGATTAGCTTGGGAGGCTTTGGGATCTGGCCACGAAGGGCTGTCCCCTCATTTCCAAGGGATCCCTCTGTTGAATGATATACGCCGACGTTTATTGGTCCGTGGGCCTCAACCCTTCCTCCCACGATAATGTAGTGGGAAATGAATTTAGTACGGATAATATCTTGACAACTTTAGGAATGCGAGAGGAGTTTAAATAGTAACAAACCCACCTTTTTTTATAACGCCAAAAACAATGCTTTATTTTTGCTTCCTCACAACCGAAGCAAGAAAAGGGGCAGAAGTCGTAAAAAATTTCGCCCTCCAACGTCTCAATTTCCATTTGCTTTTTGCGTTTCAGAGTTTGCTGATCAATATTGGATCCGTGTCTGTTTGAAATTTTTGAACTGTCAAAATTTTTACATTATTTTCAAGATTTGACCAGATTAACACCAAGACAATCCCCTTTACCTTCGGATAAATAGTAGTGTGTGCCCAAGCACAAACTTGAATTTGGGGTGTACTAGGATACTAGTCTCAAGATTGTATCTCATACGATTGGTAGTAGGTACTGACCGGATTACTCCAAGACTAATAACCGATTTTGTAAAAATCATGAGGGATTGTGCCGACTAGCTCCATGTTTGTCCCTTATAATTATGATGGGGAATGCCGTTGGATTAATGGTAGGGTGTGCACATGCGCAAACATGACACACAGATATACACATACAAGCATTTCAAGCAGAACATATTTTCTATTTTGCATTCACTCATTTAGACTCGTACTTTGTATTTAAACTAATTCTATTGAGTTATGTTACAATAAGTTAGAAACTTATACTGCCCAGCCACTTGACCGAGGTTTTCTGAGGGCCACATTTTAAGTAATCACCTAGCAAAATGAGTTATCGCAATGGCTCCAAAATTTTTAAAATCAAAATTTTAGAAAAATGTCTTTATTGATATCTGTTTTGAGGCATTCTGAAACGATTCCTGAAGATTGTTAAGATTGCAATTTTTCATATATATATATATCATATATATATATATATATATATATATATATATATATATATATATATATATATATATATATATATATATATCATATATATATAAGTAAAGATGATAAATTGGTGTCCAACAGTTTGATGCGGCAATTCGGCGTCCCCCTTGACTAATGGTGATATCGTTATGCCATGATATTCTGGAAGCTGAAATATGCACAGAAATCAGATCAGATTATTAAATTTTCCATTAAAAATGGGTATTCATTTTCCCCCTACACACCCTTCAAACTCCAGTAATACGGCAGCCTTCACATACTCAGTCAAAATGACTACCACGTATACGCTTTTCACAAAAGCGTCTAATTGACGTTCGAAATGCAGATCCAAACTACATCGCTGCATTTTGGCGTCCTCAAGATTGCCTTTTCAGAGGGGTGGGGTTTTTGCTTATGTCTGATATGGATTCAACATCCTTACCGAAAAGGTGGACAAATGGGGGGGGGGGGGGGGGGGGTAGAGTGTTTAGTAACCAGTTCACTCAAGCGCTGTCAAAACTCCAATTGTCAACAGATTTTCGTGATTTTTATTCTATTTTATTCTTTCAATTAAGAATTTGGTCCAGTTTAGAATGTTATGCGAAAAGTTCCAAATTTCATTATAGAAGGGGGTTAATGGAGGGGATAATACCGTTATCAGTATTATATCATATTTATATCCATTATATATCCAACTCCGTATGTCTGTGTGTGTGTGACAATTTTGTCGACGCTGCTCTGGCCACAAGCCTCAACCGATTTTTAATATTCTTTCATTGTTCGATCCCTATTGTAGTCTAGTTATGCAAACACCCCCAGAAAGGTTGAATCTCATGATGGAAGAGGGAGTATGGACGGATCAAAGCTGAAAAAACATGCGTATGGAGGGGGCAAAGCCGAAAAAAATTCAACCAATTTTCGTGATCCTTATGTTGTTCGATTCCAATTTCAGTCTAGTTGTGCAAAAAAATTGGGACTTTTGGATTTGCTGTCGTGGTGGGGGGGGGGGGGGGGAATAACAGATTCTTCAAATCGCTGAAAGATACGCTGATTCTAACGTTCCATCACGAATTCGATATAGTAATCATAAATCATCATGTTTTAACTGTCCATGTCCGACTTTCGTTTCTATTGTTGTTCATCTAAGAATTCGGTCTAGTTTTGGAACTTATGTGGGACTTTCAAATTTTATTATGGAAGTGGGTGAATAGAGGGGGTAATAGCGATAAATCGTGATATTCTTACAATATTCATCTGATTTCCGTGATATTTTTTCGATCAAGATTTTAGTCCAATAAGTTGATAAGTCGCACCCGCGTAACCCTTGGGTGCGAAAAAGGTATTTTAACTATTTTTAAAAGGAAGTAGATTCTATCCTAGGAAGTTTGGTATAAAAGCATACGTCTAAACTGTATATTATACTCCTAGGTGGTTTCCAGTGCATTTGATTTCGGTTATAGATGTACATGATTACAAACTACTAGAGGTACATTAGGGTTCTAACAGCCTTGGTCTAGTTTGATAGCAGTTGGTTGCATTCTTAATTTGCAGTCACAAACACTGAATGAAGGACAATCTTTCAGAACCAACACAATCGGTCTATTACTCGTCGTCAAGTTCCCGTATCAATCTGGATTAATACCAGATCACAACGAGCTTAGTCGATACCGGACCAATCAAGTAGACTCTAGATTATAGTGATGTTCGATGAGTGAACGGTACTTGTTGATGATGATGATTATTTTACTTCATTTCGGATTTGGAAATACCATAGCGAAATAAGGCCGTCCGTTTTGGTTCAAACTGATATTTTCTGATACTGATAACTAAAATTCTATTAGTAGAATAGAAGAGGTTCAAGAAGAAAGAGAAGGAGGAGGAGGAGGAGGGAGTGTAGTGGAAGTGGTTCCATAGTAGTTGTTCTGTTAGTATTATTAGTTTCTCTTTCTATTTTCCGTTAGCTAAAATCATCATGTTTGGAATGAATATTGTCATGATTCATCTTTAGCAGGCTGTATAGCTTAGCCCCAGTCTGTGATTCATTACGTAATCTCGATAAATTTATCGTATAGGCGAGTAATGTGTACCTAAAGTATGACTGTCTGGAATTTAAAGATTAAAATAAATACTAGTGAATTCGGAATCAAACCTACTAGTAAAAAGTACGGGGGGGGGGGGGGGGCTTGATCTTGAATTAAATTCAGGGGGTTAATTTTAAAATAAAAGATCCAGTCATGTAGCATAATCGTATTAGCGAATCGTTTACCTATCCCTATCGTATTATAATATGTTAAAATGTTTTGAAACGTGAGCAATTTATTTAGAAAGAAATTCTTGAAAAAAGGAAAAAAAAAAAATTATGGCAAAAAAAAAAAAAAAAAAAAAAAAAAAAAAAAAAAAAACATATTGAATAAGAGATTTTTAGAGATTAGAGATTTTTTTTGAGAGATTTGAGATTTTTGAAGTGTAAACTTCTATAGGCGCACCGCGTCGAAAAATTTAGCGGGGTGTAAATACGATTTTATTGTCACATTTTTTTTTTCGTCACGCTGTTTTTTCTTTTGATTTTCACGTACAACCAAGCCGTTGCTGGGGAAATTAAACTTCTTTATTTTTCACCGGAAAAAAATCGTTCTCCACTCGTTGGAAAGCTCTCGATTTATCACGCATTTCTTTCGTACTTGTTCTTCTATTTATGTCGTAGTTTTATACTTATTTATGTTATAAATGGATATAGTAAACAATGCCGCTTGTTTTGGTGTCACTTGGTTGAGAAGTTAATCTTGCTTATGGGTGATATTCTCGAGACTTGGACACTAGCGCATCCTTACATCGAGGCAAGGCGAAATCAAGTTATTTCACCTTGTTGTCATGGTGACGAGTAAACATATGCGAAAATGCGCCATTTGTGAACGAACCTGGACAACAGCGTAACATAGTCTCACCTAGTTCCGAGTCAATATTTTCATTATTTGTAATACGCAAGGTGATAAATTGTATGCAAATTACATCAAGTTATTATCAGGTGTTGACCTCAAACGCTACGAACGCAAGATTTAATCTGTGGGGTAGAGATCCATATGAAATGTGTGTTGGGGAGTTGACATACAAGTGTTCTAGATGATCCAGACATCAGCCGCAAAGATGTTGTGGATTACCTATCTAGTTTTAGAACTCTTCTTTGAATCAATTGAAACTAAAAATCTTTAGAGTACTGTGAAAGCGGTCTTGTGAAAGGATGCATTATGAGAGCTCTGTTAGGCGGGAATAGTAAGTTGTATCACATGTGGAAAGGTAAGTACCCAACTAGAGGTAAGGTATACCTACGTACTTTCCGTATATTATTACTTGTTCATGTAGGTACTTCATTGATCAAAACGAAAGTAGGTACCTACCTAATTACCTTTTTTGTCCATACAATTTGCGTAACTGCAAAACTCGCGCAATAACTGCACTGCCATTGCCGTCTTTATGAAATCTTACCTTCAGAGGAATGCATTTCAAGGTTTTTTCCTTGCAGCTGGTTTTTAATTCATGTTGCATATTCCCTGATTCGATATTTGACAAACTTGCTAATCAGCGGTTGTATTCGTCGGCAAAGCAACGACCCACCTACTTTGTTTAGGCACTTTAAACCAACAGCAAATCTGGTAGGACGTACGTACCTACCTAAGTAGTTTCGTTTCTTGATGTAGCAACCCAAGCCTGGCCTTTCCTGCCTTGTTTATTTTGACAAATCTCTCCTTTTATTAATTTAATATAGCAAGTAAAGCTTCCTCAGTTAAGCATAGTACTACAAACTTATAATAAAACGCTGATGAAGCTACCTGAGCAATGGCTAGGTACCTACACAGCAGTACAGACACCTGAGGAATTTTCAATCATCTTTTCTTTACTATTTTTCAGGTTAATTATTCTCAAAGCCTAAACGAATGAAGTTCTTTAGTTTTCTGACACTGATTAACTACTATAGTTTGTAGGCTCCTAGTCCAAATAAAAACAAGTTCACGTTAGATTGGTATTGTTGACAGCAATCTACAATCAATTATTGCGCTGGCAGGCATGATTATTATAACATTTAGTCAAATTAAAACTTTGTATTGCTACAATACTATACTTTTTCAAAACAAAACTGTTGAAAAATGGCCTTATAACCACGAATTATGTTGACGTGAGACGGCAAACTTCTTGTGAGAAATAGGTTGGTTGAGTAGCGATTCATTGACGTTGGGCGGTATCATGGCCGACATTGGCTGAAACGCGAACCTACTCCAGGCGTGACGTCACGAGAATATGGGCCATAGTAATTATAGACGCGCACCATAACAGAAAATTACCTACTTAGGTACTCTGTTCTAATTTCGATTTTTAAAACATTTATGTCGTAGTTTTAAATTTATTTACATTTTATTTTTATTTTATCAATTTATTTTATATTTATTATATTTAGCAGAAAATCGTCATAGAAGTTTACACTTCTCCCGTGTGGTCTTTAGCACACCTGTTTTTTTTTTAAACACATTTTTTGAAAATTGACTAATTTAGTGTAGGTCTCAAAAATTGCTGGTCAACGAACTCATCCTTTCATTTGGAAAGAGTGATTTTTTGGCGCAAGAACGGGATTTTTATCTCAATCCTAACTGTAGTTATCGTCTAGAATGATATACCCGCATAAGGTGGGTAATACTATAGAAGTAAATTTTAGAACTCATTTCTGTTCGAAAGTTTCTCATAAAGATTTTTTTAAACGCTTAGTTTTCGAGTAATTCAATTTTCAAGCTTTTTTCCGTGTTTTCGACCTTTTGTCACTAAAACGATCATAACTCTCTTAATTTGCTGTGGACATTTAAATGTGAAGATATTTTTGGAAAGTGCATTGAATTTCCGATCGGATAAATGCCTGAGCATTCTTAAGAATTATGGTTTGAGACATGAAAGAGCCCTCTGAATAGAAAATTTTACCTAATTTGGGAAACCACAATCTCTTTTTCAATCGGGAATTGAACAATGAGAACCAGTATTTTTTCGGAACACAAGAACGGTCCAAACTGTGCCAAAATCTCATATTTTCAACGGTGTATTCAATTTCACTTTTACTTTGCTAATTAGGGGAAGAAACCATGTTTTCATGTTGAAAAACTTTCACTGAAATCGAGGTTTTTTTTTTTTTGGTTGAAAATCACCTTCTATGAAAATACGAGTTTGGGGTCGGTTTCTACATATTTTATTACGCTGAATCGAATGGTACTCGTAACATTTGCATATTTCCCCAACCTCGTTATAACCAAGTTTTACGCTTTAACTCACAATTATGAGTTGAGGAGTGATGCAAGTGTTACCACTCGATTTTCATTTATATGTATATATAAATGAAAACGCGCAAACTCCAGGAATCGTTTTGGAATGCCTCAAAACGGATTTCAATCAAGAAAATATTCACAGATTTCGAATTTGAAAATGTCCGAGCAATCGCGATAGCTTCATTTTTTACTAAAATTCTCTGGAAAGATATAGGGTTCCAAATTATTGCTTTAAGCAAGGGAGTTGAATATAGTACTTATAAAGTACTAAAAGTTAAATATAGTCGATGACCGCAAATGTGGCGATAGAGCACAAGTTAAGCAATCTCTGATTCTATATTCATGTAGGAATTTCGAAAAAGAATTAGAATTTATTCCGCCAATCACACAATTGATTGAGAGAAGCTGCATCGCATTAAGTCCATAGCTCTGTACAGTGTACAACTAACGAACTAGTATTAGGAACTTGAGGTATTCATGTTTGATTGATAGGTAGGTACTTATCTAGTTATTTTCAAAACGTTTGCGTGTACAAATAGTTGCAAGCCTCGAGAAGGAGACTGAATTACCCAACCGTGCCAAACGCATGCTCTGTACCAATAGTCGATAACAGCTTTTTGAGGTCGGAGTTGTACAAATTAAGAGGTAAATCCAAAGTAATTACAGTCGTAAATTTCATATCTGAATACGATAATATAATATACAATATTATATACATAATTGACTAGTTTATATTGTATCGGTAAGAACGTTTACTCGTGGCTGGTCAGTCAAAAGTTTGATAATCATAATATAAGTCATCGAACCATAATATGGTTCCTCTTGTATTTACACACAAAGTTACAAGGTTATACTGCAAGGCTTGTTGACTCTTTCATTTATTATATTCAGCTACTAATTGCAATCATTAGGAGTAGGTGCAATAATTTACTAAAACATACTTGCTTTTCTACATTTTAACGATTGGAGGTAGAGAACGTAGTGTTTTAGCTGAGCAAGATGAAAACTTAGTTACACAGCACATCTTTTGTTAGATAAGAAAGGGGTTTATGTAAAAACCATCGTAAAAGCATTGATGAGATTTAAAAACATGTAGTTCAGTGCTCACGAAGTGAGTCACACGATAGCGCATTTTCCTGTAATGAGATCCGCGTGAAATAGACGCTTCCTGCGTTGAATAGGAGACAAAATGGCTTTGGAGCACACTCAGCTGATCATGCGTCAGCGGCCCCATCTTTATCCCATTTTCTTAGGTGGGTCATTTTTCACCAAAACCGTCAATTTCAAGAACAAAAGCCAAG
Organism: Adelphocoris suturalis; assembly: GCA_030762985.1. Taxonomy (NCBI): domain Eukaryota; kingdom Metazoa; phylum Arthropoda; class Insecta; order Hemiptera; family Miridae; genus Adelphocoris; species Adelphocoris suturalis. The sequence continues at coordinate 82,437,668 of CM061040.1, forward strand.
TTTTTCAACATAAAAACATACTTTTATCCCCTAATTAGCAAAATGAAAGTAAAATTAACTGGACCGTTCAAAAGCTGACAGTTTGAGGATGTTTTTTCTGAAGAGCGCCCGCCGAAAACCCACATAATCGAAGGAGAAAATTGGAAGAAAAAACCTCAACTTTAAATATTTTTTCTAATTTTGTACTTCAGCCTTTTTCTGACCAATCAAAACTGACCAAAAAAAAAAAAACACTTTATTTTATACAAAGGTGGTAGGAAATTGAACGCTCTTTTCAACGGTGTTCTTAATTTTGAGTGAACAGTGGCTCTAAAGGGAGTTAGCCGTTTTAATGTCAAGGTACAAAACTCAAAAAAATTCGTATAAATTGAATAACTGGAAAACGAAAATGAGCTGTGGAGTAGAGCCCTTGATTTTTGCCCAAATTTGGTTTAGGCACCCTGTATATAACAGTTATATAATAAACTGGATTTCTTGATGTCGTAGTTAATACGGAGATTTTTACAAGGTTTACAGGTGATTTCATTCACATTCATGATGACGTTCCTTTTTCCTGCCAAACGTCTAGCCTTTAGAGAGAGCAAACGAATGAACGTGGCGATCCTGGTTTGCTCATCCGATTAATTGAAGTGATATATATATATATATATATCAATAACAAACATTAGCACTATTTTTATTTCGGAAAATTTCAATATCTCGATTTCTAATATTTCTGCCCTTCAATTTCAAGGACTTAGATCCAATTTGTGATTTTTGACCCAAGGTTCATAAACTTTGGTCAGTAGTTTCAGAGAAATACCCCAAACCACCCAAAAGACCATGCTTGAAATTGCTAGACAGGAAATTCGGAAGACATTCAACAACCGAACCCTTACCCACAAGTAAATACGTACGAGTGCATTTTTCTTTTTGAATTCCTTTTTTTTCGGATTCTACGCATCTTGAAGGGTTAAACATTTTTTTTCTTAGTCGATTACTAAAATTTAATATTTAAAATAATAAACAAATATTATGTATTTACACATACATATTGTAAATTCCAATTAAAGATTTGAAAAAAAAAAAAAAAAAAATTGTTTTTCGACAAAATCAAATTTTTATTCGCAGTTTACGTTTTATACGATTTTGAACAACTTTGGTTTCGTGTCTGTGTGTTTGAGTCTAGGTGTGTCTGTCCAAATGCCTTCAAATCCTTGCAACACACGTAACTTCCACTATTTTCGTTAGATTTTGATGAAATTTTTAGGCAATATGCAGATAAGGCAGGGGATGGTCCCCCAACAGTTCCTTTAATCTCAAAACAATATTTTAATCTGCGCATGCGCAAACTTAACATTCATTATGCGTCATTTCCTCATGACCTATTATAAGTTCGATCTCGCTCAAATTCGAAAGGTAGAGGGGAAATTACAATGTGATCACCCCAGGACATGAGATTCATCACTATTGCATCATTAGTAACGTCTGCGCATGTGCAAACCTCATATTCTTGTAACAAGCACAGTTTCTCCAGTTTTCTTCCAATTTTGATGAAATTTTCAGGGGATGAACGGATTTGACTGTAAATGGTCTCCAATGAATTCCCGACTCGCTGGTAGCTTTCGCGCATACGAAAAAGCAATATCTATCTCGTATCATCTTCTCATTGCCTAATTGTCCGATTTCTCTCAAACTCCGAAAGAACCCAAGAAAATTTTTCAAGATTATTTGAAAAATATAAATGATCATATACATTCATGTTACGGAAGCCATGTGCTACACCCAACTTGGCAAACGATTTTTCTCTTTCAATTTAAATGATTAGTATTTTGTTTACCCAATTACTAACGTGGAGCGTTCAAGGCCCAGGTAGTCGGTAGTATTCTATCAACGTTTACCTACCTAATTGCCTGCAGACGGAGCTCTTCGCCGGCGTTTCCTCATCAATGGGCGCCGATCAGTCGGGGCTTCTCGGTTTCTCGCGGGGCAAAAGAGCAGCCCGCGGATCCGCAGTGTTTTCACGGTAAATCAACCGCGGCGGGACACTCGTCCCACGGGGCAGCCGACGTCCCGAGACCGGCGTCTAATTCCGTCGTCGTCTCGCCTTCTTGTTTGGCTTCTCCGCCCCGGGCCCTCAGCTGTAGGTGGTGTCTCTTACGCAAGACTCGCCGATCGTCTGAGTTGACGAACTCGAAGTCGGCTCGGGGTCACCGGATCTCGTCGATGATCCTCAAGTTTGAAGGCCAAGGAGGGCTCGGCAGTATGGAAATCAGCCGATAGGAAACTACAAGAAAGTTCACCCATTCATAAACACATTTATCAACCAACTCCCCGCCAACACGTTGACGCGTCATTATACTTCTTTAAACCTTGTTGTTTCAAAATTTCCTAACCATGAAATTGGACTCTTACACATCAAAAGAGGATAGTTATGTGAAAACATTGTCAATACATACTGAAATTACTAGACAGGAATCTTCTTCATCCATCCATACACAGCCATTCATCAACCGATTCCAAATCCAACAGGTTAATCCGACATTATTCCACCGTAAACCTTGTTTATATTTAAAACAATATAACTAAACCCTGTTTTTCTAAAGTAGATGGTTACGTTTAAAACATTGCGAAACAGATATTGCAATGAAAATACTTGAAATCTCCAAGACAGTTGATTCATCCATCCAAAGATTCAGCGGATTCCTCAACAATATGTAAATAAGCCGATATGTCTCCTTAAACTTTGTTATACCCAAATTTTCTTACAACAGGTTTAGAATCTACTTATCCAACGTGGATAGTTTAATTCATTACTTCAACACGTACTGAAATTATCACCGCGCCAAATGGTCGCCAAGGCGTCACCTCAGAGACATTTTTGAAGCTATCCACTTGAAGATTTGTAGGTAGACTCCTTAGGCATCCAGAATTAACTGTACAGTTTGTGGTGTGGCACCATGGCGTCACCACCATGTTATAAATAGACATTTCAAGTCTTTAGGCTTTTAACATTAATAAAACGATCATCGGCACTAAATTGGTGACAAGATGCCATATGGCGCCGAGGCGCCATTTCTCAAAAAGTATATGTATACTGGGTATTATTTCCTATGGTATTCAGGTGGGGAGATCAAATGGTATCATTTCCATAACATCGACTTGAAATTTTGCAGGTAGACTCCCGAGACACTCAAAATTAGCTATATGGTTTTGATTGAAGTTTAAACTTCGTGAGGACCCTGGTCACAGCGGACCAATAAGTCTAAATAATAAATTCATGGTGAAAGTAAGCCTCAGTTCCAAAAAAAAATATATATCATAAAAAAAGAAGCAATTATTCATTAGTAGGTACTGGAAAAGTTTTGAGACCCACACCTGGTTAACAAAGGGATGACAGCCAAGTTTCAAGTTATGGATTCATTTTTACATCCAAAAAAATCAGGATGCAATAAAGCAGTTCAACCATTCATACAGAAAAAGATTATGTTAGACCCGCAACACTCATAAGTCATGAAGGTGGGGAAGACCTTGTGCGCCGTTTTACGTTAGCAATAAATAATACCTTCAGCTAAGGGGGGCATCTCACAGCAACTCCTAGTGTTTTCATGACGATTGTAAGTTAGTTCTCGGTTACCGACATGGAAAAAATAAAATAAATACAAATATACATAATTTGATATACATTCATATGTACAGCATAGTTGGACACGTACCTAAATGGAAGATGGTGGGTAAAGAGGGGCCTTACTTAAGAATAAGAAAAGCAGTATTATTTCAGAAATACTATATGGGTGTCTGGTAGAGGCTACCAGTATTCCGAAGGCGATGCGATTCATAGAGGACCTTTTCAAGATCAGTTTACAAAATAGTATCACCCAATTTTAAGCGAGGGAATTAGGGGATCACACTGTCACGATAAAACGACATTAAAGAAATGCAGGAACCCCCCCCCCCCCCCCCTCGCTACAACCACCTTCACTTCAAATTACTCTTGAATATAATTTATTCAAAAATTGAATATAATATTATTATGAAATTAGGAAGAAATGTATGGAGTTAGAGAATTAATATTTGCACAAACGCAGTTAATCCGAACATACTGACATTTACACATCGCCTGACAGACCGACAAAAAACAAGATAATTCCGCGAAATTCTGTACCTAACACAAATAACGAATGGAGTTCCTCCTTCTTTATTTTCAAATTAAGTCAGTAACTGCGAATTAAGGCGACCTTAGTAACCTCAATAGTAAAACTAAGCTACCTGGTTAGTTGACTTCGATTCGTTTTGGCAATTTGAAGAGTACCTACAAAAAGTCCTAGTTTAAATTATACGTGGATGTAAGGCAGATAAGCTGGACTGAAGAGGGGTTCTAGTTCACTTTAAGTAAATCATATCAAACAAAACGCTAAATAACAAAGCCATCTCCACACCATTTAAAAGAGTTGCAAGTTAAAATTAATTTCCGGCAGTTGATCCATACTTTGTACCTGAATTCTAGATGTCCTAAAGGAATTCAATTTCAAGCTTTAGCGCCATAAGTCGATTAAGAAAAAATTAGCCTCAGGGCTCTCTTAATCGATTCACGTACACATTTTGTGGTGGTCGAGCGAAGGGATGACTTTGTCATCAATATGTAACACGTCAAAATCAAAAACAAATTATAAGTTGATAGATTCATGGGGGGAGCCCAGCTGGGTGTAGGAAGTCAGGAGTAATCAGAGATAGCATATTGGGCGATTGTTGTGCGTGGGTAGGCCAGGAGAGGTTTTGACACGGGGGGTCGTTGTTTTCAGGGGGCGTTCATGAACTATTCATACCACTCATAAAAGATGTATAATCTTTAGCGCGTGGTATAATCAATTGAATCAGAATCACAGCAATGAAGTCCAGATGAGAGGTACAGAAATAAAGAAATATATCTAGGCGACGCAGACCTTGGATGAACCCGGATAAGTTGTCAATATGGTTGAGGTTGAGAAATCACGATCAAGCACATTTGAACAAAACAGATGGTGAGAAAGAACGATTCGAGCGAATGAGCTACCTGATAAATACCACCCAGGTGCTAATTTGATTTAGTTAAAAACAAAAGTCTGGAAGTTCCTTGAATATGTCTGAAACATCAAATTGTCTAGTTTTAGAGCACAAGGAATTGGGAATTCTGCAAGAAAAATTTTCGAAGTAGGGCTACCATACAAACTTGCACATTTTTGTTAGCACATTATAATTCAAGGAGAAGATAGTGGTCACTAGTAAAGTATCTTAGGTAAATCAGATACCAGAGCAATGTAATAGAAAGAATGCAATGATCTGTGCCAGGTCATGTTAAGTAGGCTGGTAAAGAAGTGACAATACCAAGAACAGTTTTACAGGAACAAAGGAACCTCACAATCATGTGTTAGTCAGTGCAGTGAGATATACAATATAAATCACCGTTATAACGTGGACATCTGGCCTTAAGAGGTGTTTTGACGGTGGCGGAAAAGAGATTTTCTAGTAATTGAGACGCTCCGGAAGTCTGTGAGAAGTAAGTAAATCTTGATTGTGTCGCATCAAATAATATCATCGGCAGACGAGCGGAAGGTGCGCCCCCTGCGATGACTCAAACTCATTGTTTGGCCTTACGCCTATGAAACAACTGGTTTCCGGGCCGGCCTTCTTGAGAGGATAGGAAGAGCGAGCAGCCGATTGTTCGTTGAATTAGGATATCAGAACTCTTTAAGTAAATTAGAATGCTACTTAATATACGGTAGGCAACTCATTAAAAATCAGGATACGCGGTGAAAAACACAAGAATGCTAGCTCGCAGAAAATTCGAAATATCCAAGAGAAATTGTTGGTAGACAATAATGTGGGGTAATCGACATTCTTGATGTTAAAGCTTTCCGAACAACCCGAATGGTAAATAGAAAAATAATGGAGAATCGACAGGCGTTATTGGGTCCGCCCACCTCCGGCCACTGTCCGAAGCTTTTTTCCGAAACTACCGGACCGAATTTCATGAAATTCGACTCGAAAATTATACATCCGTCGGGGATGTAAATGTAATCACGACGTTACTTTGATCAACCCCAAGGGTAGATTAAGATTCGAATAAAGAAATCCCTTTCGGGTGTAAAAGGTTATTTTGCTTCCTCACTACCGAGGGAAGCTTTGTCTTCGTGATTGAAGTCTAAAAAATTGTTGTCCTCCAAAATCGAAACTTCCACTTTTTGCATTTCAGAGCTTGCTGTTCTAGTATCGTTCCGTGTCTGTCTGTCTGTGGTAAATGGTAAATCCTTGTCACGGCCAAAACTTTGCTAATTTTCAGTCCGATTCCGATGAAAATTTCAGGGCTTGTGCGGATTAGCTTCTAGACGGTTCCCAATAATTTTCAATGCCATTGAATTAACAATAGCCTGTGCGCAAGCGCAAACGTGAATTTCTCAAAGTCGATTCATCATCATATGTTGGTCCGATTTCGTTCAAACTCTGTTGGTAATTTGACATGTTCTATGAAAATGCTCTATAAATCATATCGCGGTTGGTAGAGAAATGACACTTGCGCATGCGCGAAACTAATATCGATTGACAAAGGCAAAACACAGAGCCTAAAGGAAGGATTTGATGAAATTCTCAGGGATTGTGCGGGATAGCTTCTAGACGGTCCCCTACAACTTCCATTGCCGTCACATAAATAGTAGTCTGCGCATACGCATACGTTAATTTATTATAACGTGGATTTCTTATCATCTATTGGCCCGATTTCGTTCAAACTCGGGGGATAGATTGATTATACGTTCTAGAAATTCCCTATGAATTATATCGCGATTAGTGGACAACTATAGCTCTTGCGCAAAACTAAAATTGAACGACAAATACAAAACTCCGAGACTAATAGTACGATCTTTATGACATTTTCAAAGATTGTGCTGTTTAGATCCTTGACGTTCCTCTCTCAATTTCATAGCCGGATGAGTAATAGTAGTCTGTGCACATGCGTGAAAATTAATTTCTTATAACGTCGACTTATCAATAATTTCGACTCGAACTTCGATCTTCAATTAATTATATACGTCCATGTGTGAGGAAGCTATACTGCCCACCCAAATTGGCAGACCTTGTTTCTTCTGATTTAGACATAACTCAGTTCAATGATTCCAATGACACTTTGCAAGACCAACCGTTTGCATTCCAGAAGGGTTTAAGTGTTGGAAGGAAAAAAAAGGCCATCAACACGAATGTGAATCGCAAAGCGACTTTGTCGTGCAAGAGCGGGCTAGACTTCTGCTGATTCGACTCAACGTTATTCAGTTTTATAGTAAGTAAATCTGTCTGTATAAAATTGAGGGAATACAGTACTCATCTGAATGATGAATTAAAAGAAATGAATATGAAAGTATGAGTATTACTTAAAAGCATTTATGCGATAAAATTTCTAAGAGACTAAATAGAATTAATCCTAAAATTAGGAGAATATGAACAAATTTTTGGAAATAGCGAGGATTTCGAGATTTGAATGTTCTGAAGGGATCTGGAAGAATTAAAAACTCGTTCGAAATTTCAATACTCATTTTGGAAGAGGACTCGATAGTAAACTATTTTAAATCAGTAAAATGGTGTACCCCTCCCCCCCCCCCCCACCTAGCTCCATAGACTTTTGTTTGTACGTTTGATCTGAAATTTCACGGTAGAAAAGCGCATTAAAAGTGATGGTTTGGAGTTAAAAGCCGATCTTTTCATAAAGAAGAGATTGAGAATAATAGGGGCAAAACAAAAATCCGAATATACATTTCGTAGATATATCATCAAGTGATCAGTGATTCAGAAGTAATTTGTAGTCAATTCCGAGGAATTCCGAACTATATGCTGTATTCCACCTTTAGTATTGAAACGACCTCTGATTTGAGTGGAATATGATAATCAATCACTGGAAGAAACCACACAGGCTGTCCAAAGCACTTAGTTCCTGCGGGAAATTTGTTTTTCCTCACAAAAGAGAGAGCCATTAGTGACCTAAACTTACACAGTAGAGGGTAGCCAGAAAAATCAAAGGTGGTGATCGATAGTAGGCAAACTTTTTCTAAGATGGAAAATAAAAGCGATTGACGAGCAGGAGGGAAATTACCGTGATTGATGGACTAAGTGAAGGTGGACGTGAATTGATGGTCCTTCAGCCAACTTGAGTGAATTAGACTCTTCCAGGGAACAAAAAAATATGTCCCGGTAAGAGGGATAAATGTATTGGACGTTTAATGAATCCAAGAATAATGAAGAGAACCGTCGTACTTATTGGTTGCACAGTTGTGTCCGTTATTTATGGCTGAATACCAAAACTAGATTACCGATTACCTCGTACAGAATCTGATCAAACAAGATTCAAAGAGTCCTGCGGTTTATGGAACAATGGCACTCCTCCAAATTTGCGCAATTCAACGTAACGGATTAACGAGTAGGCAGATCTTTTATAGAGGTAGATCTCCAATCAAGCTTCCATGTGCATTCATATATTTAATTATATAAAAAATTATATAATCCTCATTGAACCAACCCCTACATAAATTACGAGTATAAAAGTAAATATTAGTTTGTTTCTTTGTCTTCTCTAAATGTCTAAACGGTTGCACACTTTTCCATGCGGGTGGGCGCAAATTGACGAACGAATTCTGGAATAAAAATTAGGCTTTATTACGAATCTTTGGACTTACTCCTTCATCGAGGACACGGCTGTCCCTAACGACGTCTACCGGGTAAAAAACTGCGTTATTAAGGAAAAACTGGACACGCGTCGAACTTTTCACTTCAAACGTGGATTGGGTGGGTTCACGCGTAAAGAACTTTCGATAACAAATTCAATGATACCGAGACGATTATGGTGGTTTTTTTTAGTGGGATCCAAAATTGATATTCTAAACGTTTAATGAATTGCAGAAATTTGGTGGTGAATAGTTTAACGAAACTAAGGTTATATTGAGTTGGTAACAATGAGGGGACGCTGGGTTGGTAAATTAATTAAGGAGGTACAAGTTGAAACTCGATTGCTGAAATTTGAATTGAAGCCTTTTTGGGACTACTGGGTCTCTCTGGGTATGGTAAAGCATAATTACAAATTGAGATAACACTCTAATCAGCAGAGCTGTAGCTGATTCAGCTGAACTTTGTTATAAATGGCGAACTCTAGGAACGTAGCCTCTTTGTGTGGTAGACAGTACTTCCTATACTGTAGAAGTCCTTCCTATACTGCAGATAGTATTTCCGTAGCAGTATTGACACATCTGAAATTGAAGAGATGGATCTGGGATGTGATCTATATTCATGTCGCGGATGTCCGAGTGAAGCGAACGGATACAGCTAGTATAATTATAAAAGAAAAATTAGTTTGTATGTTTGTGTGCTAAAATATCAAAACGGTGCACCGATTTACTTACGGGTGGGCGCAAATTGACTACCGAGTTCCTGGGATGGTTTTAGACTATATTGTAATACTCTACACTAACTCCTTCATCGAGAACTCGACTTTACAACTTCGAAATTAAGGAAAAACCGGACATGCGACAAATTTTTCACGTCAAATGTGGATGGACTGGTTTCAGGCGTAAAGAACTTTTGATAACGAATGCAACGATACAAATCGATTTAGGTGGGTTGAGAAGAGAAGATTTTATTCGTGGATAGATCTTTAAAACTGATATTGAAAATGCCTTATTAACTGCATTAATGTAGGCTGGGAAGAGTTTAACATAACAAAGGTTAACTAAGGAGTAAGAAAGGGGGATGCTTGGAGTATTATGTGAACTGCTGGGTGAAAATGACCGGGTACGACGCATAGCAAAAGATGCTAAGTAATGACCATAAATTGATCGTAGTGGAGAACTGGTACACAGCTAGTAGTTTGCACCGGCTTATCACCACAGAATAAATATGACCATAAGTGAAACAACTTCCTACAGTACCCAATGTTGTCCTGAAGAAGGGAATAGGCGAAACCGATATTGAATATTTTCGGAAGAACTCCAAAATTACTTCCACCCTCAACCCCCTTAATGTTTTTTGAAAAGGAGAAAACAACCAACAATATATTATACATGCGAATCATTGAGGTGTTGATTGCGTGCTTCTTCAATGTTAATCCAAATTTCTTGAGTTTTTGTGTGCATATTATTATTGGGAGGGAGGGAGGGTTCGATATGAAACAATAAATCCAAGTACTCGTACAATAATTTGCAGAGGTTTCCAGAATGTTAGCCTAATAAAGGAAAACTCCACGCAGTGGATACAAATGGCGGCAATAACATTGATTCGTTTTCTAAATGGGCCCGTATATCGGGGCCGAAGGGTAGTTTGGCTTCTTATAGGCTTGTGCACCGCGCGATTCCCACTGTTATGCCAGTGACACCGAGCTATGATGTATTTTCAGATCGGCTCGTACTAATTAGAGAACCAACGGTTAAAAAAGGAAGTGGGAAGACTCACGTGACAAGCAACACGTACGCACTTATGACTGTTATAACAGTCGTTGGAGCCGTCTTCTGTTATCGCTCTCAGTGGGTTCCCAGTGGCTTATTATGTTCAGAACCGCGGCGTCAGATCGATGAGCTGTGATGGCACAGATTTAAAACGAATATGTCTCGAAGATTTGTATTTTATCTGATTAACTCGCCAGCGGGTGAGTTAAAGTGTGCGATTTAGAACGGAAGCAGAAAATGCCGAAGTGGCCACCATACTTCATCGAGAGAATAATACGGTTTTGTTCATTTCGCCATTTTAATAGCCCCCCTCGAAATTGTTGGTTTACTTTTCAAGGTATATATAGAACCTGAAAAACGAATAAAACTGCAAGGTCTCAAGTGTTACTCAAATGGAAGGTAAAAGGATTTATTTCCTTTCTTGAAATCTTACAAGGAACATTAATAAAATTAAGGATTAATCAACAGTAACTAAGCTGGTATGAATTCCAACACTAACTGCAGTAGTCACGTTACACTCTCCTCCAGTTATACAAGTACTCCAACATTTCTCTGCAATAACAACTAAAAGCATTTTTGATGGCAGTACAAGGCTTTTAAATTCCGACAATATTAAAATCTTGTCATCTGTGTCAAAAATTTTACATTTGCTCATCAGCAGAGGGTAAAATTAATCTATAAGAGTTATTCAGGTCTTGACCCGTTTATTTCCCGAGTTTGGTTTTCGTATCAAATTTTGTTATTATGTTTCGTACATTATACTCGTATATAGTTAGTATGTCGTAAATTATACAACTTAGCCGAATCGACTTTCTTGCTAATTCAATTCGAGATGCAAAATGTAATTCGATCATGTTACTCCAACCGTTCCTGATATGGGAAGATCATGCGTTTTACGATAAAGGTTAGGATGTAGAGCAGATACAGTAGACCGCTCATCTGCACGTAAGAGACCTTTCTGATGGGTACATCACAAGGATTTATGGAATATATTAGAGGCAGAATGTTTAACAAATATCCCAATACCAAATGGCCTTTTAAATATTGATAATCATTATAGCGGTTACAAACAATATTACCGCGTTACAAAGTCTAGTTTTTTAAAGTTTCAGTTAGCAACACGAATCGCCTATTGACAGTAGGTTACTTCAGATTGTATTGGTCGCAAAATGAGTTTTGATTTTGCTTGCGCCAACTAGTTGCGAGATATGTGAATAAGTACTTGATGAATAACCTTTGCCATATACCGGCAGATCTTGCAACTCTTCCGAAACATACCGAAAATTATTTCAATTTATAAAAACGGTTTGAAGGTTGTTTGATAAATGCTTTGATTTGATTCCAATTTATCTTGCAAAACATTCTTTGTCGTCACTACGAGGAAGACGTTTGTGTGAGTGATGGGGCTTCGAACATGGCAAGTTAAAGGTAGGGCGCAGCACGGAGTTCCTTACCGGTTTGCTTCCCTTTTTTTGTCTATGAACGCAGTCGTGATGGTTACTACTAAATGTTCCGTTTCTTGCCTGTACTAACTAGCCCTTATTGAGAGCAAATCCATAGATAGCCGACAGCTCCCGATTCCCCGATATCACATTTTTTATAATGAGTAATAGAGTTGAGTCTTTTTGGATTTGTTTATACATTGGAAAAATATGATTATGGACGTCTAGAGATAGTTAGACCTGCGGCCCCAAACTCCCTCAACCATCCCTGAGCATCTCTAGACGTTCCTAATCATATTTTTCAAATACCTAACAAATCTAAGAACACATTGACCGCTCCTGATACTACAGGCCTAACCTTCCCCGATACAGGCACGAGTGGATAAAGTGCATTGAGTGCAACTTCGGGTCCATTCGGTTTGCTCTAAATAAGGTCCACTCCTGTACTATAACTTTCCTGCATGAAATTATCAGGGCGAAAGTAACTGCAGCATACTCTTGTAGTTTTTAGAAAGACGAAACCCTTTTCCCGGCGGACCGCCATAAACCACTGCATTTTCAAATTTCATCCCTTGGGGTTACCGCTCCACGACGACTACTGCAGGAAAAAGTGCAGGACATATCCACCGTAAGATGTGAGATTTAAACAAAATTAACTATTAATAATTACGAGTTTCTAACTTTTAATAGATTTGGTCTCTAATTATGTAGTTGAGGATGACGAATAGTGACTATTCACATGGAGTTAGCACCTAACTCCTGTTTTTGTTAATATACAGGTTTTTTGTGTTTCTTTTTATTGTAATTTATTTATTATTAATGTATTATAGGTGTTTGCCGCTATTGATGAGAATAATGGTGCGGGGATCGAATTTTAGAGTGAAACGGGAGATGATAAGTATCATCCCCCGAGAGACATGTCAACAATCTTGTTTCTATAAGGCACATAACTCCCCAGCGCTCCTAGCGGTCGAACATGTTGGTCCGGAGCCCCATTGTATGTAATGGAGCAATCAAAGGGAAAGTAGGGAACAGTTATCTCAAGGAACCTGAAGTTCTTGCAGCAATGAGCATGAACCCATACCTCCGGAATTTCTTCTGTCCTCCCACGAAGCTGCTTTGGTTATGGCCCTGTTTCGGTCGGTCGAATGACGGACATAGGAGGGTCCCACCTAATGGATTCAGAGCACGTTTTGATGTTATTTCAAGATCACTATCCGCAAGGGACTACGTGAGCGGACGCCCACAAATTTTTGAGTAGGGAACCGGATCGTAGACCTGGCGTATGACCCTAAATGTACTCATTAACTTTGCAATATGGTTTTACCAAAGAGAAAACTTAATAACGATACATTTTCGGCATAGCGGCATGAGATCTATCAATGTTTTATTATTTTCAATAATAAACCTTTTTAATTGACCAAGGAAAAACATTTGTAAAACCTCTGAGATTCGTTTTGTTATGTTACAAGATACGTAAAATCCAAAAATCTAGTTATATAGAAAAGAAAAAAAAATTTGCCATCTGAAGTATTTCTCCAAAACTAGTGGACCAGGGACTGGAACTTTAGGAAAGTCGACTCAAACATTTTACATCAGCCGGGGATGTGCTATTACCATCGGTTTCACTTACGGTCAACCCTAAAGGGTAGCATTTGAGTGCTAAAATAAGTATATTAAAAAAAAAAAAAAAAATCGAGATCTTACAAACTTTCAAGATAACGGTAATATTTTTTGGGTCTCATTTATAGATATCATCCCAATGAATCGAATGACACCACCCGGCTTGCTATACGTTGATCCGTTTGCTGTCCCCAAGGGCTACTACTCCGTCAGGGAAAAACCAACAAAATGAGTGTGGGTCAGAACTGAACGAACATAGTTGTTTTCCCTCCTAAGCCGAATCATTGCGGCAATGCTGCCATGCGTGCTTTTGCAGCCCAATATATTCTCGCTGTTTTCGTCCAGCGATCGTCGTGAAATTGAAAAGAATCTCTAACACCCTGAAGAGCAGGGCAGGCGCCAAGATGGTTTGCTGACATTTCATCTTCATGACACAGGGTGCACCTTGGTCTTCATAGATTCCGATTTCGCATAGGTGCTTCTGAAGGTAATTATGCTTACATGCGAACATAGTAAAAATCGCCGATATACTCCGAAGAGCTCATCAGCTTATATAAATCCAATGGAACTTCAAGAAATCGAGTTCATTATAACTTTTGACATTGATAGTTCGTCTTTTGAGTCAGGTGCGTTATTTATTATACATCATTCAGTTGGTGGGTAATCTCGTGTTAAATATAAAAGGATATTTATATCTCGTGTTAAATAAATTTAATTAATTTCTCCTCGGTAGGCGTCTACGCCTATGCAGATATACTAAGATAATGTATATTATACACAGGTGTGTTCTGCGTAGAAGGGTAATCCAATACATAAATATTAATAAACCTTTGTTTAATAATTTGCATCGTTCCTATGTTACACAGCCAATGTACATTTAAAAGAAAAAAAAAAAAAAAACCATGGAAACGGAGTAACAGAAAACGGAGCCTAAAAATGTCTGCGCCTAACTCTTCTGTTCTTATCTCTCCTATACTATGTGAAATTTAGGATTCTCAATGGTTGATCAATCTCTTCTAACGTGACAAAATATCTTCTCAACGGCCCTATATATTGTCGAGTTCACTGTTGAATACAAGTTACATTTGCAAGAAGGGAACGGAATGACGAGTGCTGAGGAATTCTTAGCACATTCGATTACGAGCAGTTGCAAATAAATTGACCACTAACTGGGCGTTGGATTCCAATATCCCATTCAGATGGATACATCCTCATTTACGATTCAAACTTTAATTTGAAATGGAACGGGTTTTTGCTATCATAACCCGGCTAAATCAGAAACGCTTGCATACGAGTCTGCAACACATTGGGACATTTCATATCTTTAGTTGCAGCGGTTGCAATCATGTTCCCAATATCAATTATTGAGAATGATCACCTGTGTGTAAACAATTATTCATATATAACCATGCTCATAACTCAGCTTGTTGGCCACGCACTTCGCAGGTTGTAAGCGGAAATCATCAAAATTTTGACATTTTCATGTCTTTGCCCTGGCACATTGCACAAACCACTAATTGAACCAAATTTTAAATTCAGTCACGAACACAAAGCTTCCCTACCTTCGGTAGTGAGCAAGCAAACGATAATCATCAGTAACGCTTGCATACTAGTCTGCAACACATTGGGACATTTCATGTCTTTAGTTGCAGACTCGTCTATTAAAATGATTACCTATTAAATGATTTAACCACCTCTTCACAAATCAAACCGCTCTCGCAATATTCGGATCACCTGCTATGAATCAAATCATCGAAACACCAGCTCAATGAAATCATCAGAAATTAACAAGCGGTTGCAATCATGTTCACAATATCAATAATTGAGAATGATCACCTGTGTGTAAACAATTATTCATATATAACCATGCTCATAACTCAGCTTGTTGGCCACGCACTTCGCAGTAGTTAACATAATATGGTTGGATAAATCGAGAGCTTTCGAACGAATGGTCAACGAATTTTGTGGGATGAAAAACGACGAAGTACCATTTCCCTAGCAACGACTCGGTTGTAAGCGGAAATCATCAGAAATTGAGCATATTTCGTTACGTAACGTAACGTAACATAACGAAAATTTGGTTGTGTGCCATAGCAAAGACATGAAATGTCGAAATTGAGCATATTTCGTTACGTAACGTAACGTGACATAACGAAAATTTGGTTGTGTGCCATAGCAAAGACATGAAATGTCAAAAATACATTTAGTTATGTCTAACTTTCTACTAAGCGCAAGTAAAGAGATCGATAAACCGTGAAATTATTTCAATGATTATTATGAATCGCACATTAAAAGTCAGTGAAGCAGGAAATATTATAGTATCGAGGCACAACGTCAAACTCTGAGGGTCTCCGAAAATTTAGAAATGTCGCTCAAAACCGAGAGCTTCTTGGTTTTTGAAAAAACTACCCACAATCGGGATTTTTTAATTTTAAATATTCTTTGGAAGAACACAGTTTTTATAACTAGCTAATATCTTCCTAGCTCCTAAAACCACTCTGGAAGGCTCAGAGAGTATTCAATATGCCGTTTCACGATTGCTATGGTTTTTTTACTGAAAACCACGAACAGCATTCACGTAATGCACAAGAGAATAGTAGTTTGAAGTTTCCATCAAGTGCGTCGTAAAACGGAATAGAATTTATTTAGCGTATTAATGATTTTCTTGCACGCTTTCAGAGTATCGTCTATTAAATATCAACTGAAAATAATCAGGTCAAATGGTGGTAGACAGGTAGTTATCATGTTATGCTAAATCTCGCGATGTCATCTCATTAATATGAATTTCAAGTTCCATTACAGAGTGAAAACGAACCAAGTGTTTTTGTGAATTCCACCTGAAGAAGTATGGAATGGTGATCCTAAAGTTCTGAATTAGGAAAAAATTGAAGGTGTATGGTACTTACGGGAACACATTGGCATTTGATGCAATACATAACGCCAAACGGAGGTCCTAGATCTGCAAACCAGGTACTTCCAAGTTCTCTTACTTCGCCACCGATTTGACATTCTGAAACAAGAAGTGAAATGTGATTAACAGAATAGCAAGCAGATATTTCAAAACAAGGAAAACTCATCCACACTATATATTACATAGTACCGGAGTTTCATTGTATGCCTGAGAAGTATATTGTAGTGAGAGCACTATAGAACGCATAATTGTGTGTTATTCAAATTAGATCAAGTCGTAGCGTAGTAGCTGCAATTTTAGTTAACAATTTGAAAATTATAGCTAATGACAAATAGAAAACCTGGATGGAAAAATACGTTTCTATTTTGCGAAATTAAGTTTTCAAGTATACAAGATTATTCAAATTGTCAATAATTCGATAAGGGGGCTTTTGGAGTAGTGTTGGAGAAGGAAGGATGGAATAACTCTCAGCAATGACGTGTTTTTGTTTTAATGGCGTTTTCTGGAAAAACTATTGTTGGACTATAATCATGTTTGGATTCGTTTAATTTCGAATTGTAACTAGGAATTTTCACCAATAGGTGTAAAAAAAGGAACAAATTTTAACATTTTTTGAGTAAAAAAGGTAGATTTCACCTACTTACGCATTGGTGTCAAGCGTCAAAACTTCGGCTGTTAATTGGGTGAGTGTGTTAAAATAGCTTTCAGATTCCTTCGAAGCTATACTTTCAGATTCATTTAAAATTCATTGAGAACTAATGAGATTCATTTCCTTAATTTGACATATTTGAGAACGTAGGTACAGGTTCTATTTAGGTAGGCTGGGTGTGTATGTGGGTTTATGTCGGGGAAGACATATGTACTGTGAACCGCCGCAATGCGGCTGATTTCCCCGATCTGGGTGGAGACAATTCAAGTCGAAACATCGAGATTGTTTATATAACTTATTTTTAACAACATAGTAATAGATCGGAAAATGTGAGTATTTCATCTTTACCCCTTTTTACCTATTTACGGGGGGGGGGGTAAAAAGTCGTATTTGAACAAGTCTTCGTTATCACTTATCACACAGTTGCAGCCTGCCGATGTTCAGATGAAGGTTAAGCATTCACAATGGACGTTATGGAGACAGTACGTCTTCTATGTATCATATAACTGAGTGACAAGATAAATCACTCTGTTGAGGGGATAGTTCCAAGAGATTATTGCTCTATTTTTTACCAATTTTTAAGATATCTACTACATCAAAGCAACAGAATGTTGTTGGTTCCACCAGATTCCAGAAATTATTTTTTTGAATGTTCGTGAGAATCTTTAGTTTTCAAAAATTTTTCACACATTTTTGAGTAATACTCATTTCGCCGCTTAAATGCAAATAAAGAAATCTATCCGCTAATATTCCCTAGTTTTCGAAATCCACTCTACCGTTTTGAAAATCTTACGCCATCTTTCTGAAAGAAGCCTAGGAAACATTTTAAGACGATTGAGTGGATTTGGCGAATATGGGAACAGTTTTGACTCCGTGCTCCGAGAAATCTAGTTTTCAGTAGAATCCTTACACGAAGAAAACGGGAATCGCGCAAAAAGATGCAAAAACCGCTGTAGGCTTTAAAAACTTGAGATTCTAACCAAACTTTGAGAAATCATATCTTTGGAGAATCTCCTAAAAACCTGGATTTAGCAAATTTTCGTAAAAAATGAAGCCATTAGAATGGTTCAGAAATTTTTAAAATTTTTTTTTTTACATTCTCTCCATTGAAATCAAATTTGAGGCAAACGATTCCTGAAGTCTGAGATTAAATAACCGCAGGATTGAGATAAAAATCCCGTTCTTGCGTCAAAAAATCAAGCTTTCCAGATGAAAGGATGAGTTCGTCGGCCAGCACTTTTTGAGCACAATTTAATTAGTCAAATTTCAAAAAATGTGCACAAAAACCACTAAAAACAGCCAAAAATAATTAAATTCATAATTTTTAGTAGAATTCCAGTCAAAACCAAATTATGAACAATTTTAGAGGACATTAACAAATTTTCCCACAAAATTATGCCATAAAACAACTTCACTTTTATTATTATTTGCGGAAAAATCTATGAAAACTGCAAAAAAAAGAACAAAATCCTAAATCTTTTTTAAATTGCTCAATTTTATTTAACACGAGTACGAGTTTTACTTCATGAGTTTTTCAACAATAAAATAGATTTTTCACAATTTCTTCGTTCAAATAGCTCAAATTTTAAAACAATTTAATACATTATAATACGATGGGTAATTTAAAAAAATTCGCTCAAACTATCATGCTGCATGACTGGAAAAATTGTTCTGGAAAATTGGCCACTGTGCGCGGTGACGGGATGGTGTCGTGACGGTCGGTGTCTAGACGGTCCAGTGTGAATCACCTTTCAATTGTATCATGGAGGTTTTTGTGGTGGATGTGGATGGGGACCCTCCAAAGGGAGAGAAAAGTTTTCTAGAAGAAGTTTGCGTATTTCCCGTGATGTAATTCCATCTATGAATGAATCAGTGAGCCTGACATCAGGATTGACATCCGCCGTAACTGCTTTTCACGCATCAGGCTGGCGGACCTCGTTGTCTTCTTCGGCGTTCGCGGGACACGCGGGGAATACGATCGCCCGAGTTCGTCCTCTCCGCCGGCCTCATTGGGATTCGAACCGCAGAACCGCCGCGGGTGAGCTCATCGGGAGCGGTGGCGAGCTGGCGTGGTTCTGTTGGCATGAAGAACTGTCACGGAAAAGTGCTGAAATCCGGGACGGGAGACTCCGATGAGCCCTGCATGCCAAGAGGGCCATCCAGCTTTAATCCTACTTACCGCTTCACTTTGAAGTTTTTGTTTCTTATTTGCGACAGGGCGGGAGGGGAGCAGGAAGCCGTTCCAACCAACGTGATGTCAAGCAATCTTAACAACCTACCGGCGATTCGCCGTCTAATCCAAACAGGACAGAGAAGGATACAAATATTACCTTCTCGATCTGCCAAAGGCCAGCATGGAAAAAGATATTGAGGAGAAGATTCATGTGTGATCTCCAGATGAGTATTTGGTATCTGGTATGCCATCAACCATATCGGCAATATGGTGATATATTCAATTACTACCATATTTACTTTTCTTTAGGAAACGATATTTTAAGGGAGGCTTAGTGATTTGCTTACTTATTATACTACTTTGACATGGCAAAACATTGTATATATGTATATATAATACACTTGGGATAGCTAATATGTAATCCCTAACCTGTGATGGTGATCCAATTTCTGTACCCCGCTCGTTCACATTTTCACTAGACAATTTCCGTGGTTGCCCTCCACAATATTTGCATCGCTTCCGAATTGTTTGCAGTCAGGCTAATCAGCTAAACCATTCAAGAAAAAAAAAAAAAAAAAAAAAAAAAAAAAAAAAAAAAAAGTTGGTAGTTAATTCCCTGCTACAGACGCATAAAAGCGATTTTCACACTGATTTTTTAAATCATTTTGACCTGCGATAGGGGTTGGTAATGTAACTTGAAGTTAGGTATAAATTATTTCGTATGATTTTGAACAGTAAATTGTTTTGCATATGTACGCTGGTAGATTCAGGGGTTACCTTGGGGGGAGACGAAGAGCGACGGGGCTCTAAATGAAAAAGGAGGAGAGTTACTTTAATAACCGGGAAAGGTAGATTACAAAAAGGATCCCGATACTGAAGAAAATGGTTGCCGGCGAAATTTGTATGGAGATGCCTAACCTAAAGAAACTGTGATAAGATAAAATATCAATTAGACTGAATAGCACATACTTTGAAAGTGAAGAATAGAAACAGAGAGTTCAGTAGATTTCATAATAGCGCATGTGCAGAGGGTACCTTTGATCAGTTAACAATGGAATTCACGAGGGACTATCTCGATCACGATGCTCAGTCTCTGAGAAGTTCAGAGAAATAGGATGTAGAACGTACGATGTATGTACATGGTGTACGGATGACGTATGTATGATGTATATATGTGTGTGTTCTTCAGTAATGAATTCTACATGGAGACCATACCATCAAAAGCTACATCCGGACAAAAACTAAAAATTCTATCAAAATCAGACTAGGTACACTTTAATACATTTAGGACAATGGAAACAAAAGGATTTCCACGAAGAAAAGTTCCGAAAATTGGATTTTCAAGATTGATGATGCCATTGCATAAGCTTCATTTTCTTCGGGAACCATTATAACGGTCTGAAACGTTGAATGAAGACAAGGAATTTAATTTGGGGAAACATTCTGGTTTTCACATCTAGAGAGTAAGTACCTAATCAAGACGATGCTTCCGGTAAATAGGTAGGTAGGTTTGAAGGCAAAAGATGGAAACTTTCTTCTGAAAATAATTCGGAAAAAGAAACTGCTTACGAAAAAACTGAACCGTCCTATAGGATGATCCTACGTTTTATAGAATTTATATTTTATACAATAGATCATTTCTGTTACATCAATTTAGAAAATATAAGATTCAATTGATGGGCAGAAGGTAATTTTTTCAGTCGATTTTTTGGGCTTTGTATCGTCACTGATCACAAGTTCAGATGATTTGATTAGGTAGATGAATCTCTGATGCACACAACATGATTTCACCGGCTTGAAATTGAGGTCACAACTGGCCGAAACTCGCCAAAAATATGTGGTTGTTCTCTGACTCAAAACCGCAATTTTCCCCGAGGAACGATCTCCAAATTTATAAATATCCTACGGTTCGGAGCAAGAAGAGCCCAGGGCCGATAAAAATGGAGTGCTTCTCAAAAGATTTCCACATTTCGATTAATTTTCTTCGCGTTCTATTTATATTTTGCAAGAAGCGGGGGGAGGGAGGCGACTTGAGTGATCGTTGCGAGGGTGGTCCGCGAATTGAGAAGATTGATAACTCGCGCTGGCAGCAGTAACATGAAAAAGTCTGCAGCTGAAGTATTTCAGTTTTCGAGGATTCCATTTAGTTTCACAACGTACTGGTGGACTATATTATATTTATGATGTTGGTAGCCTAGTTATTATTTCGATGAGAATGCACAGGCCATGCGTACAAGACGCACACAAGAGCGTTCTGTCGGGAGAACGCGGATTGCCGGCGTAGCGGCGTACCTCAAACACCACGATTTTCTACCTAGCGAAACAATTCCTCAATGCTATGCAAACATTTGTACTTGTTTCATGGATGTTACCCCTCAGCTTCCTAACTGAAGGGTAACATTCCTCAACTTTCTGCGCAACAGTAAGGGAGTGAATAACATGCAAAGGTTAGTAATACCTCTTATGCGTTACAGACGAATCTAATTTATTTGGCATAGAATGAGACAACATCACATGCTTTTTGGGAAAATGATGATTAGTGTTTTTTTAGGTTCCTGTTACATTTAAAATAAATTAGGGTTAAAGCATTCATGCACAGATCCCAGAAAAATAGTGTTTTTAGTGAACTTTATTCTCTCTGATCTCTCCGTGCCATGGGAGAAACATTATTTAAATACTTTGACCACGTGTCTTTCCTTTCGACAGCAGGTGAATGGCTTTAAGCAGAAATACAGTTCTTATGTACAGAACAGAAGTTTTTTTAGGAGTTGAAAAGTGTTCAATTGCACCTTTTTCATCTAATCGTAGGTGAAAAACTTGTATTTTGTCTATAATAATATTTTTTCTAAAGCATATGATGATGAAGCATATGATTTTGTCCTGGATGTCTTGGGGAGAATGGGGCAACTTTGACAACAAAAAATTTAGTAATTTCCTGGCGTTTTTTGTACTTTTTTGTCAAATAGGAGGGGTTTCACTTGAAATTGCGTTTATTTGATAGCTCAGTTCGTTCAGCAAGGACCAAGCTTGAAGGTCGAAGATACCGGCAGTATGATGATGAGACAGTAAGAGTTGGCTGAAATTGAGCAATGCATTCGAATTCTCCTAATCAAACGTAGGAAAACAGCAAATAATATCAACGCCTAATAAATTCAAAGGCGTGAAACGCGCACGAATACTGCAGTGGTTATCTAGCCACCAGATGGCTGGTGAAATTAGTGAGTAGATTTGAGAGAAGGTAGAGCAGCAAATCGTGGCTGCCGATGAACTGTTGACCTAAAGGAAATTAAAGGTTTTGCCATTAATTATATAACTCAGCTGTGGAGCGCAAGTAGAGAAAATGTCAAACGAAAGTTCACGACAAGGACGATAAAAAATTACAACATTGAACGGCGCTCGACTTTCTAAATGACCGAGAACTGGAGGTTGGCGGATAATCTCGAATAGTCTTATTATGGTTGGGTATTATCGAGGGTCTACCGATGTTGATTTATTATAATTATGATTTTTCAATTAACATTCAAATATCAGGGTGAGCATTTTCTAAAGTATAGCGTGATGGGAATACCGAGGACATAGAAGCAATTAGCAACTACATAACCTTGATATCATTCACAAAAAATAAAATGACTCACTCTATGAAATCTTGGAAAGTGTAAGAGAGAAAGTAACTTTCCCACTAATTTTCATCCTTCCCCAAGTACTATGGTAGTTTTGCCGGATGGTTGTCGAAATGTAGGAGATATCGTAACTACAAGCACTGAATAATTAAGGTAGTAGCAATATAAATGAATAGCGATCGTAGTAGATCCAAAATTAAAACATCAGAAGATGATATTCATATATTTTATTTAAAGCAGAAATCTGTTTTTTGCTTAAAATAGATGGTGAAATAGTCAAAAACTTTCTCCTTCATATTATACGTTCTCCTGGTAACTTATCATCAACATGTGACCAAGGTGTTCAGAGAACTGGACTCGCTTGTCCCTAACTGGTATTATTATTAGATAAATGAAGCGGAACAATGATGAATACATACAATGATGTTATTGATAAGGAAGGGGGTTGTATGATCGTCAATGTGATTGGATTATCGATTGTATTACCATATTGTAGGAAGTCGAACTCACATTTGGACATTATCGGATTATTGGAATATCCCTGTACTAATATATTTCCCAACTGTAGGTAGGTATACGTATAGACAGGGGTAATGATCACATCATATCCGTGATTTCTTATTTAACAAGCTCAGCTATGTGGATCTGGAACCAAAAATAAGCGGGTCGTCCTAATTTTATGTCGGATTGCAATATTATGCCGCTCGAAATAGACCAGGAGGCATTTGAGTAGTTGTAGTAAATACGAGCTCTGGGGGGAAGTTTATTAAGGAGGCTCGGAGTTGCTCGATACAAAAACATACAAACAAGTAGCTGCTGTCCTGAAAGATCGACTCAGGGCCAGGGAAATCCAAATATGGTAGGTGAATGAAATAATATATTGACATAAAATAAACTGTTTGGCCAGAATGTATCGTAGTTTTTTAAAATAAAGACATGACTCAGACCAAACAAATACAAACACTCAGACCAACAAATACACTATATTAATTTCTGGAAAAGCATAATACCGCCATGAACAACTTTGATTGAAGGTGTACTAAATTGATTATCCGTACCTACTATCATCTGTACCTACTGAGAGCCAATTTCACCAAAAACCTATGTAACGGAGTTTGGCCAAATTCCGTTAAAAATAATCTCGAGGATCAAACCTTGGCGTCTTTCACCAATCCAAAACTCGTTTGGAACTACGGGGATTCCCTAACGGAGTTTAGGTCACACTGTCCATAATAAAGTTGAACTCTTAGAAGCCGGGACAATAAATCCGCCACAACAACACAACCACCACTCGCCTGTTTTCGCCAGGCTTCCATTTACATAACCAAATAATAACATATTTCATACATTCATGGACAAAATAGGGAAGTTTTGTATAATTTCTAATCAATATGGTTGGGACTCAATAAGGGCATACCTACTATTCACCATCCTATCAAAATGGCATAACTGGCTGCTTAAAGGTAGTATCTGTAATGAGGCTGTTTCTACTTCAATCTAGAGTTCGTTGTATTGTTCTATTTTATACAACGTAAATTGATAATTAATATCAATGATAATAATGAGAAACCAGGTCTGCAGTAGTACTCATTACGTTATGTGACAAAACGCCAGGAATCGCATTATGAGGAGCGGGCATGTTGAATATTTGCCAACTTGCTGGAGAGATACATACTATCAACGAATGCCTACCATACAAATGTACGTAAAACTACCTAGCTACATTGTTGCACTAGTTTTCATACAATTCCGAATTTAAAATGCCTACTCGTACAAATTTATGTTTATTATTTACCTAGTTTCTAGGAACGTGTGGGTTTGGGGTGGGTTTCTATGTATTTTTTCACGATGATTCGAATTGTACTACTTGCAGATCTCCAATTCCGTTATAACAGAGTTTCTCAATTTTTTAGTTCATTTGGTACACTCAACTTTACGAGTTTTTAGGGATAAAACTTGTTCATTAAAATGTAAATTCTCGTAAGTAGAAATAACAACTTCTTACAAAAGCTCTGTGGCCATCTTGATATCACCGCGAACGGAGATTAGTAAAAGTAACTCGCCGGATTTTTGGGGTTTATACTCGCAGGAGTTTAAACTTGTAAAGTGCACTGGTGAAAGAGGCCCTAAATATATAATGAGAGAAGATTGTCCTGATAGGTTTGACACCAACTTCACTATATCCAACTAACAGTAAGAATAAGGTACTTTTGCTACCTCACTACCGAAGGTAACATAATAAATATAACGTGCACATTTTTTGTTTGTTGTTTTGACATTTTTAGAAAAATTTTCAACATTCACCTACTATAAACCGTAAAATTGTGGGGTCCTGAGCTGTGAAGGTGTGAACCCATTTGGGAGGCACGTTGCGCCAAGTTTTGATCATTCACTAGATATATATGGAGCTTAATAATAATTATAATCCAATGATCTGCGTAGAAAGGCTATCTAATACAGAAATAATACACCTTTGTGTAATAATTTGCAGCGTTTTACATCTTGGATCGAACGGGAATCAATTTAGTCCAAGTCTCAATGTCTAAATCATGTGACAGAGAATGAAATGACCAATGATCTGCGTTTT
Source organism: Adelphocoris suturalis (assembly GCA_030762985.1). NCBI lineage: Eukaryota > Metazoa > Arthropoda > Insecta > Hemiptera > Miridae > Adelphocoris > Adelphocoris suturalis. The sequence continues at coordinate 82,463,106 of CM061040.1, forward strand.
CCATTTATTCGAAACATGAAATGCGGCAGGGATTCTGTCGTAGTTTCAAGAGAAATTCCAATTCAATCCAACCAGTTCAAGCGTCATTAGGTCAAAATGTAATGTAGAATAATTTTGCTTTCCCACTTTGCAAGAATTCCGTCTTTTAAGAATCGCGCCTTTGCGGAACCGATAGGTACAAGAAACACACTAATAACTCACATGCTCACATATTACTGGAGATAGAAACCTTTCTGGACATCATCGATAAATAATTAGCTACTTCTATAAATATATTAGATGGGAACATTTATTAGCCGTGTAAATACAAACTGCTTATTCACAACTTGATTGAAATGTATAAAATAATTTAAAACCTGGCGTGTTATTCAACAGCCGGGCCCCCATAAGTGCCAATAGTTTGAATTATTTCCTTTGGAACGTGATAACTCAATCCGTACACGTTGAAAACCTCGTGGTTATGCAAAGACTCTTTTGATCTACACCGCTCTCACACAGCATTCATTTCAATTGACAACGAAGATAAATGAACAACACAATTGTAATGTAGGAGCGCAAAAACTTTCCGTTCTTTTAAATAGTCATTATAAATACTGTTGCTTACCCCATTTATGGTGTCACACTTTTGCAGAAATAGGTAAATTTTTGGTTTTTTGAATAAGAAAACGGTAATAGGGAGTTCGTTGTAGGTCTTTAGCGCACTATATTTCTTTATTCAGGTATCGCCACCCACACTGTTAATCACGCCTTGAATGCTAGGTAGGTTTAACATTTAACTATAAAATACCTGTACCTACCTACTAAACACAACAAATTCCAGTCATGCAGCATGATTGTATGAGCGAATTTTTGTAAATTACCGTACTGTATTATGTTAAATTGCTTTGAAATGTGAGCTTTTTGAGTTCAAGGAAATTGTTAAATATTAATTTTATGGCAAAAAACGAACGATTCTAAACAATAATCTGATATAAAAAAACAGGTTTTGGATTTTTAGCTTTTTGTGCAGTTTTTATCGTTTTTTAGCACATTTTTATGTAATTTATGTAAATTTTTTAGCATTATTTTGTACATTAATTTTTGAATGTTCTATTATATATTTAATAAACTTTATTTCTGCAAAAAAACGATTACGGAATCCCATATCATTCTAGAGTCTTCTCAAGTATAAAGCTTCTTTCACCGCTTCTGAGATGCGCAAATGTTCAGCTTCTCCACTTGAAAGCGCTGGTGTCCTTTGCTTTTTCGACGCCCATGTCACGGCTGTGCCCGCAAGTGCAAAGACTGTAGGATTTTCTATCAAGATTTTAATTTCCCCAATTTGCGTCCGCATATCCTGTGAGGTTGTCTTGAGATCATCAGTAGGTGAGGCCATAGTCGAGGCTTAGGTGTACTCAGGGGTTTGCACGATTCGACGTTGAACCTTTCCAAAATTTCCTGAGCGTATTTTGATTGTAATATATGAATCACCTCCTTTTCTGGTTCATAGTTGAATTCTAGACCCAGGCAATAGTGAATCGGTCCCATGTCTTTCATTTTTGAACTCCTCCTTTAACATCTGCAGCAATCTGTTGCTGCTTCGACAAGTTTTTCGATGCGAGAACTATATCATCAACATAAACAGTCAAAATGACAACATCCTCAGTATGTCTGCCAACAGCGTAGACGCATGGGTCTGATTTAAACGGCTGGAGACCAAGTTTCTTCAACGTTTTGTTTAATTTCAGAAACCAATGTCTACCTGACTGCCTCAGACCATACAATGATTTTTCGAGTCTACAGAAAATTTTCCCTTCTCCTAAATCTTTCAGCATTTTCCAAGCTGCATCTTGGATTTCGCCTTTCTCCTTATCAACTATGTCCATCAATATTTCTTCCAGGGATTCAGGTGGCTCCATGTAAATCTTCTCGTCTAGGTCTCCATTGAGGTATGCTGTCTCAACATCCATCTGAATAACCTCCATGTTGTTCTGTACACCTAGAGCCATCAACATACGGAAGCGAGCCTTACGACGGGAGAGCAAGTTTCATGGAAAGAATAATATTTGTATTGAGAGGTAAACACATACCTATCACACCTAACAACAATATGATTCCAACAGTGGATCAATACAAACAACAATAAACAAATAATTGTAATTAAAACAAATAATTTGTAATCGTCGTTACAATAATAAAGTTTAAACTTTACTTAATTTCCAATAGTCTAATGCTCAACTCCAAATTAATTAACCTACCTTAATTATTTACAGTAGCTTAATTACACAAAGGAAGTTAATTGATAAGCTCAGAAAAACAAACAAGTCTTTTTAAGTATCTTGAGAATGCCAATAAAGTCACATCCTAAGCTTCGTTAACCCGGCAAAGGGAATGAGTCAGATGGAAAGGGTGAGAGGTCTAACTAAGGGGATCTACCTTTCAACATAGAACCGCTATAATTGGGTCAGGAGTCGTTAGGAGAGCAGAAGCGGTGGTTGGATGGGATGATGGTGATGGTGGTGGGGGGATTACCAATGACAGTAGGTACCTACCTAGTTCACAATTGCCGCTGAAGAGCTAATTGAGACCTTCTGCCTTATCCTGTCTAGCTGAGCTTATCGGGGGTAGCAAATCGAATCTGTAAACTTGTTCTTTGTTAAAGTCACTTTTGCCATTCGCTTATATTATCCCATTGTTGTCTCAATGGGAAACAATAGACTTCAATGTCTTGTGCAGCCAATGGCGCCGTGACAAAGGGCTTATCGTTCAGTACGTTCTGCCCAATCATCTTTCGATCGGTGAAGTTGATACTCCTTGAAATCAAATGAAACATCGATGTGCCATCGTGAATAATATCTGAGGCACAATGAATTTCGTAACCTTACGTACCGTTTTATAATACTATTACAATAAGAGTCAGACCGAAAAATACCGCGTGACCTATATAACAGACCTTAAGATACACATTGTAAATATTGTGCCTAAACAGGAAAAAACTTGTATAAACGATTTAACTTAATACACAAAAACATACAAGAAGATGGAAAAACCAGAAATATGATAGACATGATAGCCAACATCTACCATAGGCAGTATTCGATAAGGATAGCCCGATTTTTTCGGTTAGTAAATAATAACGGTTAAATATCAATTTTATGAAGAAAAAAAAACTTTCTAAATAATCGGTTAGTAGGTTGTTGAATCATCATCGAATTGACGATGGACGACAGTTCCTCTCTTAAAATCTACTGCTTATTCCAGATTGCAATCACAGTAGAATGAATATATAATTCTAATTCTGCGCAAATATTATGGAATGTGTTGAAGAGTAATGGAAAACCACAATCCATCCCAATAAACTGAGCGCGAAGGGAATAGAGAAAGTGAGTCGGAGAGTTCGGAAGTACCCCTGAGTGGGATGGGGCTCACTCCAATTCCTTGGTTTGAATATTTTATAGAAGTATTCCCCTCCCTTCCCTCTCCACCCACGTCCCCCCTTCAAACCCCATCGCCGAGACGTTTGTGAGAGGGTTCCGAAAATAACGTTTCCCTTATGGGCATCCAAAATGAGCGTCTGCCATGCTAGGTTGCTTTCATTTTCCTATTTGCTCAAAACTGCGAGAGTATTAGAATGACATAAGCACATTTATATACAAAAACACAAAATTATATATATATATATATATATATATATATATATATATATATATATATATATATATATATATATATATATATATATATCTGCCAAGCTCAGTCATTGGGAGCGTATAGCTTCCTCGTACCCGTTATATGAATGATTGTTTTAAATAATCTTAATAAACTATAAAATTCATTTACTTAAAATGTCATCGAAAGTGGATGAAAACTGTAGATGTGGTGTTTTTTTCTAACAAGGATTTGTAATTGGCACTTGCGCAGCACCTAATGATGAAACTCATCATGAGTTTCTTCTCGTGATGAAACTCAGCCGAGTAGTCGTGGCGTCATTTCCCAACTACCTTCCAAATTTGAGCAAGAGCAAACAAGTAGGCAATGAAAAAATTATGCTTAATGGATTTTACGTTTTCGCAGACGCACTGAATACTATATTTTTCAACTGTCGATATTGGGGGAATATCTTCCTTACCCACACTGTAGAAGTGATGGTTGTTGCAATAAGTTCACATTCTCGCATGCGAAGTTGCCAATTATGATACGGTCGTTCTTGACATTGATATAAGATTAGATAAATCGCATTCCTCCCAGTTGTTGCAAAGCACCACTACCGTAACTAACTAACCTGCTTCATATTTGTAAATTGTACCGCAATTAGGTGAGCTGTCTGCTCCAATTTTGTTTAGTTGTGGCCAGGTCACAACAGTGAACTGAACAGTGTGGTCAGATTGTATAGATGAAGTCACAGAGTAATTTCCAGAGCTATTACTGACATGAAAGAATCCTGGGGCATTAACGGCTTAGATATTGTGTCATAAAAGACCTATCCTCTTAAATCTGCGCTTGCAATAATTACTGTGAATGATAGACGTGACAGAATGACAAGCAGACACATAAGCCGTACACAAATTGCTCTTGTTCGGAACGATACGTTTTCAGGAAAATTGAATAACACACCACTGCTCCCTTAATTGTTGAGAACGTTAAAATTAAAAAGTTGAGAAAGCTAGATCGGAATGCTTTATGAAAATGGTCCATACGCGAGACGTGACATAAAACAAACAGCCTTGGTGACAGAACGTGACGTCAAATAATAGAGCGAACATCCCACATTTACGTCAGGGCGGTCACGAGGGAGCTCTGACTCATCAACGAAACATTCGATTTCAAACGATCAAACGATCTTGAAAAACGCGACAGTAATCAAGTGCAGCCTTAGCAAAGTGCCGGTAGTAATCAACTGTTCTCCTAATAAAGGACGATCTTCCGTCCCCCACAACGTGTTAAACAGCCGCGGTGCTCTTAAAATGAATAATTGGAACATTTTTTCCTCTTTTTTTTGTCTTATGGGATTCACCGAGGGTACCAGGAAACGAAGCGGCGTTCTCTTGATTAAACCGCCTTGATGGGAACTTTTTTCGGTTCTCTCGGTAGTGAGTCGGAACTTCATGAAGATTGTTTGTCATCGTAACCTTTTTTTTCCGGGAGCACGTAATTGTAATTTATTCGAGTCAGTGAATAACCGAGGAACAAAGCCAGCCCGTATCACTTCTTTTTACAAAGTTACGGTAGGGGTTTTCTTTTGATTCATTGTCGCAGGGCCTCTCGAATTTCTTCAATATATCTTGAAGGTTTTACGGAAAATAAATCTACCACCAGGACCCGAAAAGGTATCTTCCGGGTGTTTGGAGGGACGTGAGACCTTTAACCGAAGGTAAATGACACATTATTCTGATTGGTGTCAGTTACTCATTTGTTCATGACTCAGTTGAACGGATCTTAGTGGAAGACCTCTGAAAAATATTTCTTTAGGGTGTAATATTAAGAACACTACTTGTTGTAGCCTTGGATGATAAAATTAGACGTAGAGAATAAAAATTCAGGTATCAGAAAATTTACTGCTCTAGCTAGCAATGTTTATGGGCGCCATAACGACATCACTATCAGGAGGAATTATTACAGGAATCAATATATATATAGAATTATCATTACATGAGCAAAGAAAATACTATTTTGTATGTAACAGCCATCGAAAACTGTTACGGTGATTCGTTCAATGGAACGGTGTGCCCGTTGGTATCCCACCCTGTATCGACCGGTTCGCTTGAAGCCAATCGTTGTTCAACCTTCAGAACGGTGAGTCTACCTCTCTCTTACATTTTGCGTTAATTGCAATAATAGTATATAAACTCCCATAGTTTATACTAATACCTAATCCATTGCTATCCCGCATACCCCCCCCCCCTCTCTCTCTCTCTCTCTTCCTCTCTCTCTCTCCTGCGATATTTATTTCATCTTTAAAAGAGTGAATATAAGAAACTAATCAACCGACAGACTAGATAGAAAAAACCCTCCTAATTACCTTTGTTTTGTAGCGACATAAAGAAAAGCGTAATAAATTATCCCAGCGATTGAAATCTTGTTCTAATTATTTCACCTGAATCTCAAAATTACATCGAATGATTGAAATAAACTATAGAAATCCAAGAATTTTTATCACGATAATCGGAAGATTGTCACATGGTAGCAGAGCGTGGTTTTTGCTCTTTTGTGCTAGGAAATCTTGGAAAGCTACCAACCTACCATCCAGTTTATATGAGCGTATAAATATTTGAGATACGATTTATTCAGCAGTTGATTCACTGATTAGTCCGATAAGTATGTTCTGCAGCTATCGTAACAAAATAATGAAAATCGTTAGCTTTTAGCCTTGAAAAAATATTAAAAAACACTGGTATGGTTATTCAAAGTACTACTTGCAGGTGAGTGGGGAAACATGATAATGAGTAGTGATGAGGTGAGAATTATTTCTTACGGGGAATATTGTTACCGTGAGTTCATTCACCTTGTTATACCTAGGAACAGAAGAGAACATACACCAGCGCTTCAAGAGTTTAGCACCCCCAACACGTGTGGGTAAGGGCGAGGGAAATCACTAACAGGACTCCTGTTCTTCCCAGACTTTGGCATTATCCGTATGGTACCAGCCAACCACTGCTAGAATCTTCTGGGTGATTCCAATGCCAATGAACCTTCAAATCACAAGTCCAACCTAAAACTATTTCAAGATGGCCTGTGCAGTTATTCTTAAGAAGGCTAAAGAATAAAATTATCAAAGCTCTGCTTTATGGGGAGTGGACTCTCAAACTTAAGTTTAGCGACGAAGTTGTGGAAACTCATTTTAAAACGGAAGTTAGTGAAGAAAGTATATTTCACGAAATACAAAGTTTTTTCCCCTTTTATTTAGCTTAACTCGTTGATCCATGTGCCATAGAATTTTAAACGTACAAATTTAATGTAAAAAAAAGAATCTCCAAAACATAATATGTGGTTCTTAAAAAATCTACAAAATAATTCGCACTATATTAAAAAAGTTTGGAATTTGAAGGTAATAACTTTTTCTTCCACTCTTCACGATTGCAGAAAGACTGTTCTTGAATGAGTTATTGTTTATTACTGACGATGACCTAGGAGAAAAGGGGTCCCAGCAAACATAATCAGTAATGGGAAATTCGACATTTGGCTATATATGAAAACTACTTGCTCACCTTTGAGGTTATTATTATGATCACCCAGGTCGGTGAACAGTTACTTTGATGAAGAGTTCGGATGAACTTAAAGTTACTACAGTTCTTCTTAGAAAGCTGAACGATTCTTTCTCCCCATGAACATATAAGTGGAATGAATTAGCTTAAACCCCTTGCCACTCACCACAGCACGGTGAAGTGAGTGATTAGAAGGGATGTGCCGAGGGATAGATTATAAAGGTCATTAAGTATGGCCAACATTGGCTTGGCTAGAAAGAGAGGCCAATGGTTGGTGGAATTGCGGAATCACCGTCACCAATTGAGCAAATGGTCAGAAATGGTGTCAACCCAAAATATAAGCAACTTCCATTGGGCCACTGAATCAGGTGACTGATATAAAAAGTCTGCATCTTCCGCCAAGTTCCCGATTCAATTCCATCCAGATCCAAGCTGCAGCTACCCCAGTGAACAGAATTCGAATTTTCCATTTTTCTGATGAGGCAACACGAGGTGCCTGCTTGAACACGTGGCTTCTACTGCAACGTATGAGGGGGAACATGTAGATTCCGACTACACTGGTGAAAAATACATGTTCCTGAAGTATACGAGAAAGGTAAATACGTAACTCATCTAAATCAAAGCTTCTACTTCATGACGCCCAGCAGATTTGGCATCCAAGCCCCCCCCCCCACACACACACTCACACACAAAACCAACGGTTAATAGATAATGCAAGCTCTATCCTGTGCTTTAGCGCCAGCTTGTCAATCTTCCAAGTCTTGTGCTACCTATTACATGAACCAAATAATTATTCAGAGTAGCAATGTGTGTGAAGGATAACTTAGTCAAATGTAGTCTTTCAAGATTATGCAAATTTAACCACCCAAGTTACCTACGAGGTCTTCGGGAATTACCTATGTAGGTTCGAGTAGCATAAAAGCAGAATTAATAACTAAGTTTGTCATTAGGGCATAGGCATTGTTTGGCTGGAAAGACGAGAGATCTGTCTATTTTTAGCAATGAAATGAAAGATGAATCGGGGACGTCATTCATAATGCACGATGCGGCGAACCGGGTCTTGCGTCCCACTCGCATTTCCCAGACGAGGCGTCAGGTCGAGCGGAGGTGCCTGCCGACCTGTCACATCCCTATGGAAATTAATTTGACTCCGGAGCCGCAGCCTTCCCGCCCTCCGCAACTAAATTCATGAGGTCGGTCGGGTCGGGCTATCGGTGGCATCTCGGGCGCTATGGGCCCCCACGGCCCCGTCGTCGTCAAGGAGGGCAGCGACCCCGTGCGTTGATGAAGGAGGCGGCCTTGTTGGTTCTCGTAGGACCCTCGAACTGTCAGGGTTACGCCTGCGCCCGCTACGCGGATTCCCACTGTCGCGGGGGCTCCCCAGCTCCGCACCAGATCACCCGCCTGATAACGCTGAGAGGCTGTTTTTATGCAACGGGCTTACGAGTACATGCAGTCGCGGGCGTCCCTCCGCAGCCACTTAGAAGAGGCCGCTGGAGAGAAGAAAAAAAGTCCGCCAAGTCGGATGGGCAGTGTAGCTTCCTCACCTACTACGGCTTTGTTCTCAGGGCGCGTTCTGACAGTTCTCGAACTCATCAGAACTGGGACGGGAAATCCCGGGGCGTTCCGGAACCGCGCTCTGCACTGCGAACGATTTCAGAACTTGGAAGTGGAATAACCTGTGTTGTTGTTTGTAACCCCACTCAACTCGTGTAACCTTCTGGTGCTCCTTTTCAGAATATTTTTAGTTCCCGTGAATATATTACTTATTATGCCCGTGAATATTACTTAACAGCAATATTTAAATAAAAAAAAAATAAAAAAAATAAAAAAAAATTCCCCCGAAGATTGAGGAGTATACTCGAAAAAATGAGAGTTTCGTGGATATATAGAGGAGATCCAACTATAACTTCATTCTCGTCCTCATCATTTACAAACCAAACACCATTGTCGAAACTATCGCTTTCCGAACTTGACGAGCTAGTTGACATTTCGATCATAGAATAGGTACTTATACTTACGTATAGAGACTAAAATATGATTAAGTATGATTTCGATGAAGAAGAAGAGAGTTGTTTACTCCACGAGATCCGAAAAATTGTGAAATGCGCATGCGTTAACTACGTCCTTGCGTTCGAGTTGTGACAGTTCTGAAAAAAAACGGGGACTGTCAGAAACGTTCGGAACTGGGTTCGCAAAACACTGCGAACGCCGAACTCGGCGTTCCGGAACTAGTCGTTCTAGCACTGCGAACGACTAAACTCGACTGCGCTTGCCCAGAACTCCTAACTCGCACTGAGAACGAAGCTTATAACTTGGACGTACAGAATTTGTAGGAGAAGGAAGTACAAGTAAAACGATTGATTGCAATGTTCGTGTTGATGCATATGTGAGATGATGGAATTGATGAGAGATTGTCATGCAAACGTTGCAAATTTCATTAAAATCGGTCCATTATTCTCAGAGTTTTGTCAGTGTCAACCAATTTTAGTTTTGTAAGTAACCACAGATAACACACACATGTTGTACGTTTTGTTGTTTAGTTTTGTTTTGTTGCTGTGTTACATAAGGGTTAATATTGCACGTACATAGGTCGATGGAATTTATGGGAGATTTTCATGCAAACATTGCAAATTTCATCAAAATTGGTCGATTATTCATAGAGTTTGTCTATGTTAACAAATTTTCGTTTTGTAGGATAACACACCTATGTCGTATGTTTAGTTGTTAATTTTTGTGTTGTTGCTGTGTTAATATAAGGGTCAATACTGTGCATAAATAGGTCGATGGAGTTGATGGGAGATTCTCATGCAAACGTTGCAAATTTCATCAAAATCGGTCGATTATTCCCGGATTTTAGTCTGTGTTAACCAATTTTAGTTTTGTAGGTTAACATATATAACACACATGTCGTATGTATTGTTCCTGTTTTAATCAATTGCGCAATAGTATTACTCAACCGATCGTGGTTAAATCCACATGGCATTATCTTAATATTTACCCAACTATTCCCAGTTTAAGCTAAATCGGACCAACAGATCATAAGAAATCGACGTCTTGGAAAATTGTTTGCGCATGCTTACAGACTAGTATTGGTATGGTTTCAATTAAACTTATAGGAGACCATGTTGGAGCTAACCAATGCAACCTCTGAAAATTTCATTAAAATTTATCCATTAATTGTGCCTGTTCAACCAATTTTAATTTGCGCATGCGCAATAGTTGTGAATTACTTGCTATATAGTGAATATAGTGCTACATAGTGAATCTTCCTAGAATATATTACTAATTAGCCTGCGAGTTTAACGAAATCCGATAAATAGTTGATGAGAAATTGACCTTATAAGAAATTCATGTTCTAGCATAGCACAGTCTACTATAGATCCGGAGGTATGAAAGCTATTCGGAACCGTCTAAGATCTAAACCGCCAAAACCCTGATAATTGTATTAATGTAGGACTAAAATTTGACATAGTTTTGGGCGTGACAAGAATTTACCATAGAAACACAGACATCAGACACGGAACCGAAATTTCGAAGAAAACTTCAATGATCTGCAATTGATGACACAGTAAAGTCACCGTCTAAACAATCAGGTACATTTCGCCTGCGTGCTTACTGCAGTGAAGGTGGGGCGTTACTTTCCCCGAAGTCTATACCAATAAATTTAGAGGGGGTGAAAACAATTTTAGGTCGAATACAAAGCTTTACCTATCATAGAGAATAATGAACCGAAATGTCAGACGGGGCCAATGATAGTAGAAAGGGGTCTAATTGTAATCTGAACAGTGGCATGACGACAACTTCTTGTAATAGCGTGATTAATTAATCACTCTTGCGAATAAGGATTATTAAAAAAACAATAGAACAATATATTGAGGACTCCAACACCCCGTCACGCTCGCAAAAAAAAGTCATTGAAACTCGCGACTAGGACAATCGATCATGAGGTCGTAACGACCATCGGTACAAAAGATTAACTTTCGGTTCGTCGCAACCTTGTCCCACATGTCCAAACAATTGGTTGTAGTAAAAGAAGAAAAAATGAAAGAGAAAGGAAAGATGACGTGATTGTATGAAGTGCTTGTCTCGGAAACATGATTATACCGACGTACGTAATCAGGGCCGTTTTCAGGGGGTAGGCAGGGTTGGCGCCCGCCAGGGGCACAAATCCCTGAGGGTGAGGGCTGGCTAGGACTGAAAACACTACAAATTATTACCCAAATGATTATTATTTCTGCATTGTATAGCTCTTCTACGCAGCACACCTGTCTATATTATTAAACGAATCTTGAGGTAGGTATCTAATATGTCTGCATAAGTGTCGACGCCTGCTTGAGAGAAATTAATGAAATTAAACAACTCATCGAAACTTTCCTTACACGAGCTGATGATGCAGTGCCGTGAATTGACAAAACTGCAGCAGTGGTGAAAGGCACTAGCTGCAAGCCTAACACTATCTAGCGGTTATTGATGAAACTTAGTTAGTTTGCTCGAAAAATCATTGGGTCGCTGCTTCATTTTAATTTGTAGCCGGAGAACGGAAAATTGAATGGTTTGTTGGGAAAATATATGTAAATGACCAAAAAAAAAAAAAAAAAAAAACATTGTTAGCTTGAAAGTTTTTGAGATCTCGATTTTTTTAAATTGTAGTCCTCAATTATTACCCTCCTTACACGTCAAGTGAATTCAAACAGTTTGTGGAAGGATGTGGTATGACACATACTTTTTCAACACCATGCCATCCAAAAAGCAATGGAACAGCAGAACGATTCATCAAGACTCTAAAATTGAGAAGGGACTTCAACAACTGATGCACTGAATGAGGACCTATTCTCTTATCGTAACACAGCACACGGGTCAACGGGAAGACCACCCGCGCACCTATTCTTAATACGCCGACTTCCGTCAATAATGGATAACATAAGACCTGATCCAAGGGAAGAAATGGAACGCAGGAAATGGTCTCAAAAAGAATATTATGGACGTGGAACACAGTTGCGAGAGTTTAATAGGGGAGAAGATGTACGGTGCAGGGACCGAACTAAAAAAACCTGGGTCCCTGGAACGATCGAGAAGAGACTAGGCTCGGCTCTCTACGATGTGATGGCTGATGGAAGAATTACCTATAAATGCGGACCATTTAAGAAAACGAACTGGAGCCTTGGACATTGACGAGCATGTCCAAGCAAGCATTGACGAAGATGTCTTACCCCATGGAGGCCACCAGTTCCAAGGAGGGGAGTAGTGTAGTGGATAACAGTAACCCCATGGTTGCTAACCAGCGGAATGTTTGTTGATAAAAACATATTCTGACGTGTTCTAAAATAATTAGGTTGATGTTGTATTTCGGCTGCTTACTTTTCAAGAATATATGATCTGTGTCATTGTGAACTGTAGTGTTTGTATTTTGTAGTGTAGTTCAATAGTAGTCGTACGTATATATTACAGCTATATTTTCGAAACAACTGACAAAACAAAGCTTTTAGCGAATTTTTGAAGAAAATTAAGCTATTGCTCTCGCCTCAAAATTTGTAGAATGTGAATTTTTGAAAACATTTTATGCAGAAATCCGTTTCAGGCTATTCTGAATCATATTCTGAAGGTTAACGCATTTTTTTATGTATGTATGTATGTATGTATGTATATATGTATGTGGGTTGCTGGGGTAGGGTAACCGTTGGTGTTTTTATCTCTTCGGAGCTCCTTCATATCCCTACCCAAGTCATGGTCATACGTCCCCGTCGTGCAACCCGGGCACCCTCTGGTTAACCAGAGGGTGGCAGAATGACCCTCTGGCGCTTAGGGGGGAGGCTCATGTCAATGGGTCTCCCGACCCTTAATAACCGTCTCCCCAGTTATGGACAGTAATAAAAGAGAGCCTCATAACCCCCGCCAGCCCATTGGCCAGCGGGGTTCTAGGGGAGGCGCTCGGGGGCGCCCCAGGCAGGGGCGTCGGTCTTCCTCTCCCTCTTCTTCCTCCTCTTCTTCCTATCCTTCTTCCTCTTCCAATGCCCCTAGAGATGTCCATCAGTGTGCCCACTGTGAGAGAGCCTTCAGTTCCAAGCGTGGCCTCGGTGCCCACGTCTGGCAGAAGCATCCTGTACAGGCCAACGCTGCAATTGATATAGAGCGAGAGCGGCCCAGGTATGCTTCTGAGGATTTGCGGCGAATGGCAGCAGAGGAGGCAGAGGCTGTGCGTAATGGGGTACAAAATATTAATGTATTCCTTCAAGCACGTTTTCCCATGCGCACGCTTTCTGCCATCCAATCTCTTCGCCTGAGGCCCCACTATAAGCAGCTTGTCCAGGATGCAATCCTGGCAAATAGCAGTGGGGCCTCCCCCGCATCTCCGACAGGCGTGGGACAACAGCCCGCCATTCAGCAATCCTCCCCCGGGACCTCCGGTCTTCTTGAGGATTTGAAGACTGAAGTGTTGAGGCTCGGGGAGCAGGTAGGCCGTATTGATGGTTACGAGAGTGCCTACCTGCAGGAACTGGCGAGGCGGGCTGTTGAGAGGCCTGTTGGCTTGGAAGATGAGGTCGCGGCCTATGTACAGAGGATCTTCCCACAGGTTGGGGATGCGACCGTGGCGGGGCATCAGGGAGGACATCCTCCTGTGTCGGTGCCCCGTGGAGGTCGCAAAGCAGCTAAGCAAGCAAGGAGGCGGGAATACCAGCGGGTCCAGAAGTTGTGGAGGAAGCATCCGGCTCGTGTAGCTGCAGAGGTACTGGAGGGAGCTGGGGATGAACAAGTTTTGCCCCCACTCCAGGAGTTTGTGGAATTCTGGGAGCCACTTTTGAGTGCTCCCAGCCACAACCCTGGTGTGCCGGTGGTACCCCCAGCTTCCACCAGGGATTCCTTACGTGGCATTATGTGCACGCCGGTGCTTCATGACGAGGCACATAAGTGCCGTGTCAAAAACTCCACATCTGCTGGACCTGATGGTATTTCTGCCCGACGCTGGAATAAAGCCCCAAAATGTGTCAAGCTGCTTATCCTCAACCTGTTACTTCTATCGGGAAGGCCCCCGAAAGCGTTGACCCGTGCCCGAACCATCTTCATCCCAAAGAAAGGAGGAAGTGGGCCTGGAGGCTACCGTCCGATTTCAATATCATCGGTAGTTTTCCGCCACTTCCAAAAGATTCTGGCATCTCGCTTTCAAGTGGCTGGTGTCATAGGTGACGTCCAGAGAGCATTTCGGCCAGCGGATGGCACAGCAGAGAACCTAACAGTTCTTCAAACTGTCATTTCGCTGGCCCGCATCAAGAAACGGCAGCTCCATCTTGCCGCTCTGGACGTCGCTAAGGCCTTTGACACAGTTAGCCACTTTGCCCTGACCGATTGTCTTCGTGGTGTCGGGGCCCCTACTCGTTTAATTGAGTATGTTGGCTGTCTGTACCACGAAGGCGTGACGGTCCTCGAGGCACAAGGTGAGATGTCAGGGGATGTTGTCATTGGGCGCGGGGTACGCCAGGGGGATCCTCTGTCGCCACTCCTCTTCAACCTGGTCGTGGATACAGCCTTGGGTAAGCTGCCAGATGAAATAGGGTTTGATCTCGCCCCTGGGGTGCGAGTAGGTGCATTGGCTTTTGCCGATGATGTCATCCTACTCGCAGAAACCCGCGAGGGCTTGCAGGTCGCCCTCAATGCCTTTGCTGAGCAGCTAGCCAGGTGTGGTCTAGTGGTCAACCCTTCTAAGTGTGGGTCGGTCTCCTTGGTCCCGTCCGGCCGCCAACATAAGGTGAAGGTGGTGGATGAGGAGTGTTTTGTCTTAGGACAGACACCCATCCCCGCCCGATCCGTGTTGGAGGTCTGGCGGTACCTTGGGGTCGACTTCATGGGTGTGGCCACTATAGCCGCAAGCCGTGTGGACCTTGGTGGAGCATTAGCTCGTGTCACCAAGGCTCCATTGAAGCCACAGCAGAAGCTGAGCCTCCTTCGCACGTACTTACTGCCAAAGCTAACCTATGGGTTAGTCTTTGGCAGGCTTACTGCGGGGAGGCTGCTTGAGTTAGATCGTGAAGTTCGCTCTGCTGTGCGCTCTTGGCTAGGCTTTCCACCTGGTGTCCCAAGTGCTTACATCCATGCACCGGTCAAGGCCGGTGGGCTCGGTATTGTCTCTCTTTCTGCCAGCATCCCATCTTTACGCCGCCAGCGCCTGCTTGCCCTCAGGGGCTCGAGCTGGGAGGTCGCCCGCACTGCTGCTGACCTGGACTTTGTCCGGCAGCAGTTGTTGTGGTGCGATCGAGCAACACCAACTGCTCCCAAACCCAGCTCATCTGCTGAGTTCGCTGCTGCACTGCATGAATCAGTAGATGGTAAAGAACTCCGACAGTGCTCTGAATCCCCCATTTCTTCCCAGTGGGTGGAATGGGCTTCAGAGGGCATTGGGGCCCGCGACTACCGCCATTTTCATGCCGTCCGGGTGGCCACATTGGCCACCTCGGTGAGGTGTTCGAGGAGTAGTCGCGGGACAGTGGATACCCTTTGCCGTGCCTGTCGGGGTAAAAATGAGAACCTGTATCATGTAGTGCAGCAGTGTCCTCGTACTCACGGTGGCCGCATTCTCCGACACGATGCGGTTGCCAAGCAGATAGCAGGCGCTCTGTCATCCAGCGGTTGGGCTGTTGAAAGAGAGAGACTATATCACATGCCGAGTGACCGGGGCAAGAAGCCGGATATCGTTGCTGTCGAGCCCGATGGGTCTGCCATTATCCTGGATGTCCAGGTTGTCAGTGGCAGCGTGGACATGGAGCAGACCTGGCGGGCTAAGAAAAGTAAATATGATAGAAATGATCTGCGGCGGGCGATATCTGAGCTAAAAGGAGTGGCACCTAATAACATCAAGGTCATGGCTGCGACCTTGTCATGGCGCGGGGTGTGGTGCGGGAAAAGCGCCACGGAGTTACTCGAGTTGGGCATCTCTGCAGGAGTACTCCGTGGTATCACCACCCGCGTCCTGAGGGGTTCTTACTTGAACTGGTGGTCATTCTATAGGGGCACTTCCTTTCATCCCATTCTTCCTCCTCCTCCTGCAACTTCCCTTATCCCTAGAGCCGGCGTCGGGTAAACCTGGGCGTCCTCCCCACTTTTTTTATTTTATTTGTTTATTTTCCAATTTAATGGTGTGCCCCCTCCGCCTTTGAGGGGAGTTTCGTAAAAAAAAAAAAAAAAAAAAAAAAAAAAAAAAAAAAAAAAAAAAAAAAAAAAAAAAAAAAAAAAAAATATGTATATATGTGTCATTCCAGACGATAACTGTCCGTAGAATTGTGCTAGAAACTTCAAACAAATTTTAAAATGTTAACGACACAAAACGAAAGTTTAAGTTCGTTGGCCAGCATGATCGGATTACATCTTCGGGTTGAAATTTTCAAAAATGTAGTCAAAAATTTCAAAATAGCCTGTTTTTTGCGATTTGTTGTGCGAAATAATTTTTTCAGCATACTAACATGTGGTATATTCGGAATCAGCGTAAAATTACCTATAAGAATATGTATCAAGTTTTCAAAAATTTCAAAGTTGAAAAATCAGTCAAAAATCGAAATAATGCCGTTCGCTAGTTGTAAAAATCGGTAATATTTGCATGAAACATTGTCCAAATTCAGATTGAACTACTCTTATGGAAGTATCCCTGTATAACCAATCCTAGAACCATGCTGTTTAAAACGTAGGTAGTAGGTGCTTGTTTAAAATTTCATTCCATGTTTGTCTATCAAAATCATAAACTAAAATTTCTCTACACGATCAATAGCGACTGAAATGTCGAAGATTTCTTCAAAAATTCGCTCATGGGGTCATGCTGCATGACTGGACTTTTTTTCATTTTAATTCATGATTTAATTTTATTTATGAAGTGACTGAAGATATAAATAGTTCAAATGTCAACTCAACTGATTATATGTTACGTTGTAGCACAACCAATAAAATTTAAATAAAAACTCGGCGCCCCGCGCCTAGCCAGGGGGCAAGCCCCCTGGACCCCCGGTTACCTCTATTTACATACTTCGGACGAAATTATTGAAACACAGAATGTGTTTTAGCGCACGCGTTTCATATAAACCCGTCTTCAATCTTTGGTTGAAGATTGGTTAACTTCCTCCCACTAAATCAGAATTTCGCTACTTTCCTCCCACTAAATCAGAATCTTATATAATCACCGCGTCATAACAAAATATCGAATAGGTTACACCAGGTTACACGATCCTTAGTTCCGTATCATCGGTATCCATGTTGTCGTCCCAGATCAACGTCAACAGCGTGACGGAAAAAAATGTGACGGTAAAATCGTATTCACACCCCGCTAAATGTTTCGACGCGGTGCGCCTATAGGTAGAAGATTACACTTCAAAAAGTAATACAAAATTCTAAACGTTGTGCCAAACAGCCAATTGTTCCAAATTGTCAATACTGGAAATTGGACAATAAGTTGTGTTTCTAAAACAACTTTCTAACGCAAACAGAAACAGCGAAAAAATGAAACAGCCCGAAAAATCTTTCAAACACACCACAGAGAAATATCTTTCTACTCTTTTGACTTTCACAGTAGATTTTCACAGCTGCTACTGGATATTTTCACTCATACTAATGCGGACGTTGGGTAGCAGTAAAGTGGTGTGATGCTTCCTCTGCAAAGAAAATATTTTGAATATTTTCCCCTTAAACAATGGAATAGTTGGAATAGTTTCTACTGGAAAATATAAAGTACAATTGGAAATTCCAAGCTGACGAATGTAAAACATGTCCCCTAGCATAGGGCATAGTTTTATGTAGCATAGGAACCTAGCAGACTCGCAGAATTTTAAATTTTGTGAAGTGAGAGTGTCAAAAACGTTGAACACAAGATGGCTGTTTGCCCACTTTATGAAGAAGAAAGAGTTCAATTCGCCCCTTCAGGATCTCTTTATCTGGCCCACTTTCTGAAGCATGCGTCAAAAGCAGAATTAAATCAATGACCTATTGTTAGGTATATATTATATGTGGAATGCCGGGATAAACACTATATTTTTGTCGTTTAATAATGACCAACAGGATGTTTCCATTTTTTCCCGACCGTCACGTCACGGAGAAAATATTGATTTTCACCTACAACCAATGCGTTACTAGGGAAGTGTAACTCCTTTAGTTTTCACAGCAGAAAAATCGTTCGCCACTTTTTGAAATTCTCTCATCACATCTCATGATCCCTAAGCCCCGTAGTGTCAAGGAAAGCTGATTTACTTCGCCAACTTATATCGCTAAGTAACCATAATGAACTAATGATGTGTAAAATTAATCATTAGGTATTGAAAGATTATTTTAACTTTAAAAAAAATCCATCCGTTTTTTTCAAAGTTAAAATCCTTGTTGTATCCCTTAACATCCCAAGTAGCAGTGCCACATTCAATTTTGTAATTTGAATTTGACAATATTGTATTCTTATTAAACATGTGACTGGTTATATCTGCTACCTATAAAAGAGCACAACCCAATGAAGAAGGAAAAAAAAAACTGTTTATTGGCGCGAAAAATTTGAACCCAGAAAATGAAATTGCCATCGACTAGAGAGGCAATATTCCCCAATAATTTTCTATATAAATGACAATGTATAATAAATATAAATGCACATATTTTTTCAAATTATTAGGTTTTTTAATGGACTGTTACAAATGATAGGAACTCCTAGTTCCTCCCTTGTCTAGTTTTGTTCGCCACTCGTTGGAAAGCACTTGATTTATGTGATAAATGTTTCATCTCAAGCTACCAATTTCCTCCTTAAGTACCTGGCTACATTCCTATTCTAAGTTGATTGGACTATAAACAATTTTAATAAGCCGGTTACAATATTGTTAACGTAATAGCAATATCATAATTTATTCCACTCCATAGTAGTGGCTTCTCTCCACAGTTATTTTCAACATTTCTATAAGTACCTAAACCGTTGTTTTGTTGGAATTAGTCGGGATGCGGCCCAGGGATTTGTTTAAAGTTAAAGGATATGTTTACAACTCTCGAGGACAACCGTTATGAAATCCCCAATCAAAGACATATCCATGTAACATGGTATCTGCTTATAAAGTATATTAATGATACATGTTAATTATCAGGTTTTTTAATGGACTGTTACAAATGATAGGAACTCCTAGTTCCTCCCTTGTCTAGTTTTGTTTTCTAACGTAAGGTACTTAGTACGAATTTGGACACTCTCACAAGATACCTGCTGTTGATAGGGAACCCTCATCCGTCCTGGTGATTTGGAATCAAGAGAATAGGATTTATTCCCCAATAATTTTCTATATAAATGATAATGTTGTTTTGATTCTCCCATGTTGCTGGCCAATTGGCTCAACTGATAAGGGGTTTCCGGATATTATCAGCTAGTTCCGAAGTGGCCAATAAATTTTGCCACGTTATTAATAAACTTGAAACTGTACTTGAAAGCAACTAAAGCGAATCTTGAAAATCTCTAAGAGCTCCAAAATTAAAGAAAAATTACAGCAAATACAGTTTTTGACATGGATATGTCTTTGCTCTGGGGGTCAACCAAAAATTTTCGTCACTCAAAAGTTTGTCACAATTTCTAATGATGTTCACGTACAACCCATCCGTTGCTAGGGAATGGAACTTCCGCAGTTTTCATCGCACAGAAATCGTTCGCCACTCGTTAGAAAGCGCTTGATTTATGTGATAAATTTTCATATCTCAAACTACCGATTTCCCCCTCCTTACGTACCTGGCTACATTCCTAAACTAAGTTGATTAGACTATAAACAATCTTAATAAGCCGGTTACAATGTTGTTAACGTAATAGAAATAGCATAATTTACTCCACTCCATAGGAAACATTTTCATCCTCTTGACAACAGTCGACTGTTAACAACAACTCATTGTAGTGGCTTCTCTCCACAGTTATTTTCAACATCTCTATAAGTAAACCGTTGTTTTGTTGGAATTAGGCGGGATGCGGCCCTTGGAAAATAAATGAAATTATTTAGTTTATTGTTCAGATCTTGGTGTGTCCAGGAAAAATTTATAAACATCCGAATATAACGGATTTGCCAAATAAAACAGTGGCTCACCAAGTCAACTCAATGTCAAGAAAGCAAGATCTGAAGATGTCCTCAGTAAGAGGACGAAAAGTTATCAAATAAAACAATAAATGATATAATTTCATTTATTAATGAAAAATCAGGCTATCATGAACATAAAAATGATAGCGCCTGTATTGGAGAAATAACTTTAATAGTATGTATAGTATGCTTATTGTGTCTCCAAGAATCATAGAATAAATTCTTTATCCTACATTTCGTCGCCAACAGTCCAAAGTTGAAGGATTTGTGTACAACTCTCGAGGACAACCGTTATGAAATCCCCAATCAAAGACATATCCATGTAACATGGTATCTGCTTGTAAAGCAGATAGTGGAACTCGTTTACGAGTTTTGATTTCATTTCTCTGGTTCGCTCGACTTTCAAATTTTCAGCACTTTATTACCCGGTAACAAAATTTGTTACTCCAAAATTCCACTACTTTACGTGTCACTATTAGTTTACCATTCTGAAGAACTTTCGTTCCGCGTCAGTGTGTTCGTGTGTATGCCTTGTTACTAAATGACAAGGCATACACACGAACACACTGACGCGGAACGAAAGTTCTTCAGAATGGTAAGCTAATAGTGACACGTAAAGTAGTGGAATTTTGGATTTTTACCAATTGTAAGGGGGGAAACGCGTTTCTGGTAATTTTCTGTCATTCAAAATTTGTTTAATTTTTCAGCATAATTTTGAGCATAAATATTTTGTAAACGTAGGTACTTTTTTGACGGAAATCCTGCTGAAAATTTTACATTTAACGCTTTTTAGCCGTTTTTAGCTATTTCTGTGATTTTTATTTTTAGCTCATTTTTGGAATATGTCTCATGTCTCGAAATGGATTTCAAAAAAAGACCCCCCTGAGAGGCAGAAGAAAATATGGGTTCATTAGGAACGCATAATCATGTAAACGTCATCAACTACTTAGGATGATTTTAGATAGTAAAACGCTGCAAATTATTTCACAAAGGTTTATTATTTTTTCAATTGAGTATGATCGTAGTTTTAGTTGGCTTGCGTACGTCATAAAGCCCGTCCAGACTCCTCGGCGTGTCCTATTCCGAGTTACTACAACCTATACTTCTATAAATATATACGCATGTTTATATTTCTCGATTTGAGCTCCTATCTATTCAAATAGTTATTGCCTTAATAATATCATTATCTAAGTACGTACAAAAAGTCGACAGGATATGTTATTAAATATGCGTAGGAAAAGCATTGGTATTAACACAAAAATATGACCTAGAAAAAAACATATATTCATGCCTCGAAGAAACGCTGTACCCACCTCATGGTGCCGCGGCGCTTCCTCTCACTCCACCCCCCGCTCACCCCCCTCACCACCGTGACCCCCTGCCAAGCGTGCCAGGCGTGCGTCTAACACGTCTAACACTCAAAGCGTCGAAAAAGACACTTTTCCACCCGTTTTTGGCCCATAGCATCTATGCGAGTAAGGCAATCGGGATGGTTAAACGTTAGGACCAACTAGACCTCAAATGGAGTCTATGGGCGAAAGAACGGGTTTTTTAAGTAAATTCTTAGGCCTTTTATGGCCCGGACGGCGGACGGACATTTCAAATTTGGATTCTACGCCCCTTGAAACGTAAAGTGACAACGTTTGAGGGGGGGTTATAAAAATTTTCTGCTACACGATCACAGAGGTAGGCTTATTATTGGAAATAATAAACCAAAAACGGTTATTTTAAGATAAAATTTTAAAATCGATTTTTGTAAATTGATTTCTTATACTTTTTTTTATATACCTATCTGATTTTCAGAGTATCGATTTATTATATTGGATTCCGAATCGATTTAAAAAGTACTATACTTGATTCAATCACAAACACTTGCATACGAGCCTGCAACACATTGGGACATTTTATGTCTTTAGTTGCAGACTCGTATGTGTTGCAGACTCGTATGCAAGCATTAAGAGCCACTCATCTGATCCGGACCCTGGGCATCGTCGAGTTGAATGTCCTAAAGAGGCTACTTACGAAATTACAGCTTCCTATAGTGCAAAGTATAGAATATATATAGAAATAGATTTAACCACCGCTTCACAAATCAAACCATTCTCGAAATATTCGGATCACCTGCTATATGAAACAAATCATCGAAACACCAGCTCATCAGAAATTAACAAGCGGTTGCAATCATGTTCACAATATCAATTACTGAGAATGATCACCTGAGTGTACACAATTATTCAAATAGCTCATTACTCAGCTTGTTGGCCACGCACTTCGCAGTAGTTGACATAGTATATAGTTGGATAAATCAGAGCTTTCGAACGAATGGTCAACGAATTTTGTGGGATGAAAAACGACGACGTACCATTTCCCTAGCAACGACTCGGTTGTAAGCGCAAATCATCAGAAAACCAACCGTAACGCATTTTGTTAACGCTTTTTTCGTTTATGTGCATCTAATGTCAAAAAAGTTGATTTGAACATTTTTGGGGCTATTGCGATAGCGTTATTCAACAAGTAGCATATTCTATGTATTAGTAAATTAAAATGTAAATTACAAAGAAATATTGAACCATTAATTGTTGATTTTACAAGACTTTGTTTTTCGGAAAATCCATCTTGTAGCACGTTTTTTCAAATACTCCGTTATAACCGAGTTTTACACTTTAACTAACTTGTTTCACTCATAGAACACATAAATTGAGCAAAACAAAAAGAGACGTAAATTATTTCTGTTCTAGAACCAAAAATTTCAACCATGCATCATGTTTTCTCCTCGATATTGATTCGAAATTCTATGAAAACATCAGAAATTAACAAGCGGTTGCAATCATGTTCACAATATCAATTATTGAGAATGATCACCTGTATGTAAACAATTATTTATATAACCATGCTCATAACTCAGTTTGTTGGACACGCACTTCACCGTAGTTAACATAATATTTTAGGATAAATCGAGAGCTTTCGAACGAATGGTCAACGAATTTTGTGGGATGAAAAACGACGAAGTACCATTTCTTAGCAACGACTCGGTTGTAGGCGGAAATCACTGTAACACTATAATGTTTCGTGCGCGGAAAAAAATTGACTCGCAAAATTGACGCGCAAAAATTGCTAGGACCCCAGGGCTAAAACATGATACATGTTAATTATCAGGTTTTTTAATGGACTGTTACAAATGATAGGAACTCCTAGTTCCTCCCTTGTCTAGTTTTGTTTTCTAACGTAAGGTTCTTAGTAGAATATGGACACTCTCACAAGGTACCTGCTGTTGATAGGAAACCCTCATTATTCCAGGTGATTTGGAATCAAGAGAATAGGATTTATTCCCCAATACTTTTCTATATAAATGACAATGTTGTTTTGATTCTCCCGTTGCTGGCCAATTGGCTCAACTGATAAGGCGTTTCCGGATATTATCAGCTAGTTCCAAAGTGGCCAATAAATTGTACCACGTTATTAAAAAAAATTAAAACAGTACTTGAAAGCAACTAAAGCCAATCTTGAAAATCTCTGAGAGCTCCAAAATTATAGAAAAATTACAGCAAGTACAGTTTTTGACATGGATATGTCTTTGCTCTGGGGGTCAACCAAAAATTTTCGTCACGCTAAAGTTTGTCACAATTACTAATGATGTTCACGTACAACCCATCCGTTGCTAGGGGAATGGAACTTCCGCAGTTTTCATCGCACAGAAATCGTTCGCCACTCGTTGGAAAGCACTTGATTTATGTGATAAATGTTTCATCTCAAGTTGATTGGACTATAAACAATTTTAATAAGCCGGTTACAATATTGTTAACGTAATAGCAATATCATAATTTATTCCACTCCATAGTAGTGGCTTCTCTCCACAGTTATTTTCAACATTTCTATAAGTACCTAAACCGTTGTTTTGTTGGAATTAGTCGGGATGCGGCCCAGGGATTTGTTTAAAGTTAAAGGATGTGTTTACAACTCTCGAGGACAACCGTTATGAAATCCCCAATCAAAGACATATCCATGTAACATGGTATCTGCTTATAAAGCAGATAGTGGAATTTTTCATTGGACTGTTATAAATTATTGGGTCCAGTATTGGTCGTCTAGACTTCCTCCTATTCCCTTCCTTGTCTATTCCTTTTTTGTTGTTTGTCTAATGTAATGAGGACATCCTCACAAGGTACCTGCTGTAGCTAGGTAACCCACATTGTTCCTAGTGGTTTGGAAACAAGAAAATTTGGTTTTGTTTTTTCCCATGTTGATGGCCAAACGGCTCAACAGATTTTAAAAAAGGCTTTCCTGAAATTATGCATCGATGGGGGCTCCCCTTCCTTTGTCTCTGGTGACACTAAACACGTGAATCAGCACAAGCTCCTCCACCTAATACCTATTTTTTCTGATTCCTTGTACACTTTCAGCGTCCCCTACTTGGAGTTAAAGGGCTTTGCTTCCGAAACTATACGTCAGATAGTTTGCATAAGGCACCTGTACCTACCTACCACACATTTGTCAAATTGGTGAACCAAGTTCTTACGGCGATGAATTTTTCGGGTACCTGTGTTCTTTTTATACAGTCCACTAACGGGAGTACGGAATAACTCCACCAACAGTACCACAAACATTATATGCAGGGATCCAATATAAACGTAACACTGCAAAATATTACAAAAAAGTTAAAAATCCTGTATCAGTTTACTACAGTACAGATGTGGCCACAGTTGTAGACATGTAGACACAGATGTGGAGAGATGGGCAGTCTTGATAGAATGGGTCGTTAGTTGACATTCATTTGTAATTCGGTGTTTTCCTCCATAATTAGAGAACCGAATCCATCACACACAAAATTAGTACATGCAAAGCTCACACGTCTACAACGATCATAGTTCTTCTTTGATCAATCGAATTGTCACTGTACCTCTCCTCTGCACATTGTAACTATCTGAACTGGAACAACACGGTACATTGAATAGGAAATAATAATTATCTCTGTAGGCGCCAGTCCACCTATCTCAGACACTGAGTACAAATAAAAATCAAAGAGTGGGAACAAGATTCTTCCTTTTTTCTAATTTATTTCTTGATTTTATATTCGTGGGTACCTCTGTTCAGTGAGAACACCTTACCTACCTATATTATTTCATTACGACGACGAGCAATTGATTGCTGGAATCTTTCCAACTTCGTAGCGTCTGGCGGCCACAATTTTTTTTTCCCGCAGACCGATACGAACTGACCGAGTGCAGGGAGACCGCGTCAAAACAAACCAATAAACCTCAATTAAAGCGAAACAACAGTTTGCTCCACTAATCTTCCACCATGGGTGACCAAGAATCCTTCACAACGTAACAATTAATGTTGATTAAGTTATTGACGTGATGAGAATTTTTCACAAAAATGATATAAATATGATACTGTATTAAAGCTATTTTTTCGAAAGGTTCCTCTTGGAAATCGGGCTTTCGGACAGCTTGAATCGTACTGTGTGTATCAACAATTTTTTATGCAATTTGGGACATCACAGTGTGTGTCACAGTGAGCATTTTCTCATGAGTGATAACTAGAAACTTTCCTTTATCGAAGAACGTTGGAAAATCTATAATATATTGAAAAGGCATCAAAAACATTTATGACTGATCTGATCAGTATGATATTGTTTCCAAAATTATTATTTCGCATGTTGCGAGAGGTTTCTTAGTGCAAACATTCGCAATGTAACCTTCTGGAAACTATGCGAACCATAAAAGTCAAGTTATTTACAACATGTCACAGTTATGACACAGTCGGCATGCATATGTTACAGTTATTCCTATCCACATTTCAGCCGCTGGATGACAGAGCTCCTGTTATCTGCTGGGCATCCGCATCATGATGTAGAATGTGACAACCGATAGTCAGTGGACATTGATGAATTATATGCAGCACCTTACTGAGACATTCCGGGCGTCGTTAAAGCTCATTAAATCAAAGCACCTCATTGCCCGCTAATGCCAATGAGGAATTCCGAGCACTGTCGGAGTTCTTTACCATCAACTGAAACATGAAGCGCAGCAGCAAACTCGCAGACGAGCTGGGTTATGGCGCAACTGACAGTTGTTCAGTCGCATCAGAACAATTGCCCCGACGATTGTCAAGAACTATACCTACAGTAACATGGGCAACCTCACAACTCGAGTCCCTAACGTATAGTGGCCTAACGTTTGCGCATGCGCACAGCCTACTGTTGTTGATTTGACGGCAATGAAAATTATAGGGGACCGTCTCGGAGCTAACCTGCACAATCCCTGAAAATTTCATCGGAATCGGACAAAGGCTCGGTTTTGGGCGTGACAAGGGTTTACCACAGACATCAGACAGACAGAGACACGAAACCGAAACTGATCAGCAAGCTCTGAAACGCGAGAAGCAAGTGGAAATTTTGATTTTGGAGGAAAAAAAATTTTCAACTTCAATCAAGAACACAATGCTTCCCTACCTTCGGTAGTGAGGATGCAAAAAGTAATTCGATTACCCATTAAAAATTCCTTTCAGGTACTTATGAAGAAAGGTAAGCGCGATTACAATCCCGATTCCTGTAATGGTAATGGAAATGACGATTACTTTTTCCGATAAAAGGTTATGTTAATGGTTTTTTCAATTACCATTACTTGTAATCGGAAAGAGTAATCGTCACTCCAATTACCATTACAGGAATAGGAATGGAGCAATGGTAATTCGATTACTTTTTTCAATCCGATTTCGCGATTTCCAGAATGAAATGGCATTGCTGCATCAACCTAGAAATGTACGATCGTATCATTTTATTTTAGCGTTTTAAGGCATGTTTGGGAATGTCTGTCTGCTGTTCGTCGTTCGCCATCCAGATTATAACACCTTCCAGACATAAAAGGTGATAGAAAATCTGATATTTTGTAGTACCGCTCCATTATCATCCTAGTTGTGTAATCCTCATTGGCAATAAAAACGCAGCAAATTATTTCACAAGGGTTTATTATTGTTGTTATTATCGAAAGCAATAAACCAAAGAAATTCTGGAAAATACAACTAATCGATTCGAATCACCATTACTTCATTCCAATTCCTGTAATGGTAATCGGAATGAGGATAACTTATTCCGATTGCTAGTAAATTCTCTTTGGTCGGAAAAACCAAATTTAATAAATTAGGGTGTGTTTAGCACTTTGGCCCTTAATCGGTTCCAGAAAGATAAGGCATTTTGTCCTGTTACCTATTGGAGAAGTCGTTTTCTTTATAAAAAATAAAATAAATAAATAAAACAAAATACATTTAAAAAATGTATAAATAAAATTATATCTAATTATATATATATATATATATATATATATATATATATATATATATATATATATATATATATATATATATATATATAATATATGTAAATTAAATATGTATATGGACATGCCAACGACCTCTCTAAATTCGATTTTTACCATTAGATATTAAGGTATGTGCTGCCCGTCTAATTTTTTATCAGGCCAATTGGAAACTGAGATGCTTCTTGATCCCAGACAAACAATCTACTAAAAAAGGTTAGGCCGGCTACTTTTCTCCTGACACGATTAGACCTATTTTCGAGCGGGTTGTTGTGACGAAATGGGAGGAGTGAGACAAATGTTTGCGAAGAGGCGCCGAAAGCTGTAAGGAATGTTGACGTACCATTATCACAGCTGTATCAGTCAACGGTTGCCGCTACCTCGTCCTCTAAAGCATCCCGAACTCGATACTCAAGAAAAATAAAGCCAAATGTGCTGAGGTAATTCATTAAAGATAGTAAAAAGTAGCTTGATTTCGTGAATTAAGTATTGAATCAGACTAAATCTTTTCAATGAAGAATCCAAGTTCATTCACTTTTTAATGAACTAGCACAGAAAGAATTGCGTGTTCAAAGATTAAGGAAAAGTATGCATAGGTATATGATTAATATTCAAATCAATGAAAATCCGCAACGCGATTTGAAAGTACATATTTCAAAATATCAGAATGGCTTAAAATTAGTAAATTCAGACCATTCCTAAGATAGGTAACTACTTCTCGATGCATTATGCTCTGCTACATTATAAATTATAAATGCTTGATAATAACAGATATATGAACTTGGCGTGAATGAAATAGGTAACCTTTATTGACTATTATCGAAAACGACTTCATATTTTCAAATCAAACCATTGCGTAGGCATCTTAGTATCTCTCTTCCATCCGTTATGTCAATAATAATGTCAATATTTGTCTTCTCCAGAGTCGTATCGACCAAAATATTGTCAAAAAATGTTTGGCAACGTTTCAACCGTTCGCAGCTAACAATAGAAGTTGCGCGACTAGTACGGGTGTTTTAACACTCTTTCGAAGTATCCCAAAACAATACCACCCTTTTAAATTAAAAAATGTCCATACTGTTTAGAAATGAATCGGGAATACCAATATCTTCTCCAATAATGAAAGTATGGAACATGTTCCACTTAACATTTCGTGAAATGCAAATCGGTGTTTATAGTGGGCTTCACGTACAAAATACGCATATAATTATTACACAAAGGCCCTTCAACACATAACACCTATACATAATTATTAAAATATGTACAATACCAATTGTCCATTACATTAATATACCGATCTGTATAGGCGTGGGCCCCTACCAACCAAGGGAGAAATTAATCAAATTATTACATTCCTAAACTTTACTAGTCCTTCTGTATTTAACACCAACTAAAAAGTTATTCTAACAAAATAAATCACTTATCTAGGTTTCACAATTCCATCTAAAGGTGATAAAAGTTATAATAAACCCGATTTCGTGAACCCGTTTCGTTGATTTCTATTATGTTTCACCTTGCGATTCACTCCCATGTTAATGTTCTTTTTTGCTGTCATGATTCTAGCCCGTAGGGCGAGCGAACAGATAAAGTACGATTCTCGAGGGACGTACGATTTTTCCAGATAATTTCTATGAATGAGGCCCAAAAAACACTACTGTCACTTCAAAAGTTTTCGAAATCTCGATTTTAAAATTTTTCAGCTCATAATACAACTCATTAGGGTTGATCGAAATTGATGAAATTGTTCAGTGATGACAAAGATACCCCATCCCCCCCTCGTTCCCTAAAACACCCCCTATGGGGCAGATTAAATTTTACTCCTTTTAAACCTTCTCTGGACTTCCATAAATAATTTAAGACCAAAATTAGCCAAATCGGTCCAGCCGTTCTCGAGTTTTATCGAGACTAACGAACAGCAATTGATTTTTATATATAGAAGACTAGCTGGTTCACCCGTGCGTTGCACAGGTTGACTTGAACATAATCAAATAGCCTGTGACCCAAGTTGAAGTAATTCTGATAGATTCGCCCACTCAGATCCCCCGTTGGTTCAGTGACGTTCAAAATGCTTCAACATTCTCCCACCCCCCTCCCCTCACCACTGGGTCAGATTTCAAAAATTTGAAAAAAGTAGTCTTTGACTTGAATTAGAGTAATCCAAACACATATTCGACAATCAAATCCCCAGTTCGTTCAGTGATGACAAAGATACTCCATTTCTCCCCCCCCCCCCCCTCCCTAAAACACCCCTTCTATGGGTTAGATTTTGAAATTTTCAAGTAGCCTGTGTCTTAAGTTAGAATACTCCAAACATATTCGACAACTCAGATCCCCAGTTGGTTCAGTGACGTTCGAAACGCTTTAACTCCCCCACCCCCTCCCCCTCCATTGTGGGTCAGATTTGAAAATTTTGAAAAAAAAATAGTCTTCGACTTGAATTGGAGTAATCCAAACATACTCGACAATCAACCCTAGTTTGTTCAGCGATGACAAAGATACCCCTAAAAGATACCTCCCCTAAAACACCCCCTATGGAGCAGATCAACAGCTACACCTTTTAAACCTTCTCTGGACTTCCACAAATAATTTAAGACCAAAATTAGCCAAATCGGTCCAGCCATTCTCGAGTTTTAGCGAGACTAACGAACAGCAATTGATTTATATACATAGATAAGATGTCGGCCGGGAAAACAAATCTGTAGTTTATCAATTCAACATCGGTGGTAAGTACAACTGACTTCGTCGAATGTTTGCAAAATATCGTTTACTGGAATGAATTTTACACCACGAATCAAACAACACTCTGCCAACTCATCCTTTGAGCCAAACACATTTTATGGACGGAAATATCCAAGATAATATGTAGTTACATTATATCCAGTAGCAAGCAATCCTGTGACTACATACTTGCCATAGGATGCACCCTTGTGCCAATACAAAATTGTCACAACAATTTAAAACCTGAGAAACCTCACTGCATACTATCTACCTGGATCTTCAACTAAAGGGTGTGGGCTGCCAATTAGACAACCTGATAGAAACTTCTAAGTATTTTGAATTTTACAAAATAGACAGCTGCGAGAACTTCAATATGGACGTTTAGAGTGAAATGACCCACTATGGGCCATCTACCTGGATCTTCAGCTAAAGGGTGTGGGCTGCCAATTAGATAACCTTATAGAAACTTCTAAGTATTTTGAATTTTGCAAACTAGACAGCTGCGAGAACTTCAATATGGACGTTTAGAGTGAAATGACCCACTGTGGGCCATTTTACCTATTCTATTTTATTCCATAAGCTGAAAGATCGTGCCGAAAGTTTTCTAAAAAGGTGCGATATGGAGGGAATCGGACAATTAGAGGTAGCCGAAACAGCGGTGTAAAGGATGCTGAATCACGTCATAGAGTCACGACCCCTCCCCCAGCTACCACCTGGTCTTTCTATTGACTTTTTGTCCAAACCATTTGGAGTTTTGAGCTGAAATTTTGCAGTCGGGGGTTTTAAAGGGCGCAGAATCCGATTCATAGACCAAAAGTGAAAAACTCCCATGATCGAAAATTGCCCATTGATTAGAAACATAACATAATATGATGGTAGACCTGTCCAAAAAGAAAATGCCGAAATCACTATTTTATTTAAATTGTCATAATTTAGCCATATCATTACCACGCTGTGAGCGATTCAGGTCTTGGACGAGCATGCGAAGAGAGCAGGCACAGCTAGGGTACACATTATAAATATCAAATAAATGGCTGAAATGGGTCCGTACGACCGAAAATCTTTACAGCTAAAACTGGCCTTTATCGCTGGAGATGATTTTGAATGGATAACCTTACTTTCCCACCGACTCCCAGCCTTAGTTCTAGTCCCTCCTTAAGCCTCATTTCTTCCCCTTCAAGCTCCCATTCTTCCTCAGGCAGTGCAGGATTTTATTGGAAAAGGAGGCTCATTTCACGGCCCTTGAAAACCTTTCGAGCGCGCTTCGGCTTCTCAGGCGAGGCTTTTCATGAAAAGGTAGAAACGCGAGAGCCAGAGCCTTAATAATATCCTTTAATTAAGTCGCAAAGGCGTGGAAAAGCTCCATCTCGGAAAACCTCGCACCAGCTCTACCACGTTAATGAAGAAACCGACAAACCGGCGGGTGCCCCGGTAGATTCGTAAACCCCCCTAACAGCTGTTGAAAATGTCATGAAGGAACATTGGTTACTTACTTAGTTCGTAAACACAAATTTCTCAGAACGCTCTAGTCTATGGTTAGACTGTAAAAACTGCTTCAAGTTATTTTACAAAGATTCATTATTACTTTCGAGTCTGAAGGTAGCTGAAGCATTGTTTTCACTTTCGGGAGAGGAACAATTTTTGTCTCTAAAATCAAATTTTCCACTCGAAATTTTACGTTTCAGACCATTTTGAACAACTTTTGTGTGTGTATGCGAGTGTCGTGTGAAAGCAAATCCTTGAAACAAGCCAATAATAATAAATTTCCACAATAATCAAGTTTTTGATGAAATTTTCAAGAAATGTGCTAGTGAGGGTGTACTTGGTCCCCTATCAGTTTCATTGTTCCAAAATCAATATTTCACTCTGCGCATTCGCAAACGTTGATTCCATCAAGCATAGTTTTCTCACGCCTCAGTTGTCTGATATCGCTCAAATGTGGAGGATAGTTGAAAGGAGACGATTTGATAAACCCATATTATTTTCAACACGATTGTACCTGCCATTAGTAGCTGTTGCGATTGCGCAAATATGTAATCCGTGTACCGAAATTAATTTCCACATTTTTCATCCAGTATTGATGCAATTTTGAGGAAATGTGCGGGTTAGGCTGTAGATGCTCCCCTACCAATTTAGTTGTTCTCAAATTATAACTTAATTTTGCGCATTTACAAACGTGAATTACTTCAAGCATCATATTCTCGTTTCCTGAATGACCCTTTTTTGACGTTTTACGCTACACGATTTACTGTTTGACTGATCTCAGTAGTTTCGTCTTAATAGGTAATTTATAAGTAAGTACTTCAAGTAAGTACTTTTAAGTAAGGGCTTTTTTGAAACAGATCCATAGGGGTGTCCCAAAATGTAATGGGTGAGGGGGGCTTGCGTATATTCAAGTCAACCTGTCCAACGCACGGGTAAACCAGCTAGTGTTACAATATGTGAGGAAGCTATACTGCTCATTCATCTTGGCAGACTTCTTTTTCTCGAGGCAGTAAAAGTGATTGTGGTTAGTTTTAAAATTGTATCACCTGGCGTTATCAATTAAGGGAGGTAAGCACACTCTCATTCCAAGGACTCAACCCGTATGTTTTAATATTCGTTTTGAGAAATATTTTTTGAAATTTAATGAACCCGTTGTTCCACTTTTTAATGTTGTTATTATCGAAAACCTAGCTTAACCTAACTTATATTAACTCAAGAAAATACCTTTGTAATTGCACTAACACTTCGTGGCTATAGAAAATAAAACTGAAAATGCGGGGACGGTTGACAAAGACCACGAAAATGATTTATTTCTATGGGATTCTACTACTTCGATTCTTGCACCTATTATTTCAATCATTATCATCTGTGATCGTCAGTGATAGATGGTATAGTTCAGTTTTCACAACTTCCCACACAAAATACAGTTCGTTGGATACTCAAATCGCCCTATATCAACTGCAACCTACACATATTATGTTGATTTATCAAGATTTGGAAATATTTATTGTAGATCATTTCTGAAACCTGTCAAACTCATTTGGTATATGCTGTTCTTCCTACAACAATGGATTAATTTTGTTCAATAACCACGATCTATCTTGCCAGATCCAACGAAAATATGAACGACACAGAAGATTCAACAGCTGTTTGTGATTTCCATTTGTTGAAAAAAACATTCGTGTTATGAAACACAAGTAACTCTGGGATTTGTTGTGATGTTCTCCAACGGAAATTGAATCCTTGACTTTGAGAAGAGCCTGTCGGATCCCCTGCGGCCGCCCTTTACTCGCTGAGTCGTCATAATTCGCTTCCTAGCTCTCACTTCACTGTATGTGCCGACGTCAGCTCATTGCGTTGACCCAGACGAACCGGGGTGTTGGGTGTCCCTCCAGGCGGCAGGCCTCTCGCCGCCAAACGTTGCGTCCTCGCTTTGCCTTACAAGGAACTTCCAACTTGGATCTCTTCTCGATCCGCGTTTCGGACGGAAAGGGTTTTTAGGAGCGGGACGTAGGAAGGTGAAAGTTTGTGGAGTCCCCTGGAACCATACCGGGAGATGTCTCCGCGATAATCTTCCCAAGAGGCGGCAATAAAGTCGAGTTTTACGCAGTCCCGTAGAAATGACCTATTTCGGCCGCGTCTTTTATGCGAGTTGAGACGTTTCGATACCAACTAACTACCAAAGGAGTAACGAGGCAGAAGGCATCGAATGCCTGAATCACAGGAAAATTATTAAATATCTCATACCAACTTAGGTATCTACTATTTCATTGCTACGCCGAAACCAACTAACTTAACTTGATTTAAAAATATTTTTCCGTGCAAACAAACTTTCAGTATACATCAATATGTGTCCCATTTTCATATTTTCGTACGTAACAAACCGACATATTTGAAAAAACTTTCATTCAAGATGAAAAACAAACATTTTGCGGTCATAATCAAAATGCCTGCTTATTGTTAGTTTCCAGTGCTTTCTGATGGATTTCGGTTCCTTGTTTCTTGTACTGATCATTCACGAAATCGTCACCCACCTTGTCACCCCAGAAATTTTTCAAATTTTTTCAGATGAAATTTTCAGGGATTGTGTGGATTGGCTCCTAAATTTCCCCCTATAAATTGCACTGCCGTCGGTTAAATAGTGGAAGGTGCGCTAGGCGCAAACGTGAACTTCACGTAATGATCTGTTGTTCCAGCAGTTGGGTTAAGGTTCCAGGATGGTGCCTATGAATTTTAATAGCTATAGCGCATGCGAAAAACTAAAATGGGTTATCACAGTTTCCGAGACTAACGGACCGATTTTGATTGACTTTTCAGGGATTGTGCGAGTTTACTCTTAGGAAATCCCCAATCAATTACATTGCCTGAGGATAAATAGCAGAATGTACTGATACGCAAACGTAAATTTCCTTTATACCATCGGTCCAATTGCGTTCAAATTTGAGGGGTATTTGCGTTCACGGCAGGGGATTGTATTATACTAATTTCGTTGCAATTGATTGTAATAAACGTAAATCTGGTTGTGACAGATCAAACACCGTGATTAATAGGCCGGTTTGATGAAATGCTCAGGATTGTGCATACTTCTTTCTACGTTACGTTACAATAAGTCAGAAAATCATAATTCCCACCCAAGTTGGCAGGCGTTTCTGCGAAGGCACTTAGAAAATGTCATTCAAAATTATGTTGCTTTTTAGCCACGACAGAGAAATGTTTCATCAATTAATACGCTAGTATAAAAACGTTTCTCCAATGTCCAGGTAGTGCGGGTTAGCCCCAAGGGGGTGATTTCATTGTTTTTGGTAGTAACCGCGTGATCGCAAACGGAACTTTCATGAAGCACGATAAACTGCTTAAATTCAGCCGAACTCGGAGGGTATATTCGGATGAAGGACCCAAAATAATTTCTTACGAATTTCAAAACGGGTACGCCGCTGTGACTTTTTTTTTTTTTTTTTTTTTTTTGAAAGATTTGTTGTCAGATAAAATGCAGAAACCATTGATAATAATGTTAGGTTCCTTGAAGGTACCGAAAGTTCTACCACCCGGTCTATCAGCATCAGGCCAGACATTAAAGCGATTAATGTGTAATATAGGCAACATTCAATGATTTCCTCGGCATTACATTAAATGAAAAGCACCTATAGTATCTAATAAATTGATAGATATTTAGTAAATTTTTGGAATTGAATTATTTGTAACGTTCCTGAATCAACTTGAATTTTCAGAGAAGCTGCAAAGCTCTTAACAAAAAAAGTTAATCTTTAAAATAGCGATCTTAGCAAGATATCACCCTTAAAATTGAATTGAGCGGATTAAAATGCCAATGATAATTACGTTTAAATTCAATAAATAGATCGATCATGCCTTGTCATTAAATGGACTTACCTCGAAAAATGTTATCAAATCTTCATAACAAAAAACTGGATGGTAACCTAGCAGGTAAAATAATTTGCTCTGTAACGTCACCTCTTATCTGTCAATGACAAAGGAAACTCAAAATAAGTATGAGGGGCTTCTAGTAGATGACGCTACCAAGTAAATGTAGAGAACTCCTCAATTTGGAACGCACCAAACAACTGACTGCACTATATTTTGCTTATTCTAGATTACAATTTATTCGCTCTTTCTAGAATATTCAAGTTTATTTACAGGCCGTGACTCAATGCCGGTAATCAGATTTTGGCGGATCAGCCTTCTTCTCTATCCAAAACCGTACCGACTAATGAATCCACGAGTGAAGAGAGGATAAGTTTCCTAAATTAGTCTGATGATCCGAAATCTCCGTCTTTACAGCGCTAAAGTTCAGGTGGAAAGCAGCGATTTACTCATTGAAAGCAGCTAACTGACTACACGTACACGTGCTTCTCCACAACTTGTCAACAGTTCCCAACTCCAAACCACCTACCTTTCTTGACTATGTTTCATAAATCCTTGTCGGTAAACACATTAGCAAGTATGATCAGGTCTTCAACAGCTGATCCCCAGTTTTCCCATGAACCTCAAATTGATGTATGCCATACCTGTAACAAAAAAATATATATTTATGAAAAAAGATAAGAATTATAATAAGATATATGCAAGCTTTATAATATAAAATTATAAAATAAGAAATATACAAGCTCAAATCCAATGGCTTACGATGATTAAATGATTGTTACTACCAGTATGTCTTGACGCTATAATTGTTCCTTTTAGCGAACTTTAATAAAAAGAAAAATAATAATAAATGAAAAAATCAATATTTTCGAAAATTCTTCATTGAAGAATGGTTTAAGGTATTCTGAAACGAATCCTAGAGTTTAACGCTTTTTCATGCTTGCATATTTCGTAGCACTTTTCCAGCACCACATCCTCGCCATGACACGATGGTCCACATGATGTTGGTTTTATCTATCAATACTCATTTTAGCTTAGATATCGACAGTCGCAAGACTTGACTTGCTTCGCACAGCCTGCAACCATGTCCCAGTTTAATTGACAAACTCGAAATCCAAGATGTGCTTGTTATCAATCTAGCAACCCCATCATGTACTTACAAGCACTCCTCGGTAAATCAGTCAGATCTACGGGAACGATAACATGGACATGATTTTCAACTCTGATACGTTGGTCCAGTCCGTGATTCCATAATTTTGAAAGATAATGCACCTAAATTAGGTATGTAA
Source organism: Adelphocoris suturalis (assembly GCA_030762985.1). Classification (NCBI taxonomy): domain Eukaryota; kingdom Metazoa; phylum Arthropoda; class Insecta; order Hemiptera; family Miridae; genus Adelphocoris; species Adelphocoris suturalis. The sequence goes on from CM061040.1 coordinate 82,500,023, forward strand.
CGGTGCCCGTTCATCCGCCGTCGTCCGCAGCTTTTCTCCGCAACTAGTAGACTGAAGTTTATGAAATATGACTCATAAATATATGTCCGCCGGAAATGTGCCAGTAATCGGAATCTGGAAAACTTATCATATAAAAGGGAGGTCTCAAAATGATCATAAAACTGTATGACCCATAACTGTATGATCAAACAGCATTCCAAGAGAACGGTTGTAAATTATGCGTCACCAAGAATGTGAAGATACATAAACTGCTGCGATTCAATTGTGAGCATTCTAATTCAATAACATTATTTTATAAGGAATGTCGGCATAATTTTCATGTGAATCGGGAAGAAGTTAGAGAAAGGGAAAAAACTTCTTCGAGGCTTCTTGCGAGTAATATTAAAGGATGAAATGGTGTATGAGTTATTCCACCCAAACTTATTATACCCCTCGTAATACGAATACCTACGGGAGATAAACTTCTTCATCCAGTTACCGGAATTTCCATTACCCCCATTTCTGAAGCCCGATGGGTAGCAGATGGTAACCAAAGCTTTTCAAGGCAGTTCGAGCAATTGTACAACACCTCCCATTCTGCCAAAGTGCTTTCCCTAACGTTAAAAGACCCTTTTCACACTCGAAAATGAAGCGATGGCGGGATGAATGGTGGGGGGGGGGGGGGATTAGATGGCTAAAGTAAAAGGAAGACATTCGGGCGAGAGAATGGAAGGCTGTGAGGAGGGGCAGGGACGCGTGTAAAGCACACCTGTAAAGCAAACCTCTCTCCAAGTTGGCATTAGGAGAAGATGCATGCCCTTTCAAGACAGATCGCAACCTCTTTTGCCTTGTTGTAGCGAAACCTTTTTGTTAGGTTCTTGTGCTTTCGCTCTCTTGAATGTGCTTCCACGACATGTTATAGAAGTTGATTAAACGGTGAGATGAAGCGCTTTTCTGTAATCTCCGTGCTTTCGTTTATAAGTAAGGAAAAAAGGAGAAAAAATCTGCACTCCGCCACCGTTGGCTCCCAGGATGCAAGTTACTTAAAGCCTGGCGGCTTAAATTATTAACACATGCACAAGCTTTAGCCAGCTGGTGAATTAATCGCTGAATGCTGATTTCCAGAATAATCTGTTTATAAATGCCGATTTTCTGAATCAGGATAAAATGTAAAGTGCGAGTAAAAGTGTAAAGCCTGCCAAAGAACCTCGTTGGAGAAACCCAACTTCGTTTGTAAATCGCTATTGCCATTAGTTTGGTTAAATGACGAAGATCCCCATGGAATACCATATTAAAGCTCAAAAAAGGTTGGCTCAAATTCATCCTAATTTGTTGAAGCCGTGGATGGAGAATTTCTAGGATGAAGTACGTAATTTAATTCGTGTCTTGATGTCTCAGAGAGGCTCTCCATTAAATTTCAACGTCCAAGGGTGAACAGATGGGAACTTAGCCATTCTTTGTACGGGAAGAGCATTAGAAAATATCGCGTAACGCATTTCCGTCATCCAAAATAGTTTAGTTTTTTATAGATTGGAGATTTCAAATTTAAAGTCCTACAAGCCTAGTTAAAGTATAAATACCTACCTGGTATGATTATATTAAACTAGAGGCCTGTTAGGGCTTGAAAAGCCCTAATCTAGTCCGCATAACAGTAGTACCTAACAGGAACTTAGCACATTACATATAGTAACGATATAAGTCCTTCCTATTTGCGGCGTTATGTGACCTGGTGCATAGCTAAAGCGATGTTATTAAATGATTAAAAAGGAGAAAATGTAAGTAATGTAATAAAATAAATATCACCAGTTGAGCTGGTCCTCGCCACTATGAGACTAAACAAATAGTTGAATCGGGGAATTCAGAATTTGGGCATGGTGAGATGATGGTGGAATTCTACGTTTCTTACTTACCGACACTTTTGCAACAAACTTGGGGCCGTGCTGATTAGGAATCTTTATAAATCTTTAATCTTTATTCGGAATTATATACAAAGTCCGCTAAGTTCTTCAGTTTGAATTTCTTCGTTCAGAAATAACTCTCCTAGATGTTAGTAACTCCACTACGTTTCTTACTTACCGTGAATTGATGGCAACTGTTGTTACCGCCACAGCCTAATAAACAACTCTCGTTGATAAGGACCGCCTAGAACACGATCAAGGTGGGTATAGAGACGAACGGCGACACTTTTGCAACAAACTTGGGGCCGTGCTGATTCGAATGAGCCGTCTAACACTAGAATCGGACCGCGAAGTTCTTCACAATTTCAAAGACCGTTCGGAATTATATATAAAGATATTTTATAAGCATGTGCATTCTAAAAATAATAGCACTGTAAGTGGTGTACAGGCTTCATGGAACCTATGTGGGTGACGAGGAAGCACTATTTGGATCACTACTTCAGTTAGCGATCTTCTACCATAACAAATTACTAATTGTAGAGATTGTGAACACAAAAATACCAATGCTATCGCAAGTATTATTCCAAAAATTAATTTAGAATACAATAACAACTCAGTATATAATATAAATTTGTATTTCATTCCAAATAATGACCGGTATTTTCATTCAATAATCCATTTACAATTTACCATCTTCCAGTTTGGTGATTTTCTGTAATGATATAAAAATACTCATGTTTTCTCTTTTCCAGAAGACTAATACTATCAACTTAATTGACTAAGTAAAGAGACTAAGCTAAGTTAAAAGAGCTTAGGGTAAGAACTGGGTTTGATGAATAATTGAAGAAGAATATTTTTGTTTCATAAGAGTAATGAAACAGCCAACATTTACGGGAGAAGCAGACGGAAAGGCACAATTTAAGGTAGAAATATAAAGAAAGCCAGAGCAAAAATCACGTAGGCATATCAGGTATCGAAACAATTAAAATAAATATGACAGATTATCGAAAATTTCTTTGTTTTATTTATAAAATGAAATTGTTCCTCTATATATTCGCATGCTTATATGAACCACATAATAGCGATTGAACATCGTACAGTAATTGGTGGGGACTTAATTATAGTAGTGAAAAGAATCATCTTAGAGTAATTGGGGTGGAGTAAATACTGATCAATCATCTGGATCATCGATCATTCATGTTTAAATCTTCCTGGATCACAAACAACCGGATGAGTGAAATTGCATCGGCACTGATTATAACAACCAAATATTTCGGTGCCGTCAATATTGCTACAGGAATTTACTATAGATTTATTATAGAATATGTACAATGGACTGTAACGTGTAATAAACAGAGCTGGTGTTATGAACAAAATGGTTATATTTTTGTTGATCATAAAAACCTGGGTCTCAAAAAAATTCCTTGCAGATGCATTGTCTTGTTTCTCGAGTATGTTGAGTCACCTACGCGTGTCGTGATAGCTATCTGATGCCACGTTCATTTTCATTCAATGGCATGGGATCCCGTCACAGACAACAATCACTAAATCCTTCAATTAGTCTGCTTTAACATCACGCGAGATCGAACCAAATGATGAACCCAATGTTTTCTGGGACCTTGAAACAAGTGCATCTCATTTGAGTAATTCTTTGCGAGGGATTTTATGGATTTACATACATACAACTTCCAGAAGAAGAAGTCGTAACGCAAACAATAAATGTGGTCCATGACGAAGAAAAACGCTACAAATTATTACACAAAGGGCCATTATTTCTGCATTAGGTAGCTCTTCTACGCATATATATATATATATATATATATATATATATATATATATATATATATATATATATATATATATATATATATATATAAAGGGTGTTCACACTTAAGATTGTTAACCTTCTAGGGATCGATTCTACATTTTCACTTTCAAGTTTTTAACTTGCTAGTTAAAGGGTAAAATTCGGTTATAACGGAGTTAGAGAGATTTGCAAGTGTTACCATTTGATTTAGCGTGAAAAAATACTTAGAAACCGGGTCCAAACTCTTTCCCATTTTCTCAGGTGGTCATTTTTCATAAAAACCCATCAAAAAATTGCATAGGAAAAACCACGTTTTTCAACCTATAAACATACTTTTCTTCCCCAATTAACCAAGTAAATAAAAGATTTTGGGCAAGTTTTTCCTGCATCGCGTAAGGTTTTTTACAAATTTGTTTTAACTTTTAACGCATAATAAAAAAGAGTAATTTTTAAAAAGTACACGAGAAAAGGTTTTAAAAAAAATTGCATTGAGGATGTTTTAGTTGGAAATTAGTTGTAGAATCGATCTCTAGGAGGTTAACATGAAAATCAGTAGTAGAATCGATCCCTGGGATCGAATGTTGAGTGTAAACATCCTATATATATATACACACATATATATATATATATATATATATATATATATATATATATATATATATATATATATATATATAGATAATCAGCTGCTGCATCTTGGAATAATTTTTATTCACCATCACATTCATGGAGGACATGACGTACCGAAGATTTAGTGCGAACAAGATTATAATCTCTTTGGCGGCCGCGGATAAAACATTTATTAGACTCATCACCATTTAACGCTTAAGAAAACCGACGGGTTCGCAAATAAATAGGGTTATTAAGTTCTAGAGATAACTTATTGGCTTGCCATGTGCTTCCTACAATCTATATCAGCTACACCGAGCTTCAACGATTTGTAAGTAGGAAATGTAGAAAGACCTTGTTTGTGATGTCCTAGCAGATTCGTTTCATAAGGCACGCTGATTAAAATTCATCAGTCGGGAAAACAGTCGACTAAATTAACTCATGCATTGCTGTCTACGTAATTGAGACTTGGAAGGTAATTCAGGATGGAAATCAGGTGTTAATGTTCACACACATTTGGACCAGTTGTTGACTAACAGTTTTGCATTCAATTGCCTTTATTCAAAACCGACAAGTGCGAACTGTATGGCTAATTAAAATGGAATGTATCGTTGTAATTATGAAAGTCGTAATTCGCGAGAAGGAGTGGTGAGGACTCGATAAAACTGCAGTACATCAACCAAATAAGTTACTCCAACCGTATTAAATACAATATTTATGCGAACAAACCATACATCAAGCACGGTGGATACATTTTTTTCCTCAAATGGATCTAATATTTCGGTTCATTTCAACTGGTTTTGGGTACTAGCTAAATATTCTAACATGATTTGAATACCCGAGTCTACGATAGATGAACATAATTATCGATATCAAGTATCATTCAGTTTTCACAGGTACCGCGATGTTGGGATACTTTGTGACAGATGAACGATATTTCGTTAAATTTCAACCTCATAAGCATAGGGGCATCGGCAGTATGTTGTCCAAGAGAAAATTCTAACCACGAAATTCTAGCTTTCCAGAACTTTTATGGTTGTTGCAAGATTCCTCAACAAGTGGGGTAACTTCGTGACACCACCTGTTTTCCTTGATAAAGCCTGGAATACTCTTTTTGTCATAACGTTACTAAAAGGAGAAAAGTAAGGGGGGGTATTTAGGAGAAAAGTAAAATACACGAGTAAAATTGTATACTGAAAAAGAAAAAAAGTAGCAAGGGTAACTGAATAATCCAACATCAAAGTGTGTGTAGAGCTGAAAGCGCTTTTCACACAGCTTATGTAAAATCACAGTCTTTAACTTTTGGTTTGTTATATTCGATAACAAAACAGTATATTTGAATTGAAATGTAATTTTTTTTTAAATGACCAGAAGGCTCATGCATCTACTCCCTTTTTTGAAAATGTAAATAAGCGCACTGAAAACGTGAAAACGCTGCAAATTATTACACAAAGGTTTATTATTTCTGTATAGTATAGCTTTTCTACGCAGAACACCTGTCTATATTTATTAAACGAATCATTAGGTAGGTATCTAACATATCTGCATGGGTGTTACATATCTGTCACTTTATAACTTCTAGAGAGCGAACAGAAAAACGTACGGCTTTCTGGAGAAAAAATTTTGTTACCATGAAAGTTTTCGCGATTTTGATATACTATATTTTAACCTATATCAAAATTGATACCGATGTTACTGGCACATCCCCGGCCGATGTATGATTTTTCAGACAAATTTCATAAACACTGGTCCAGTAGTTTTGGAGAAAAGCTCTGAATAGCGGACGGCGTATTTTATTTATTCGTTCATTTTTTTATTCGATTTTTAGATACCATGCTTCTTCAAATGTAAACTAACAAATTTTGAGTTGCAGGTAAACAATTTTGTTTTTCTTGGTCGATAACAAAGTTTCATTTTTGAAAATAATAAACCAAAAGTGGGTTATCAAGTATTCACAAAATTGCTTGAAGAAAGTTGTGACATAAGACGCATTAACTTTTCGTTTGTTCGATGTTTTTACTTATATGCAGTTAGTATTTTAAACATCAAGAAATGAATATCACTGCGTGATATAGTAGAGAAAAATGACCCCGAATCCTGTCTATTTAATACCATCAAAACTTGATATTTTAGTCCATTTCCCATGAAAGTTAACGTATATTCCAAATCTGATATTTGTTAAAAACTCGCATTTGAATAATCCAAGTTAAAGCACGTTTGCGAATGTGCTCAACGCGCAATTCTTTATTTACTATTTAAACGGGAAAAATTGCAAAGTATGACGTTACCATTTTTTTTATCAGCTCCTAATTAGATAAAATACGTGGAAGTACATCATTAGCTGGGACATCATGTGGATAAAGAAGAAATTTATAAGTCCCATCCAATTCTCTGGAAGCATTCACGGAACATGCTTTAGCCTTGGACTAACTAGCGAAAAATGTTACGCGGATGTGCCACAAAACCTTGGACTAACTAGCGAAAAACGTTACGCGGATGTGTCACGAAATTTTCTCTTTTGAATTTTACGTACAACCAAGCCGTTGCTGGGGAAATGAAAATTCTTTAGTTTTCACCGGACAAAAATCGTTGCGAGGCCCGAAGGGCCCAGTTTTCAACTATCATCTAAATAAAACCTAGAACATCGTTTCACAATAAACTCAGGAATCAAATAAAAGGGAACAGTGACGGGGAGTCGGCGCTGATCGATGAGCCCGGGGCTGGATGAATCTCTAAAATAAAAACCGATGACGAATTTCATCATTCGAAAGGGAGTGAAAAAATACTCACGACCTCCCAAATATTGTGTTCGACGCAAAATAGAACGTGCGTAATTACGTAATTCTATTTATAAATACAACTTTTTTTCGTGATTTGATATCTTTGCGGGGTTGATGTAGGTCAATAGTAGAATTGATATCGGCCTACTGTGATATCACTCATTCACCCAATTTTTATTTTTATTTTATTAAGATAGTCGTAACATTGCCGCTTCCGAGTTTACATGAGGATCCCAATATTAAGATTATCAAATCAAATTAGGTTGTATTTACGGGGTTCAGATGATCAAAACACGTTATATTTGAAGAAATGCAAAAGATGAGATAGTAAGAAATTATGCAGGGCGTGTGTGTGTGTACCATGTACCAATGAGCAACGCACACAAAATGAAATATTAAGATTGGTTGGTAGTCTCAACAAGGGAGAGGAAAAAGGCATGAAATGAACAATAACTATCAAGCGTAGTATAAATAATAATATAAATAGTAAATCAAGAAGTGATGCGAGGCTTCATACTACATTTTTAGCAAGAGATCAACCCTGAAGTGTAAAATTGAAAGACAAATATTAAACAATTGAGATCACAAAAACATAGAAATAACACCGTGTTTTTCGATTTGTTGTAACGAATGAGCCCACGTACGCTGTACGTTCATTCGTTCGCGCTCTCCAAGGACTAGAACGTTGCCAAGAAAAAAGAACGTCAACAAGCATGTGAATGAGGACTGGTGTGAACACAGTACAAATCGTCTTATAAACTACGATGAGTTTTAAACCGACTTTTTACCCCTAGAACCATTATTCAAAACTTCATTCTTGAAAATAATAAACTGAAATGAAAGAATACTGAAAATTATTACATAACGGTTTATTATTTCTGTATTGGTTAGCCCTTCTACACATAATACTCTTACTTACAATTATAAAACGAAATCTATTGTACATTATCTGAATATAATTGTATTGTAGTAGACACCTACCAAGGATAATTTCATTCATTTTTTTAAATTAAACAAACACCTACACTTTACTAGTCCCTCTGTATATAACAGGCGTAAATATCTGAGTACTATACTACATCAGAATCCAAGTAGGTATTGACGTAGTCATCCATCCACCAACTGAAAAGTAATGGGATAAACATCTACATGCGACAAGTTATAATATATTTGATCTCGTAAAGTGAGAATTCCATAGAAATACATCAGCTGATACGATCGTTGTAGTTTATAAGCCAAATTTTACTATTTTCCACCAGCTTTGATTTGCCCCTATGTTGATATTCTTTTTTTCCTATCAATGTTCTAGCTCTTAAGGAGAGCAAACGGATGAACGCACAGCGAGCCAGGTGGTTTCAATATCTATTTAAATTAAAAAAAAAAAAAAAAAAAAAAAAAAAAACTGTTACCCTTTCTGAAAGTAACAGCTTTGTTATTTTCTTTCCGGAGTATAGTTCCACAAGAAGAGCACAAATTTTTTTTCTTTGGTAGGCTCGAAGAGAAAAAAAATAACCCATCCAACAGTTAATTACTAACCTAAGCGTAGGTATTCTCTCACCCAGAGAATAGTTGCACAAATGCTTGAGGTTGAACTAAGGAAACCTGCTTGCATTATGTAAAGGGGTGATAATGATGAAGGTAGGATTCATTCATCTACCTGTAAAGTTCTTGAGATTTCCATTTTTACTATTTCAACCCTTAAATTCTACTCTTCAGGATTGATCGAAATTGATACCGTAGTTCTAAAACCAACTAGAATCCATACAAACGTGATTTTTGACGCAAGTTGTCATAAGCTTTGATCCAATAGTTTGCGATAAGAGCTGGCTGTGGACGGCTGGCAGGTTTTTGGATTTTTAATTCGATTTTTGGGCATCTTGAAACGTAAACCGTGAAATGTAACTTTGTGGTGTGGTGGGGGGGTTACAATTCGTTCACTATTGAAAATAATACACCAAAACCCAGGTTAAATATAGCTTCCAAATTCATCGGATAGGTTTTGATACCTCTCCAATTCACGTAAAAACGGAGAAAGCATGGCTGAGCACTTTCAAGATGAAAGATGCAAGATGGAATTTCTTCGGGACTAAATCATTCCTGAAGATCTTCCCGCGATTCCCAAAATTAAACGTGCAGCGAGTGACGTAAATTGCTCAGGAAAACCGAATGTACTGTTGAAGACGACTCCCGTTGTATATGGGTCAGACATGACGCAAGGAATTCCTTGCAGCATCCTCAAAAAACACCACAGATGGCTTGTGAAACCCGTGCGAACGTTCGGAGAAATAGTGCCCCACCGACACTTGAGCCTTTTTACTGCCGGATCGGCAGTTACCCAGTACCATTGGAAGGAGCATCCGTTTTTGATAAAAGCTTTGAAAGAGATAGTACGGGAAGAAAATGGGAGAACCTAAGTAATCCCGAAAGGATCGTTGCGGTTTCAAGTGCGGATGAAGAAACAGGCGGGGCGGCGGCTCCAAATCGTGATTTCTATTCAAACAGCTTCGTATTACTGTTCTTCCAATGAAACCAGGTAAACACAGGATCTTTCGTGATTAGAATCGCATTCAAATACAAAAATAAATATTACGATCCATGTAGATAGCGATGTATTATTATTACTAGTTATTCCGAAAGTTTCGGAAATTAATTAATTAATTAATTAATTAACCTGTATAAGGCGATCCAATCATCATCGTTTCTATTGTCACCAATGAACTACATTTTTTCAACGCAGATTTATTCAGTTTTTGCCGGCTTCGGCAAATAACCCTATTACGGTATTGATTCTGAAATCGCTTCGTTTTTCATTTTCCCGAATTGAAAAATGTGGATTTTGAATAGAAAAACATAACCGCCGCCTATTTTACCTACACAAACGTACAGATCTGTATTCTTCTCAGTTAAATAAGTACGTATCTTTATAATTAACTAATGGGTACTTATTCTGTTAGTAATTCAATAATGAACTTGAGATAAACGATGTCCGGAAGGGGTAAACGGGCAAACTCAATTTACTTAATCAAGTTGACGCCGGTCCCGTGAATTTTGAGGGTCACTGAACTTGGAGATACGGGTAAGTAAACGATAGTGCCTAAATGAACCATAACAGGGAGTGAATAATCGAAACGAGGACTATTATAATATTTATAAAACAAACACGGAAGTATTATCCCTAACCTATTAAAACCTAATCGGATTGACCAGAATCTGCTGAAGTTCAATGCACTCCCGCATCTGAAAATGCATGTCATCCACAGTCGTGTTAATAATATAATTATATATTATTCATCCAACACGTATACCACGTACTTTGGAGTGCAGTGCGCTGGGAGGTTTTTTTAGGCTGCTGGAAGGATTAATTTGTTGTTTTTATTTATTTTTGATGGTGTTATTGAAATAAACTCGGTCCGTATACGAAACAATCAATGATTTCAAAAGTTTTGTTCATAAGTTTTTGACATTACGACTTTAGAATATGAACACTAATGACTAGTACATACTTATTCCATATCTATATCTATAATCTATGAAGAATCTGTATCTATATAACATCTAAGAAGCTATAATTTTAGCTGACGTATCATCATTAGTTAAGTAGCGAGCATCCGTGAGAGCCTAAACACCCAAATTCAGCTATTCTTGGTTGTTTGTTCTCCTCAAATCATATCATAAATAATATTAATGGAGTAAAAAGTAGTTTTCATCTAATAATAACTAAGGATTTCGGAAGTTTGTCTGAGATTACAGTTTAAGATATACACCAACAAGATATATTTAATGATTATTCTCCACTAGTCCATTAAAAAGAAAGTAAAAAGTAATTTACCCGTTCTATTTTAATTTAATATTCAGTCATCATGTCATCAACATTTGGCAATATTGGACAACAGTTCACGAGTAGATTTGGCAATGTTTCCCAACTTTTCACTCGATATATGTACTTGCAAATAAGCGAACAACCAGGCTTCAATAATTCTCTGGCGGGTATAAACTAGTATTTTATATTCAAGCAATATCCACTATTCAGGTGGTTTGGGATAGTCCAAGATGAATCCTGATAGTTAACCAACATTGTCTGAAACAGACTACTTCTGGCATTCACATCCCAAGTAAACGGCTGACCCAAAGAAAAGTCAAGTGCTATGAATGCAACGCTATGTTGGCTCACGGATAAGGCGACCACCGCGTGAGCTAATCCCATCTGATTTGTATCAGCTTAATTGCAGCTCATGACGGCTCCAATGCTCCGCAAACTGCCTCGTAAATCAGGAGATTAATATACAATAAATCTGCGGATAAAAATCAACTGGTTTAGTTTCTATGAAGGGTTTGAGAGGCTTCAGCGTATGTGAAACAGATAAAAAAACGTCAAAAATTATTAGATTGATTATTTCAGTAGGTATTAGATAATTTTTACGAACAAATTAGATGCCTCCTTCCACCAACAAACTGAATTGTGTGTCACGCTTGACACGACGTAAAAACTACGGTACGATGACAACAACTTATCGAAAAAACCAATAGTTAACGAACAGAAGTTGTGCATCGCCACCATCCGATTCAGCTATTCTTGTAGTTACATCTTTACGTACTGAACCGTACCTATTGGGCTGTAGTAAAAGGTACAGCGTTATTTTTATGTGATTGTAACATGACTTCATTACAAACTAAGTAAACTAGGATGAATGTAAAACGAAAAAACTATAGGCTATAGATATAGCAAAACAGCTAACCGAACCATATATATGCATGTTTTAGCATACATATGCTTTAGGCCTGGGTTCCTCGCCTGAAAAAGACACGAAAAAAGTTCCAGCCATGCAGCATGATCGTATGAGCGAATTTTTGTAAGTTATGGTACTATATGTATTACGTATTCTTTCGTTTGGAAAGCTTGATTTTTTGGCGCAAGAACGGAAATTGTATCTCAATTTTAAGGAGAGTTATCGTCTGGAATGTCATCATTAAATTGTTTTGAAATTTGAGCTTTTTGAGTGCAAAGAAATTCTTAACTATTATTTTTATGACAAAAAACGTATTCTAAATAGTTATCTACCATTAAAAAAGAAGGAAAAAAAGATGTTTAGCTTATTTGCAATTTTTATCGACTTTATAGCAAATTTTAACGAATTTAAGTTAAATTTTCAGCCTTATTTTGTACTTCAATTTTTATTGTTCTATTTTAAACTTGATATCCTATATTTGAGAATATTCTGCTAAACATTATAAAAGTAACGATTTTTAACAGTTTTATAGCCATTTTTAGAGATTTTTTCAGCACATTTTTTGAAATTTGGCCAATTTAATGTGCTCCAAAAGTGTTGGTCAACAATCTCATTCTTTCGTTTGGAAAGCTTGATTTTTTGGCGCAAGAATGGAATTTATATCTCAATTTTAAGGAGAGTTATCGTCTGGAATGTCATATATACATGTATATATATGAAAAAGCGCAAACTCCAGGAATCGTTTCAGAATGCCTCGAAACGGATTTCAATAGAGAAATTTTTCGAAAATTTTGATTTAAAATTTTTTTGAGCCATAGCAATAGCTTCACTTTCTACGAAAATTCGCTAATGTGTCACACAGAAGAGTTACACAGACGATGAAATGACGGGCTGCATCCTGATCTGATGATTGAGCCAGATTCCCTTCTGTTCCCTCAAGGAAAATGAAAATTGATAAGGAGCCTCTCTGATGTACCAAGAGACGATTGAAATTACGGTCTTTACCCTGATCAGTTGATGGGGCTAAATTCTGTCCAGTTCCCCCTAAAAAGTTGTGATTTGATAGGGTGCCACTCACAACACCGAAATACGAAATGAATTTACGTTCTTCGTCATGATGAACGGATGGACTAAATTCTCTTCTGTTCTCCCAAGGAAGTTGAAATTCCATAGGGAGCTTCTCAGATGTACCAAGAGTCGAATGAAATTGCGGACTTCACCCTGATCAGTTGATTGGGCTAAATTCTCTCCTGTTCCCCCTAAAAAGTTTTAATTTGATAGGGAGCCTCTCTGAGACAACTAGAGACAAATGGCTTCGTCCTTATCAGCTGATCCTGATAATACATAGTTGGAGTTGTTTCCATGAAGGCGTTCGCCCGCTGAGCGATATGATTCAGGCTCACTGTGTTGTTCAGAAGCATTTACTTCATTATCGAACGGTGCAGTGGTGAATTTGAAAGACGACTGCCAACCGAAAATGAAATATTACAACAGTTTTTCAGGCTTTATTGATAAAATCATGTTTAAATCCCAAGTTACTCAGTGATGATTTTTCAACATGGATAAATGTTTTTGGACTCGGAATCACGTGAAAATTTTGAGTCCCGATTTTTTTTCAAGACCAAACAACCAGAAGTTATACATAGAAACAAGTAGCTACTAATAGAAAAAATGTACAGGTACCAGCACGCATGGTTATGGTTATTTGTGGTACCAGCGGGAATGATTATTTGTATTTGCTGTATGTTACGATTTGTGATAGCAAAAATCTAAGCAAGAAGTAATTGTAAATAGATGACACGCCACAACCATGCGCCCATATGCATTTGTGCATGTTAGTACCTACTTATTGCTGTCGCTTAATCTAAAACTGTTCCTACATCAAGAATAAAAGTTTCTATATCATGCCTATTATTGCAGACTAACATTCAATTTCTCCATTCCATGGAAAAACATTTAGGTGAGAACAGACAAATTAATTTCCAGAAATATTCCATGATTCAATGTTTCGCAAGAAGTGGAGAAAGTACGAGTAAATTTATTTCATTTTGCTTTTTTCGTATCGAGAAAATGAAACGCGAAATTTCCCCACAGGGCATAAAGTCATATAAATGTATGATTCAATAATATTCAACAAAATTTATGAAATTACATAATCCGTATAATTATATCCGTTCATATTAGAACTGTAACCAAAGTAAATAGACTTGACTTTTAGACAAGTAAGTTCCACTGTAAATAAATTAGTAGATTCGATCGTCATAAACTCAACACGTAATGCGCGCCCTGTGTTCATTTACGTGAGTCGAAACATTATTTTCCCCCTTCAGAGGTGAACTCTTATAGTATATATATAGGTAATCTCATAAACAAAACAACCTAGATAATCAGTTTTGTCATCAGTCTTGTTTGTCACTTTTGATATAGATACGACGACTTGAATTACATCAGACACATTCCTTCTGTCTGACCAACGGAAAGTTTCTTTCCGTAAGATTTGTGGATTTCATGAGGACCGGTTAGGTAGAGCTAAACCAATACCAGTAATTCCACGTTTTGCCGATAGAGCGCTATCGTTATCGGCCTATGCAGGAGGCCTATAATAGAGAGTAAAAGGATGTGACAGACGCCTTGCGACTGAGATTGTAAAATTTGATCCACAGACATGAAACCTCCGTATTATATATATATATATATATATATATATATATATATATATATATATATATATAATAGTAGTGAGCGACTTCAGGAATTTCGACTAATTATACTGTTATGCAAGTCATAGATCAATTATAGTTGCAAAACCGATCAGACAACTTGGTTACCTACTCAATCGGTGGAACTGGTTGTTTAAAACGTATTTCTACTCTTATGGTGTTTTTGGTTTTTTTTGTTCATCTCCATCGTTATGAATCCAATTCTGCTTACAATGACATCACTGACAGATTCCAGCAAAAGTTTCTTGAGATGGTCTATTATGAGTACAACGCGGTTGTCAATGTAACTCGAGAAGGACTAAACTAGGAGTAGACACTCTGGAAAAAAATAAATAATAAATAAATGGGGAAGCGACGTTTTATATCATAAAGCGTAGAATAGAATTATGAGTATTTTCATACTCATAAACAATCTCTTCTAATGGGAATTAATTTAATATAATTTTAATAATTTGCATCCTTCAATTTTTGCAAAATCAGTTTTATTGCATACAAGTTCTCACATGCAATATATAACATACAAGTTCCAAATCAATTACAAAGCTTAATTATCTGCCTGTTCATCAAGATCAGAAGTACATTCAGTAATTTCTACACCATTATCCTCATTGTTATCTCTATTATTTATAAGAATGAAACTCCGTCTGTCTGTTTGTCTGTTTGTCTGTCGTGTCTATGCACTGCCAAACGGCTGAGTGGGGGGAGTCTACGAGTGGGGGGATCTTTTTGGGATTTTCCGATAGGGTGTATAAGCGAATTTAAAATTTTCTAATCCCACCCGAACCATGGGCCGTAGGGCGGGAGGGGGGTCGAAGTAATAATTAATGTGCGCTTTTTGGACTTCCCCGCTTCCCCTACCCCTCTAAACGGCCGTTGACAATTCCGGAAAAATACGGGTTTCGTAGGTTTTCCTACGAGGAAGACGACGGCGCGATCGGATCGCGAAAAAAGTAACGGGAAATGCGTCAAAAAAATGCGAGAGTACGGACCCGTTTTCTCGAAAAGTCCGCCGAAAAACTTGGTTTTTTCCGATTAAAGGAATAAACCCCATAAAGGTACGTTTTTCGGAACGGTTTTCGCGGGCGAAATACAGGTTTGGGTCCGCCGAATCTGAATCCGAAATCGGATATCGAAAAAAGTGACGTTAAGTTGGTCAAATCGCGAGCGGAAGCGAGGAGAAGCGTTTAACATCAGAAATTAATTTTGCCGTGTTCGCGAGAAGGCTCTGGGAAGACGTGTTTGGGGTACACCTAGATGCCCTACTCATATACAGGTATACCTTGCGAGGAAAGGGACTTAGCCTACGCAGTTAAATCTTGAAGGGAGTCGATGACTCATTTCAACGTAATAAATACCGGTTTTTTCCTACACGGGTATATCTTGCGAGCGAAGCGAGCAACATCCCCGGAAAAACTTTTTTGTGGTTCCACGTAGTTTTATAAGATTTAATTTGTTTGTAAGAATTTCCAACAGAAAAAAACGTCTGCCAAGTTGGGTGGGCAGTATAACTTCCTCAAGCGAGCGAAGCGAGCAGCATTCCCTAATAAACTTTTTGTGGTTCCACGTAGTTTTATAAGATTTAATTTGTTTGTAAGAATTTCCAACAGAAAAAAACGTCTGCCAAGTTGGGTGGGCAGTATAACTTCCTCAAGCGAGCGAAGCGAGCAGCATCCCCTACAGAAGTTAAACCTACCCTCAGAGATCTACTGTTTGCGAGCGAAGCGAGCAACATCCCCTACAGAATTAAACCTACCCTCAGGGACCTACCGTTTGCGAGCGAAGCGAGCAACATCCTCTACATGTTTCAATTGTAATACATCGTATGTGTACAGACACACCTTGCGAGCGAAGCGAGGAACATGATGGGGGGTGCCAGGGCTTTTGTTTGCGAGCGAAGCGAGCAACATGCCCAACACACCCTTAGGGATGTGCCGTTTGCGAGCGAAGCGAGCAACATCCCTTACATGCCACACTTTGCGAGCGAAGCGAGCTACATTCCCTACATGCCACTCTTTGCGAGCGAAGCGAGCAATTTAACGGGGGGTCCGGGAAGGCGAGAAGTCTGGGAAGACGTGTTTGGGGTACACCTAGGTACACCTTGGTGCCCTACTCATATACAGGTATACCTTGCGAGGAAAGGGACTTAGCCTACGCAGTTAAATCTTGAAGGGAGTCAATGACTCATTTCAACGTAATAAATACCGCTTTTTTCCTACACAGGTATATCTTGCGAGCGAAGCGAGCAACATCCCCGAATAAACTTTTTTGTGGTTCCACGTAGTTTTATAAGATTTAATTTGTTTGTAAGAATTTCCAACAGAAAAAAACGTCTGCCAAGTTGGGTGGGCAGTATAACTTCCTCAAGCGAGCGAAGCGAGCAGCATCCCCTACAAAAGTTAAACCTACCCTTAGAGATCTACCGTTTGCGAGCGAAGCGAGCAAAATTCCCTAATAAACTTTTCGTGGTTCCACGTAGTTTTATAAGATTTAATTTGTTTGTAAGAATTTCCAACAGAAAAAAACGTCTGCCAAGTTGGGTGGGCAGTATAACTTCCTCAAGCGAGCGAAGCGAGCAGCATCCCCTACAGAAGTTAAACCTACCCTTAGAGATCTACTGTTTGCGGGCGAAGCGAGCAACATCCCCTACAGAATTAAACCTACCCTCAGGGACCTACCGCTTGCGAGCGAAGCGAGCAACATCCTCTACATGTTTCAATTGTAATACATCGCATGTGTACAGACACACCTTGCGAGCGAAGCGAGCAACATGATGGGGGTGCCAGGGCTTTTGTTTGCGAGCGCAGCGAGCAACATGCTCAACACACCCTTAGGGATGTGCCGTTTGCGAGCGAAGCGAGCAACATCCCTTACATGCCACACTTTGCGAGCGAAGCGAGCTACATTCCCTACATGCCACTTCTTGCGAGCGAAGCGAGCAATTTAACGGGGGGGTCCGGGGGGCTTGCCCCCCGGCTGGACGTGGAGGCGAGCGTAGCGAGCCGGAGCGGCTAGTATTCTATGAAAGTGATTATTGACGTCGTAGAGTAGAGAAAGAAAGACCGTGGAGGCCTCGGGTAGAATCGGGATCGTTCGGGAAAGTTCGGATTATGACTGAGGCTCGGGCCATGACGTTTTTCACGGGGAGACTCCCCGAACGTCGAGCGTTCCTAGCGGGGGAGGGGGGGTCCGTATAAAAGCTTCACTTCAAAAGAATCGAGTAGGTAACTAATGGATTTCATTGCACTTAGGTGAATGCCAACGTTAGTGCTCAAGAAATAAGGCTGAAATTCGAGCAAAACTCATAAATTCCCAATCTTCACCATATTTTAATTAATTTTTTGAAAACAGAATTGAAGAAGATTTGCATAAAACAGCTTTCCAATACCAATCAGTTAATTGTTCTTTTTTTCAACTATTTTCTTATGTTTTGATAAGGCGTCGAATCCTGGCGCTAATAAATTGTTTGCTATTGCTATTTAAATTACGGGACATTATTCGCATGGTTACGTGTTTGGTGTTCCTTATTCTACCGTTCGCCAATTATTGACCCGTTAGAATTCAGCGGTGCCTAATGCCAAGAGGACAAATTAACGACCGAGAGTGGGAAGGGACGGGTGCTCAACAACACAATGCAAATTTTGGCACAATCCCAATTGAAGTGATCTATCGGACTGGATTTTTCATTCTCGTAACATACAAGGAAAATTCTGTCAATTCTGTAGAATCTGCATATTAATAATATGTATTTCGATTTCGCAGAGTTTTTTGTGAGAATGAACTGAATCATTCCTAGTGAATCCGCATCGCACAAGTCAACCATCACAAAATTTGAAAAATCTGTACTTACCGATTCGAGATTAGGACCTATGTTAGTAAAGATCATGGATAGTTCAGAATAAATGAGAGTGCTCAGAGCTAGGAAGCGTAAATTATTTGTTCAATATATATATATAGGTATATATATACAGCTAGCAACAGACATAGATATAAAGCATGAACCTAGCAATAAAGGACTGCAAGGCGTGTTTGGGACGGAGCACGAAGTGGAGAACCTCAAAGAACTCAGGAACCTACCGCTGCAGAAATGACCTCATGTTTTGGACCGTAAGCTTAACTTAGAATCTAGCTTGGCTGATATTTAATTTACGGCTCAGTTAGCGGGCTTGTTTGAAAAACAAGAATTTTTATTGAAATGATGGTTGGAAGATGCACGCAATGTGTATATTTATGAACAGAAGACTTAGTCGTGCACGCCAAGTTGAATGCAACTTTATATGCGTAGATTTGTCAAATCTATCCATTTGAGACAGATCCATCTAAAATGTCATCATACTCAACATTGGGTGAGGGATAGGGGCGATTCTGAGGATCGAAGCATAAATAATACATTGGAATTTCGCAGATGTCATAACCGCTTAAAATGGATTGTAAATTTCATGGGTGGAATAAATTGGCAGCCCTCGATGAAAGCTGGTGATAGTTGTTGACGTGTATTTGCATGCCACAGTGTTCATTAAAACATTGTTTATGGCATGCTGTTCATGAAACCTGAATAACTTTACATGTTTTCAAAGTATGCAGTCGACATTTTCTCGTAAGGGTAATTGGTTCTGCATACGAGCACTTCAAATGCCTCTACGATGCATTTAATATTTATATTATTATTCATGAGGTAGGAATGCATATTTATGTCTTCATCAAGTAAGTGTAATGCCGAACAAGGGAGTCAGTTTATCTTGTCCATTAGGATCAAAGGGATTCATTAACAGTAAACGGTGCACTTGTAAGTAACACGTGTGGTTCAACAGCTAGAAATGACTAATTTTTCTTATTATCTATAAAGTACATTAATATTTATGCTAAACTGCAAAACCAAAATTGATGGGCATGTCCAGTGATATTTTTTGAAACGACATTCTTATATAATCCGCAATCATAATCGAAATATTGGTAACGAATTTTATCGGCAACTACCATCATTCCGTCAGAGCGTGTGACTTTGTTTGTTACGATGACGAAAAAGTCCCAAAGAGGCCCCTAATAGGGACAAAAGCTTTCTGAAAGCGTTTGAATTTTTACGAATATTCAGTGAAACATTCCAACTCGTTTATTCATTCAATTAGGTAATTCGTTTACCAAAAACACATCCAATTGTCTGGTGAAAACTACCATTGAGATACTAATAATTACTGGTGCACCATTTTAAGTCCTTAACTTTCTATGTCCCCAATGATTAGTAATGAATTATCACTTCTGGTTATTCCAATCTTTAATTGGGGGTTATAATGAGTGTTTCAGTTGACACTTCCCGATCAAAAAACATTGAGCCACCTTGTTCTTAATTTTTACATAATTATTCCCAAATGCCGACACATCTATATTTACTAAGGAGCACAAGTTCTCCGCCAGTAAAACTATTTGGGTAGGACATTTACGAAGGAAGCCAAAAACTTTTGTTTCTCCAGAACTTATATTACTTTCCGTCCATGCTTCATATACTTATTGACCGCCCACTTGACGATTTGCACAGGTACATTAAATGCACCCCATCATTATAAGGAAAGGAGAGTGACGGTTTCCGTTTTAAATAAGAGGGTGCGTCTACCTCTCAACTAATTGTGAAGCTGAGCTGTTCTAAAATGTTTTAGATGATGTAAATGGCGATATCCCAACATTGAATAACCACAGCAGTTGTGTACTGTAAAGTATTAACGGATCTGTCACACTTCTTTACTAGCTTTACTGATTTTGGATTCAGTGTTACGGGCCCTGCCCATCCATCCAAATCCGTCATCGCTTTCTTTTAGAAATTCCCGGTTCTATTTTCTTCTAGTCAACTACAGCTTTTATAATAGCGAATTGAGGATAGTCGTCTGACAAGGTGGTACCTCGTTCCCTCCCTTGTTTTTTTCCCGCCCATTAATGTATTCACATCATAAACTTCGGGCGTGTTGTCGTCCGTTCTTCCAATAAAACCGACTCCGGCACCCTCGTGGCACCGCCTCTATTATAAATGCACGTTTAGTAGCTGCTGCCGAGAGCCCCGCAAACCCCTCGCCGGTCCCATGTGATTATGGCTGTTTACATCGGCATGCGCTAAAACGAGCCGTGACCGCATGTGAAGCCACCTTCGCATAAACGAGCGACTTAATTGATAGCAAATCAATTAGCGCCCCACTTTATAATCCTATGGTAATGGCGCCCTTGGTTCTGCCATTGCATATTTTTTCGCTTGCCCCAAGTCGTGATGTCAGCTTCACGATATGACGCAAACCACCGTTCCAACATATTCACAACATCCCTTTCACTATGTTCTGCTGGATCAATTCAGAGATGATATACTCTTGAGCATATTAAGCAAAAATCGTTCGAAAAAGTTCATTCTTACCATGCAAATAAGAATCACCTTATGGTGCCCCATGGCGCTACAGCTACCCCTGGCACACCTGAAAACAGTGAAATACTCGCAAAACTTTTAAATTTCAGCTGAAACATGAATGATAATTGAGGGCAACCTTTCATGCATCGACTCACTTTATTATGATTGAGAATTTTTGTGAGGTAGATAAAGAAATGATTATAATATGTAGGTTTACATCCGAGAACTGTTTTTAATATCTTGAACCTAGAAAACCTCCTATTATACGTTTCATGAATATGAGGTAAAAAAAAACCAACAGCAAATGGTAACCTCTGTGCATGCTTTAAATCTTTGCAACACGCACACGGCTATTTCATCCAATTTAGACAGAAAACTTATAAAGGTGATCGATTCGATAACATATTTCGATAAATAAGTACATATTTGGTGTCGTAACTGACGTTTTTGGGTACACTGAATGAAATGGGAAAACAACTCTCAATGCTCCATCAATCACCCTTGTAATATAATAACATAATTCATCAAATAAGGATGCTTATTCCTGATTTTTCGATACGTCAGACATTTATTTTCAAAGGTTTGTAAATTTTTCGATATTATTATCTACGTAATTGCACTGCTTATCAACGTGCTTTCATTGAACAAATGTAAAGGTGTATTTTGCCATTAATCAAGGCATTTCTCATTTCAAGCTGTTCCATCGACACAAGAAATCTTTCAAGAAATTCCGACCCGACGAATTGTAGAAAAATTGACGGGTGGATGAGCAGTTTGTATAATTCCTGTTCGAGGCGAATGTGGTTCAACATTGGCAATCGATGGTTTTTCAGAAGGAAGTTTTTTGTTTGACGGATACCTACTCAACTATTGGCGAACAGAAATCATCGGCCATCATGAACCGTTCAAGGTACTACAAAGTAACGCGTAACTTTTTGGTGCTGTTGCCGTTGGCCGTTTACCTAGTATTCACTTGCACGCTGATGGACAAAAGTTCATCGCCGATCTGTTTTCAACTGCAATGGGGCTCCGAACTAACTAGGTCCGCGGGGACCTTGGGACATGGTGGTTGACATGATTTACTCCATGTTGTTACTTTGCGTCACCCCTTTTCGTTCTACAATTCGTTTCCCTCACCATCAATCTTAATAATACTGGTAAAAAATGAGAATTATATTATTAATAAACAAATTATTAAAATAAACAAGCGCAAACAAACAAAAAACTGACGAAACAAAAACAAATTGTGTCCACCACAACTGCCCTAATCGGCAACAAAATAATAGCAAATCGGTAAGGTCTTTGTTTGCGTGCTGCGCTCTACCTCGAGCTTTTCATGTTTAGAGCCCCATTAACTATGGGCCAGAACAATTAACAGCCATAAAATCTTGTGGGACGAAAGAAATGCCTTCTTTAGGTAAAGTTTTGAAGAATTGTATGAATCCAGAACTTGCCGGTGAACCTTTCACCGGATTCAATAACCCTTGGTTTACCTGTATTGGGGTTTCCCCATACCCACATCACATGGAGACATATGCGACTCAACATGCTCAATTCTCAATAGAATTCAAAAGAGCGTACAGGTTTATGCCCACTTTTACCTTCAATCCCTGTATAGCTAGGTTTTACGAAAAATGCTCAAATAGTTTTATGAAGGTTAAAAGTTTAGCTATGGACAACAGTGTACACATAGCATTATTTTGCAATAATGACCCGACTGATTATGGTCTCCAACGATATTTCCACACGGATCAGGGGGAAAACCTGGACCCCACATCTATCTACATCAAGCTTCAGCCTCTCGACTCCAGAATGTCTTATATGTCTGGTGATATTGTATCTCTGAATGCGGCAATTTCTAATATTCATTTTTTATGGTAGGTAATATATATTTCCAAGATTACGAATAACTTACCTATGATTATCTAAATGATGCCGGTGAGAACAATAATTTTCCACGCTGTCTGTTCCTATTTGAACTCACTCGAGTTTTCTGTGTCAAAACTAAAAATGGATTACAACAAGTGATCAACTCGACATTGACGTAATCTGAACGAGGCTCTTGAGATGTCGAGATAGAGGTTCTTCAACTGCACACGTATACTTCTGATGCCCATAAAAACATTGCGTGGGCTCTCTTCATGGTATAATAAAACATTCATATAGTATTCTAGAAGGAGGAAGATATATGATAATTAAGATTCTTTGGATGAGTAAATCAACATTTCACAACCTCCACTCGATATGTTTGCATGTGCACAAACAAGGGCAGTACATTTGTTTGGCAAAAAATAATTATTAAGATTGAAAAAATATTTACAGTTAGGCGCATAAATTACATTCAATTATAGCCACTAGCGAAACAATTCATAGGACAATTTCCTGATTCATATCACCAACTAAATCCTAGTTTGAACGAAATTGGACCTATTGACCATAAGAATTGACGTAATAAGAAATTAACGTTTGCGCTTATGCACACCTCATTATATTACCAGTAGTATGGTAGGTGTATGCGATGGTCATCCTTAAACATTTAACCAAAATCAGACTAAAATTTAGTAAGGTTTTGGGCGTAATAAGGAATTGGCATAGGCTTGGAACCAAAATTAATCAACAAGCTCTGAAATGCAAAAAGCTAGTTCAACATTTTAATTTTAAGAAAACAGCCATTTTTTCGACTTCATACACGAACAAAGTTGTTCTTACATGAGAACACTGATAAACAACAACATAAAATGATAATAATAAAATGTAATGAAAAAATCAAAACAACTAAATTGATCATTGTAACATTGCAAATTAATTTATGTAGTTAATTAAATCAGCCTAAGTAGTCAAATAAGTATCAGTTCCGTTATTTCAATAGTGGAATATTTTTACAATTCTTGGAAATTATAATTTGTGAAAGAAGCCAAGAAAAAAGAGCAACCGTCTTTACTGGGGCTCTTTTTTCATACGCATGTAGATTTTAGAAATTTGTTTTACTGATTGACCTCAAGATGGATATTTGCCAACAGATTTTCAGTTAAGATAGTTCTTCGTGAATTTGGAAAAGACAGTAGGTAAAAGTCTCTATATAGCTCATTTGAAGTAGCTAACAAACACCCGAAAGTGATTTAGAATCCCAAGTAAAAGACGTATTCTTAATATTTACTGTTCCGATTACCCTGTGCAAGACCTGTCAATATTTACAGGTCCCGGCATCATATGGTGTTACGAAAGTGAATTCTGCACGTGTCAGATAAGACATTTCCAACCGACAAAGAGTACCTACATAATAATTCTGGTCGACCTTGATAAATTGGCATACATTCTTCCGCTTACCAACTGAATATAAGTTTATCAACCTGATTTAAATGGAACTGCAACTCTTTTTTTGCAGGAAGTGATACTCAAGTCAAAAGAGTCCATTCTGGACTTCGAATAATCACCGAGTACCTATTAATCCAGGAGCAATTTGAGTAATTTGAGGAGAAGGTTTGAGTTAGATTTTGAAAATTTAGTCCGTTCTGGGTGAGAAAATTTTTGTCTACCGTCTCAAATTTGGTGGAATTCAAAATTCCTCATAAAGATGGCTTAATTTGCCCATTTCAAAGTTTTCCTCTACTAATTCCTAAACCGTACATCACGTAGAATTTTTTATACAAAACAAAGTTGTAGAGCGGTAAAAAAAAAAAAAAAAATAAAAAAAAAAATAAAAGTTTCGATCACAAAACTCTGAATTATCTCTCGAGACAATTACGAATACTAACGTAAAATTGAGCTTAAAAAATAAATTCAGTGCAGGTAAAGTGTATCCCATCACCAGCAAGTAGAATTAAAGCTTACTTTTCTATTGAAACCAATTTTGGAAACACGCAAAACTTCTTCAAGAACGATTTCAAGCCATTTAAAAATCCTTTAATTATCTTGTGGTTAAGGAAACTTTTAATGCGCTTTTCAATGATAATCTTCAGTAATTTTCTAAGATCAAAAAATTTGTGACTTTCCCAGTTTTGGTTGACCGTGATCTACGGAAAAAACATGAAAACTGAGGGGTTCAAGAAAATAACTACGAGAAACATTCGATCAGAAATGAGTCAAATAATCTATTTTCGTCTTATTTCAGGCCTGGCCCCTATATATCCTTTCTTAGGTACTTATAGTACAGGTTCCAGTGTACATTTTAGTTAAACAATTTTTCTTTAACGACAAAATCAATGTTACAAAATGATTACACAAAAATAACACTAAGTAAAATATTTTAGATCAGCAAAAGAGCAAAAATTGAAGGATTTTTTTGTTAAATTTTATTTTTCATGTAGGTAAGTACGAGTAGTCCCCTTTTTCTCTTTCAAATTCTCTCTATCTTCTTCTTTCTTGTTTTCGATGAAAATTCCTGGCCCCTCACCCAGGTCGGGCCCCGGGGGTAATGTACCCAGTTTCCCCACCCTCTCTACGGGCCTGGACAAGTGTAGAAGCTCGCCGCAAGGATTTTACATTCGCGCATGCTTGATGAAACTCATATAGGGTAATCAAATCGTCATTTCCCAACTAATAAATCAAGAATGAGGTCTCTGTTTAAGTTCATGAAAAAATTCACTCATGTATTGCAATTTAAATTCCTATCGAGTTTTCAGCAAGTTTAGAGGACTGGACTTTTGTCTGAAAGGATTACATCCTAATTTTGGTGGACGATAATCAGCAAATCTTAGGTAGAAGCCGCAGAGTGCAGGGCAGTAGTAGCCAATTTACTAACTGATTGAAGACAACAGCATACATCACTAAATGATTTATGCAGAATCAATTCGAAAAACCCCTGAAACATATTAATCATGAGCGATCATTGGCACGTGGGATCTCCACGTGTTGGGTTGACGCAAAGAAGGCAGTAGGCCCAACAGCACCAGTGCCGGTCCCGGACGCATACAGACAAGCTCCCCGTATAAATATAACGGCCCCGTCTTGTCCTATCGTGCAGACGATCCGACACCCCCCCCCCCCCTCTTTCCATTCCGCCAAGCAATATAATAAGAGTGAGTCAGCCTCAACTCCCTCGCACATAAGCCAAAATTTGACTTCCTTTATCGTCCGTCCTTTTGAGGATTAGTAATTCCGTCGTACGTCTCGAGGAGACCAATTGGTCCAAAAAATTTTACCATTTTGCGAGCTACTATTTAGAATTTCTAAAAGTAGGCTGAGAAACTCGCCTTCGTCGTCCTTCCTACGTGGCTGGGGTAAATAACCCCGCAATCATGGAAAAACATAATCATGCTTCAAACCAAATTTACGTACGTCATGTCAGATGTATATGAAGTGTGGATTGATAAAAAATAAATCTGTCCCAAATGTTTCGATTCATTTCGCTTTGAGTTTCTTTGGGTAGTGGAAGCATGTTTTCATTTTCGGAAAAAAAGTTCGCCAAAATCTACATTTCCGCACTAATTTACGTTTAAGACCATTCTGAACAACTTTTAGTGTCACGACTGTCAGTGTATCCGTAGGTATGTCCGCCAAGTCCTTGTAAGCAAGCTTTCTGTTCTACATATTTTAATGAAATTTTACGTGAATGTATTGATTAGGTTGAGAAGTGTCTCCTATCGATTTCAACACTCAAAATCAATAGTTTTCACCTCGCGTAAAATCAACTTTTTATTTTTCTCATGGTCTATCCATCCGTCTCGCTCAAATTTCGATTTCATTATCCCATTTGAGTTTTATTTCGATCGTATCATCAGCAGCCGCTGCGCAAGCGCGAACCTTTAATCTTTGTAACAAGAATGATTTCTACAGTATTGATCCGATTTCGATCACATTTCTGGTATTGAACGGTTTACCTTCTAAGATTAGGTATTTAAAACGTTTCAATTATCTACACATCTATGTTCAGGATACGAGAAAGCTGTGTGCCACACCCAACTAGGCTGACGTTTTTCTTGTGCTATTGATGAATAAAATAAACACGACAGAGAAATAATCCTCGAACTTAATTTTTTTTACGTACATACCTGTAGTTTGCTATGTAGAATTGTAAAAATAATTCCTCAATTTTACTCGCCTGCGGCTGCCGTAAATAATTCAGGGTATAATCTCTGAGGGAATAACTAAAAGTACGGGAAATAATAGCTTTTTGAACGAAAACTCCTGTAAAATCTCGAGGCAAATGAGGTCAATAAGGCTCGTATTGCACGGTTGAACTCTGGGCACGGGCTCAAATAAATCAGTCTCGTCCCGCTTTTGACTAATATGGCGACAATTTGCTCCCACACTAAACGTGTTAACCTTTAATAGGATAAGCGAGTCTATATCTAGTCCACTAGTTTGAAGTAACAGAGATGGAGATATTGGTCGATAGCGCAGGTAAATATTATTCTAATTATGTAATTAGCCAACATATCAGAGATATTCGTGTTTTCCATTAACTAATCTACGATTCGATGCGACGGTTCAATTTCGAATGGGGTGTAGGAGGACTGTTTCAAGTAAATTACAACGTGGAGACTTTACATTTTGAATTATATTCCATAGAAGGCATTCAATTCAAGGGCATACCAACGTAATATCAGGTTTTACATGGTATTATTCCAATTCTAAATTTGTACCGAATCCATTTGGTGTCTTGTTTTCACTAGCAACGTTGCATGGCGAAAATAATACAAATTTTCAGTCTTTTTATTTCGATCCCATAGAACTCACTCAAGTCAGGCTCTAGTTCTCTAATATAATCAGCTTAATAAGTCGTTTGTACGTCTACGTACGTGACTCAATCAAAATGCTAATTGAATTGTTTGGCGACACTCCGTACGGTGGTTCCAGAACAAGTTGCTATTACGTAGTTTTCCCCGCACAGGAATTCGTAAACATTCGAGCACGTGGACTAAATTAAAATACAACAATTGCAGGATTTCCTATTTTATATGCTGGTTGTTTCACCGAGCATCATGTGGTGTTCAGTAGGGTAATTTCAATTCTGAACTTGACGTTTGCACTTTTTGCCTTAGCAGCCTTTACTGTGCAACCATCCATTTAGTTCGTTATTCACCGGCACCAACACTGCACATTTCAGTTTTCGAACCTGTTTTATATTTTCTCTCTCAAACGCAAATTCCATCTCAATTATATACCAGTAATATATTTCATGTTAGATATAAGGCCTTCTTAAATATAGCTATCTACACTTCAGAGCAAAGGGGTCGGATCACATGGAACAGTTCGCATCTTGATATATTTACAACAAAATTATTTCATAAAACTGAAAGTGAATCGACCATTTCTAACCGTTAATTACTATTGAATGTTTATTTACTTTCAGAGGAAATTAGTAGGTACATAAATGATTCGATATGTATATCTATACTATTAATAAGAATGAAACTCCGTCTGTCTGTCTGTTTGTCGTGTCTATGCACGGCCAAACGGCTGAGTGGGCCGGATCTACGAGTGGGGGGATCTTCTTGGGATTTTCCGATAGGGTGTATAAGCGAATTTAAAATTTTCTAATCCCACCCGAACCATGGGCCGTAGGGCGGGAGGGGGGTCGAAGTAATAATTAATGTGCGCTTTTTGGACTTCCCCGCTTCCCCAACCCCTCTAAACGGCCGTCGAAAATTCCGGAAAAATACCGGTTTCGTAGGTTTTGAAACGAGAAAGACGACGGCGCGATCGGATCGCGAAAAAAGTATCGGGAAATGCGTCAAAAAAATGCGAAAGTACGGACCGTGTTTTCTCGAAAAGTCCGACAAAAACTACGTTTTTTCCGATTAAAATATACCCCATAAAGGTACGTTTTTCAGAACGGTTTTCGCGGGCGAAATACAGCTTTGGGTCCGCCGAATCTGAATCCGAAATCGGATATCGAAAAAAGTGACGTTAAGTCGGTCAAATCGCGAGCGGAAGCGAGAAGAAGCGTTTAACATCAGAAATTAATTTTGCCGTGTTCGCGAGAAGGCTCTACGAAGTCAGGGGTTCGATGAGGCGGGGCTTGCACCTGACGAAAACGGGTTGCGAGCAGGTACACGCACTTACGTCTTGAAGGGTATACAGGTATACCTTGCGAGCGAAGCGAGAGCCATGTCAACAGAATAAATTCGGATTTTTTCCTACAAATATACAGCAATACCTTGCGAGCGAAGCGAGCAACATCCCCGAATAAACTTTTTGTGGTTCCACGTAGTTTCATAAGATTTAATTTGTTTGTAAGAATTTCCAACAGAAAAAAACGTCTGCCAAGTTGGGTGGGCAGTATAACTTCCTCAAGCGAGCGAAGCGAGCAGCATCCCTTACAGAAGTTAAACCTACCCTTCGGGATCTATCGTTTGCGAGCGAAGCGAGCAACATTCCCTACATGCCACACTTTGCGAGCGAAGCGAGCAATATTCCCTACATGCCACACTTTGCGAGCGAAGCGAGCAATTGAATGGGGGGTCCGGGGGGCTTGCCCCCCGGCTGGACGTGGAGGCGAGCGTAGCGAGCCGGAGCGGCTAGTGTATAAATAACTATGTATGGATTTGATACTACCAATTGTTCGAACTATTTTGGTTTTTCGTCATTAACAGGAAAAGGTATGAATTTCCATTAACATGAGACAATCTACACTTGATGCCGAACCAACAGGAATTTTGAATGAGGAATCTACATGCCACTTCTTGCGAGCGAAGCGAGCAATTTAACGGGGGGGTCCGGGGGGCTTGCCCCCCGGCTGGACGTGGAGGCGAGCGTAGCGAGCCGGAGCGGCTAGTATTCTATGAAAGTGATTATTGACGTCGTAGAGTAGAGAAAGAAAGACCGTGGAGGCCTCGGGTAGAATCGGGATCGTTCGGGAAAGTTCGGATTATGACTGAGGCTCGGGCCATGACGTTTTTCACGGGGAGACTCCCCGAACGTCGAGCGTTCCTAGCGGGGGAGGGGGGGTCCGTATAAAAGCTTCACTTCAAAAGAATCGAGTAGGTAACTAATGGATTTCATTGCACTTAGGTGAATGCCAACGTTAGTGCTCAAGAAATAAGGCTGAAATTCGAGCAAAACTCATAAATTCCCAATCTTCACCATATTTTAATTAATTTTTTGAAAACAGAATTGAAGAAGATTTGCATAAAACAGCTTTCCAATACCAATCAGTTAATTGTTCTTTTTTTCAACTATTTTCTTATGTTTTGATAAGGCGTCGAATCCTGGCGCTAATAAATTGTTTGCTATTGCTATTTAAATTACGGGACATTATTCGCATGGTTACGTGTTTGGTGTTCCTTATTCTACCGTTCGCCAATTATTGACCCGTTAGAATTCAGCGGTGCCTAATGCCAAGAGGACAAATTAACGACCGAGAGTGGGAAGGGACGGGTGCTCAACAACACAATGCAAATTTTGGCACAATCCCAATTGAAGTGATCTATCGGACTGGATTTTTCATTCTCGTAACATACAAGGAAAATTCTGTCAATTCTGTAGAATCTGCATATTAATAATATGTATTTCGATTTCGCAGAGTTTTTTGTGAGAATGAACTGAATCATTCCTAGTGAATCCGCATCGCACAAGTCAACCATCACAAAATTTGAAAAATCTGTACTTACCGATTCGAGATTAGGACCTATGTTAGTAAAGATCATGGATAGTTCAGAATAAATGAGAGTGCTCAGAGCTAGGAAGCGTAAATTATTTGTTCAATATATATATATAGGTATATATATACAGCTAGCAACAGACATAGATATAAAGCATGAACCTAGCAATAAAGGACTGCAAGGCGTGTTTGGGACGGAGCACGAAGTGGAGAACCTCAAAGAACTCAGGAACCTACCGCTGCAGAAATGACCTCATGTTTTGGACCGTAAGCTTAACTTAGAATCTAGCTTGGCTGATATTTAATTTACGGCTCAGTTAGCGGGCTTGTTTGAAAAACAAGAATTTTTATTGAAATGATGGTTGGAAGATGCACGCAATGTGTATATTTATGAACAGAAGACTTAGTCGTGCACGCCAAGTTGAATGCAACTTTATATGCGTAGATTTGTCAAATCTATCCATTTGAGACAGATCCATCTAAAATGTCATCATACTCAACATTGGGTGAGGGATAGGGGCGATTCTGAGGATCGAAGCATAAATAATACATTGGAATTTCGCAGATGTCATAACCGCTTAAAATGGATTGTAAATTTCATGGGTGGAATAAATTGGCAGCCCTCGATGAAAGCTGGTGATAGTTGTTGACGTGTATTTGCATGCCACAGTGTTCATTAAAACATTGTTTATGGCATGCTGTTCATGAAACCTGAATAACTTTACATGTTTTCAAAGTATGCAGTCGACATTTTCTCGTAAGGGTAATTGGTTCTGCATACGAGCACTTCAAATGCCTCTACGATGCATTTAATATTTATATTATTATTCATGAGGTAGGAATGCATATTTATGTCTTCATCAAGTAAGTGTAATGCCGAACAAGGGAGTCAGTTTATCTTGTCCATTAGGATCAAAGGGATTCATTAACAGTAAACGGTGCACTTGTAAGTAACACGTGTGGTTCAACAGCTAGAAATGACTAATTTTTCTTATTATCTATAAAGTACATTAATATTTATGCTAAACTGCAAAACCAAAATTGATGGGCATGTCCAGTGATATTTTTTGAAACGACATTCTTATATAATCCGCAATCATAATCGAAATATTGGTAACGAATTTTATCGGCAACTACCATCATTCCGTCAGAGCGTGTGACTTTGTTTGTTACGATGACGAAAAAGTCCCAAAGAGGCCCCTAATAGGGACAAAAGCTTTCTGAAAGCGTTTGAATTTTTACGAATATTCAGTGAAACATTCCAACTCGTTTATTCATTCAATTAGGTAATTCGTTTACCAAAAACACATCCAATTGTCTGGTGAAAACTACCATTGAGATACTAATAATTACTGGTGCACCATTTTAAGTCCTTAACTTTCTATGTCCCCAATGATTAGTAATGAATTATCACTTCTGGTTATTCCAATCTTTAATTGGGGGTTATAATGAGTGTTTCAGTTGACACTTCCCGATCAAAAAACATTGAGCCACCTTGTTCTTAATTTTTACATAATTATTCCCAAATGCCGACACATCTATATTTACTAAGGAGCACAAGTTCTCCGCCAGTAAAACTATTTGGGTAGGACATTTACGAAGGAAGCCAAAAACTTTTGTTTCTCCAGAACTTATATTACTTTCCGTCCATGCTTCATATACTTATTGACCGCCCACTTGACGATTTGCACAGGTACATTAAATGCACCCCATCATTATAAGGAAAGGAGAGTGACGGTTTCCGTTTTAAATAAGAGGGTGCGTCTACCTCTCAACTAATTGTGAAGCTGAGCTGTTCTAAAATGTTTTAGATGATGTAAATGGCGATATCCCAACATTGAATAACCACAGCAGTTGTGTACTGTAAAGTATTAACGGATCTGTCACACTTCTTTACTAGCTTTACTGATTTTGGATTCAGTGTTACGGGCCCTGCCCATCCATCCAAATCCGTCATCGCTTTCTTTTAGAAATTCCCGGTTCTATTTTCTTCTAGTCAACTACAGCTTTTATAATAGCGAATTGAGGATAGTCGTCTGACAAGGTGGTACCTCGTTCCCTCCCTTGTTTTTTTCCCGCCCATTAATGTATTCACATCATAAACTTCGGGCGTGTTGTCGTCCGTTCTTCCAATAAAACCGACTCCGGCACCCTCGTGGCACCGCCTCTATTATAAATGCACGTTTAGTAGCTGCTGCCGAGAGCCCCGCAAACCCCTCGCCGGTCCCATGTGATTATGGCTGTTTACATCGGCATGCGCTAAAACGAGCCGTGACCGCATGTGAAGCCACCTTCGCATAAACGAGCGACTTAATTGATAGCAAATCAATTAGCGCCCCACTTTATAATCCTATGGTAATGGCGCCCTTGGTTCTGCCATTGCATATTTTTTCGCTTGCCCCAAGTCGTGATGTCAGCTTCACGATATGACGCAAACCACCGTTCCAACATATTCACAACATCCCTTTCACTATGTTCTGCTGGATCAATTCAGAGATGATATACTCTTGAGCATATTAAGCAAAAATCGTTCGAAAAAGTTCATTCTTACCATGCAAATAAGAATCACCTTATGGTGCCCCATGGCGCTACAGCTACCCCTGGCACACCTGAAAACAGTGAAATACTCGCAAAACTTTTAAATTTCAGCTGAAACATGAATGATAATTGAGGGCAACCTTTCATGCATCGACTCACTTTATTATGATTGAGAATTTTTGTGAGGTAGATAAAGAAATGATTATAATATGTAGGTTTACATCCGAGAACTGTTTTTAATATCTTGAACCTAGAAAACCTCCTATTATACGTTTCATGAATATGAGGTAAAAAAAAACCAACAGCAAATGGTAACCTCTGTGCATGCTTTAAATCTTTGCAACACGCACACGGCTATTTCATCCAATTTAGACAGAAAACTTATAAAGGTGATCGATTCGATAACATATTTCGATAAATAAGTACATATTTGGTGTCGTAACTGACGTTTTTGGGTACACTGAATGAAATGGGAAAACAACTCTCAATGCTCCATCAATCACCCTTGTAATATAATAACATAATTCATCAAATAAGGATGCTTATTCCTGATTTTTCGATACGTCAGACATTTATTTTCAAAGGTTTGTAAATTTTTCGATATTATTATCTACGTAATTGCACTGCTTATCAACGTGCTTTCATTGAACAAATGTAAAGGTGTATTTTGCCATTAATCAAGGCATTTCTCATTTCAAGCTGTTCCATCGACACAAGAAATCTTTCAAGAAATTCCGACCCGACGAATTGTAGAAAAATTGACGGGTGGATGAGCAGTTTGTATAATTCCTGTTCGAGGCGAATGTGGTTCAACATTGGCAATCGATGGTTTTTCAGAAGGAAGTTTTTTGTTTGACGGATACCTACTCAACTATTGGCGAACAGAAATCATCGGCCATCATGAACCGTTCAAGGTACTACAAAGTAACGCGTAACTTTTTGGTGCTGTTGCCGTTGGCCGTTTACCTAGTATTCACTTGCACGCTGATGGACAAAAGTTCATCGCCGATCTGTTTTCAACTGCAATGGGGCTCCGAACTAACTAGGTCCGCGGGGACCTTGGGACATGGTGGTTGACATGATTTACTCCATGTTGTTACTTTGCGTCACCCCTTTTCGTTCTACAATTCGTTTCCCTCACCATCAATCTTATGAATACTGGTAAAAAATGAGAATTATATTATTAATAAACAAATTATTAAAATAAACAAGCGCAAACAAACAAAAAACTGACGAAACAAAAACAAATTGTGTCCACCACAACTGCCCTAATCGGCAACAAAATAATAGCAAATCGGTAAGGTCTTTGTTTGCGTGCTGCGCTCTACCTCGAGCTTTTCATGTTTAGAGCCCCATTAACTATGGGCCAGAACAATTAACAGCCATAAGATCTTGTGGGACGAAAGAAATGCCTTCTTTAGGTAAAGTTTTGAAGAATTGTATGAATCCAGAACTTGCCGGTGAACCTTTCACCGGATTCAATAACCCTTGGTTTACCTGTATTGGGGTTTCCCCATACCCACATCACATGGAGACATATGCGACTCAACATGCTCAATTCTCAATAGAATTCAAAAGAGCGTACAGGTTTATGCCCACTTTTACCTTCAATCCCTGTATAGCTAGGTTTTACGAAAAATGCTCAAATAGTTTTATGAAGGTTAAAAGTTTAGCTATGGACAACAGTGTACACATAGCATTATTTTGCAATAATGACCCGACTGATTATGGTCTCCAACGATATTTCCACACGGATCAGGGGGAAAACCTGGACCCCACATCTATCTACATCAAGCTTCAGCCTCTCGACTCCAGAATGTCTTATATGTCTGGTGATATTGTATCTCTGAATGCGGCAATTTCTAATATTCATTTTTTATGGTAGGTAATATATATTTCCAAGATTACGAATAACTTACCTATGATTATCTAAATGATGCCGGTGAGAACAATAATTTTCCACGCTGTCTGTTCCTATTTGAACTCACTCGAGTTTTCTGTGTCAAAACTAAAAATGGATTACAACAAGTGATCAACTCGACATTGACGTAATCTGAACGAGGCTCTTGAGATGTCGAGATAGAGGTTCTTCAACTGCACACGTATACTTCTGATGCCCATAAAAACATTGCGTGGGCTCTCTTCATGGTATAATAAAACATTCATATAGTATTCTAGAAGGAGGAAGATATATGATAATTAAGATTCTTTGGATGAGTAAATCAACATTTCACAACCTCCACTCGAGATGTTTGCATGTGCACTAACAAGGGCAGTACATTTGTTTGGCAAAAAATAATTATTAAGATTGAAAAAATATTTACAGTTAGGCGCATAAATTACATTCAATTATAGCCACTAGCGAAACAATTCATAGGACAATTTCCTGATTCATATCACCAACTAAATCCTAGTTTGATCGAAATTGGACCTATTGACCATAAGAATTGACGTAATAAGAAATTAACGTTTGCGCTTATGCACACCTCATTATATTACCAGTGGTATGGTAGGTGTATGAGATGGTCATCCTTAAACATTTAACCAAAATCAGACTGAAACTTAGTAAGGTTTTGGGCGTAATAAGGAATTGGCATAGGCTCGGAACCAAAATTAATCAACAAGCTCTGAAATGCAAAAAGCTAGTTCAACATTTTAATTTTAAGAAAACAGCCATTTTTTCGACTTCATACACGAACAAAATTGTTCTTACATGAGAACACTGATAAACAACAACATAAAATGATAATAATAAAATGTAATGAAAAAATCAAAACAACTAAATTGATCATTGTAACATTGCAAATTAATTTATGTAGTTAATTAAATCAGCCTAAGCAGTCAAATAAGTATCAGTTTCGTTATTTCAATAGTGGAATATTTTTACAATTCTTGGAAATTATAATTTGTGAAAGAAGCCAAGAAAAAAGAGCAACCGTCTTTACTGGGGCTCTTTTTTCATACGCATGTAGATTTTAGAAATTTGTTTTACTGATTGACCTCAAGATGGATATTTGCCAACAGATTTTCAGTTAAGATAGTTCTTCGTGAATTTGGAAAAGACAGTAGGTAAAAGTCTCTATATAGCTCATTTGAAGTAGCTAACAAACACCCGAAAGTGATTTAGAATCCCAAGTAAAAGACGTATTCTTAATATTTACTGTTCCGATTACCCTGTGCAAGACCTGTCAATATTTACAGGTCCCGGCATCATATGGTGTTACGAAAGTGAATTCTGCACGTGTCAGATAAGACATTTCTAACCGACAAAGAGTACATAATAATTCTGGTCGACCTTGATAAATTGGCATACCTTCTTCCGCTTACCAACTGAATATAAGTTTATCAACCTGATTTAAATGGAACTGCAACTCTTTTTTTGCAGGAAGTGATACTCAAGTCAAAAGAGTCCATTCTGGACTTCGAATAATCACCGAGTACCTATTAATCCAGAAGTAATTTGAGTAATTTGAGGAGAAGGTTTGAGTTAGATTTTGAAAATTTAGTCCGTTCTGGGTGAGAAAATCTTTGTCTACCGTCTCAAATTTGGTGGAATTCAAAATGGAGGCCTCATAAAGATGGCTTAATTTGCCCATTTCAAAGTTTTCCTCTACTAATTCCTAAACCGTACATCACACAGAATTTTTCATACAAAACAAAGTTGTAGAGCGGTAAAAAAAAAAATTTTCTATCACAAAACTCTGAATTATCTCTCGAGATAATTACGAATACTAACATAATATTGAGCTTAAAAAATAAATTCAATGCAGGTAAAGTGTATCCCATCACCAGCAAGTAGAATTAAAGCTTACTTTTCTAATGAAAAAAAAATTGGAAACACGCAAAACTTCTTCAAGAACGATTTCAAGCCATTTAAAAATACTTCAATTACCTTGTGGTTAAGGAAACTTTTAATGTGCTTTCCAATGATAATCTTCAGTAATTTTCTAAGATCAAAAAATTTGTGACTTTCCCAGTTTTGGTTGACCGTGATCTACGGAAAAAACATGAAAACTGAGGGGTTCAAGAAAATAACTACGAGAAACATTCGATCAGAAATGAGCCAAATAATCTATTTTCGTCTTATTTCAGACCTGGTCTCTGTTATCCTTACTTAGGTACTTATAGAACAGGTTCCGGTGTACATTTTAGTTAAACAATTTTTCGTTAACGACAAAATCAATGTTACAAAATGATTACACAAAAATAACACTAAGTAAAATATTTTAGATCAGCAAAAGAGCAAAAATTGAAGGATTTTTTTGTTAAATTGTATTTTTCATGTAGGTAAGTACGAGTAGTCCCCTTTTTCTCTTTCAAATTCTCTCTCTCTTCTTCTTTCTTGTTTTCGATGAAAATTCCGGGCCCCTCACCCAGGTCGGGCCCCGGGGGTAATGTACCCAGTTTCCCCACCCTCTCTACGGGCCTGGACAAGTGTAGAAGCTCTCCGCAAGGATTTTACATTCGCGCATGCTTGATAAAACTGATATAGGGTAATCAAATCGTCATTTCCCAACTAATAAATCGAGAATGAGGTCTCTGTTTAAATTCATAAAAAAATTCACTCATGTATTGCAATTGAAATTCCTATCGAGTTTTCAGCAAGTTTAGAGGACTGGACTTTTGTCTGAAAGGATTACATCCTAATTTTGGGGGACGATAATCAGCAAATCTTCCGTAGAAGCCGCAGAGTGCCGCGCAGTAGTAGCCAATTTACTAACTGATTGAACACAACAGCATACATCACTAAATGATTTATGCAGAATCAATTCGAAAAACCCCTGAAACATATTAATCATGAGCGATCATTGGCACGTGGGATCTCCACGTGTTGGGTTGACGCAAAGAAGGCAGTAGGCCCAACAGCACCAGTGCCGGTCCCGGACGCATACAGACAAGCTCCCCGTATAAATATAACGGCCCCGTCTTGTCCTATCGTGCAGACGATCCGACACCCCCCCCCCCCCCCCTCTTTCCATTCCGCCAAGCAATATAATAAGAGTGAGTCAGCCTCAACTCCCTCGCACATAAGCCAAAATTTGACTTCCTTTATCGTCCGTCCTTTTGAGGATTAGTAATTCCGTCGTACGTCTCGAGGAGACCAATTGGTCCAAAAAATTTTACCATTTTGCGAGCTACTATTTAGAATTTCTAAAAGTAGGCTGAGAAACTCGCCTTCGCCGTCCTTCCGACGTCGCTAGGGTAAATAACCCCGCAATCATGGAAAAACATAATCATGCTTCACACCAAATTTACATACGTCATTTCAGATGTATATGAAGTGTGGATTGATAAAAAATAAATCTGTCCCAAATGTTTCGAGTCATTTCGCTTTGAGTTTTCTTTGGGTAATGGAAGCATGTTTTCATTTTCGGGAGAAAAAAAAGTTCGCCAAAATCTAAATTTCCGCACTAATTTACGTTTAAGACCATTCTGAACAACTTTTAGTGTCATGACTGTCAGTGTATCCGTAGGTATGTCCGCCAAGTCCTTGTAAGCAAGCTTTCTGTTCTACATATTTTAATGAAAT
Source organism: Adelphocoris suturalis (assembly GCA_030762985.1). NCBI lineage: Eukaryota > Metazoa > Arthropoda > Insecta > Hemiptera > Miridae > Adelphocoris > Adelphocoris suturalis. The sequence continues at coordinate 82,538,534 of CM061040.1, forward strand.
TTTACGTGAATGTATTGATTAGGTTGAGAAGTGTCTCCTATCGATTTCAACACTCAAAATCAATAGTTTTCACCTCGCGTAAAATCAACTTTTTATTTTTCTCATGGTCTATCCATCCGTCTCGCTCAAATTTCGATTTCATTATCCCATTTGAGTTTTATTTCGATCGTATCATCAGCAGCCGCTGCGCAAGCGCGAACCTTTAATCTTTGTAACAAGAATGATTTCTACAGTATTGATCCGATTTCGATCACATTTCTGGTATTGAACGGTTTACCTTCTAAGATTAGGTATTTAAAACGTTTCAATTATCTACACATCCATGTTCAGGATACGAGATAGCTGTGTGCCACACCCAACTAGGCTGACGTTTTTCTTGTGCGATTGATGAATAAAAAAAAACACGACTGAGAAATAATCCTCAAACTTAATTTTTTACGTACATACCTATAGTTTGAATAGCTATGTAGAACTGTAAAAATAATTCCTCAGTTCATCGCCTGCGGCTGCCGTAAATAATTCAGGGTATAATCTCTGAGGGAATAACTAAAAGCACGGGAAATAATAGCTTTTTGAACGAAAACTCCTGTAAAATCTCGAGGCAAATGAGGTCAATAAGGCTCGTATTGCACGGTTGAACTCTGGGCACGGCCTCAAATAAATCAGTCTCGTCCCGCACTTGACTAATATGGCGACAATTTGCTCCCACACTAAACGTGTTAACCTTTAATAGGATAAGCGAGTCTATATCTAGTCCACTAGTTTGAAGTAACAGAGATGGAGATATTGGTCGATAGCGCAGGTAAATATTATTCTAATTATGTAATTAGCCAACATATCAGAGATATTCGTGTTTTCCATTAACTAATCTACGATTCGATGCGACGGTTCAATTTCGAATGGGGTGTAGGAGGACTGTTTCAAGTAAATTACAACGTGGAGACTTTACATTTTGAATTATATTCCATAGAAGGCTTTCAATTCAAGGGCATAACAACGTAATATCAGGTTTTACATGGTATTATTCCAATTCTAAATTTGTCCGAATCCATTTGGTGTCTTGCTTTCACTAGCAACGTTGCACGGCGAAAGTAATACAAATTTTCAGTCTTTTTATTTCGATAACATAGAACTCACTCAAGTCAGGCTCTAGTTCTCTAGCATAATCAGCTTAATAAGTCGTTTGTACGTCTACGTACGTGACTCAATCAAAATGCTAATTGAATTGTTTGGCGACACTCCGTACGGTGGTTCCAGAACAAGTTGCTATTACGTAGTTTTCCCAGCACAGGAATTCGTAAACATTCGAGCACGTGGACTAAATTAAAATGCAACAATTGCAGGATTTCCTATTTTATATGCTGGTTGTTTCACCGAGCATCATGTGGTGTTCAGTAGGGTAATTTCAATTCTGAACTTGACGTTTGCACTTTTTGCCTTAGCAGCCTTTACTGTGCAACCATCCATTTAGTTCGTTATTCACCGGCACCAACACTGCACATTTCAGTTTTCGAACCTGTTTTATATTTTCTCTCTCAAACGCAAATTCCATCTCAATTATATACCAGTAATATATTTCATGTTAGATATAAGGCCTTCTTAAATATAGCTATCTACACTTCAGAGCAAAGGGGTCGGATCACATGGAACAGTTCGCATCTTGATATATTTACAACAAAATTATTTCATAAAACTGAAAGTGAATCGACCATTTCTAACCGTTAATTACTATTGAATGTTTATTTACTTTCAGAGGAAATTAGTAGGTACATAAATGATTCGATATGTATATCTATACTATTAATAAGAATGAAACTCCGTCTGTCTGTCTGTTTGTCGTGTCTATGCACGGCCAAACGGCTGAGTGGGCCGGATCTACGAGTGGGGGGATCTTCTTGGGATTTTCCGATAGGGTGTATAAGCGAATTTAAAATTTTCTAATCCCACCCGAACCATGGGCCGTAGGGCGGGAGGGGGGTCGAAGTAATAATTAATGTGCGCTTTTTGGACTTCCCCGCTTCCCCAACCCCTCTAAACGGCCGTCGAAAATTCCGGAAAAATACCGGTTTCGTAGGTTTTGAAACGAGAAAGACGACGGCGCGATCGGATCGCGAAAAAAGTATCGGGAAATGCGTCAAAAAAATGCGAAAGTACGGACCGTGTTTTCTCGAAAAGTCCGACAAAAACTACGTTTTTTCCGATTAAAATATACCCCATAAAGGTACGTTTTTCAGAACGGTTTTCGCGGGCGAAATACAGCTTTGGGTCCGCCGAATCTGAATCCGAAATCGGATATCGAAAAAAGTGACGTTAAGTCGGTCAAATCGCGAGCGGAAGCGAGAAGAAGCGTTTAACATCAGAAATTAATTTTGCCGTGTTCGCGAGAAGGCTCTACGAAGTCAGGGGTTCGATGAGGCGGGGCTTGCACCTGACGAAAACGGGTTGCGAGCAGGTACACGCACTTACGTCTTGAAGGGTATACAGGTATACCTTGCGAGCGAAGCGAGAGCCATGTCAACAGAATAAATTCGGATTTTTTCCTACAAATATACAGCAATACCTTGCGAGCGAAGCGAGCAACATCCCCGAATAAACTTTTTGTGGTTCCACGTAGTTTCATAAGATTTAATTTGTTTGTAAGAATTTCCAACAGAAAAAAACGTCTGCCAAGTTGGGTGGGCAGTATAACTTCCTCAAGCGAGCGAAGCGAGCAGCATCCCTTACAGAAGTTAAACCTACCCTTCGGGATCTATCGTTTGCGAGCGAAGCGAGCAACATTCCCTACATGCCACACTTTGCGAGCGAAGCGAGCAATATTCCCTACATGCCACACTTTGCGAGCGAAGCGAGCAATTGAATGGGGGGTCCGGGGGGCTTGCCCCCCGGCTGGACGTGGAGGCGAGCGTAGCGAGCCGGAGCGGCTAGTGTATAAATAACTATGTATGGATTTGATACTACCAATTGTTCGAACTATTTTGGTTTTTCGTCATTAACAGGAAAAGGTATGAATTTCCATTAACATGAGACAATCTACACTTGATGCCGAACCAACAGGAATTTTGAATAAGGATAAGGAATCTACTTCTAGATGTCGAGCTTAGAGATAGTTTATACTGGTAGGTACTAGTGCAAAATAACACCAATGCTGATACCGAAAATAGGAACAGTTCTTTATCACATTCATACTTACGCTGTTCAACTTTCACTACATACGAAAGCCCAGCATGTAATATGTTGGCTCGAGTTTAACATGAATAAAACGTACCTCAGTCTACCTTTTTTTCTTCTTTTCATTCAACGGAAAATTTTCGGTTTGATTCCGTCTGGTTAAAATGCCATTTACGAGAAAAAGTTCGTCAAAAGTTATAATCGAAAAAATCTGGGGAGAAACTACTTTGTGAATATTACCCTCGTACCATTCATGAGAGGGAGGTCGGGAAGCAGTATAGAATCATATTCCTTCTTTTCCCCAAAACTAGACCTCAGGCAGAGGATCCCATATTATACCGGCATCGCTCTCCCCCTATCTCTCTAAAGCCGTTATAGCGCTTCTTCAATCCTCTGCTCCCACAACTCTGCGAGCTTCAATGTAGCAAAGTTTCCACCGTCGGGCCTCACACTTTCATATCCGGCGTCATACATTTTCGCGGGAGGAACTTTAGGTGTTTCCAACCCTTGGAAATACGAGTAGAACCGCAATATGTATGAACACGTAGTGTATACCCGGTGTCTTCAGCCTAACTCTTGGGCGTAGAATTGGGGCTGTATGACGGAACCAAACCAAAAGTTTTCCTTTAGCTGAGCATGGATGAATAAAAAGTATAATTCAGAATACCTGAACAACAACTAATCAAATCAATCATTCCTAGTGAGTAGTGTTCTGTTGTGTACATAATCAATCATAGATGCAGGTACTTAAATATACATTTAAATGAATAAAAAAGAGCACAGTGGGTAGATCAAAACCAACTAAAATAAATTTCCCTGCAACCAAAAAGTTGCTTACTTTGGGGTATAATTCACAGTTACATGAAATTAAAGCAAGCAGAAATAAAACAGTTTTAATAATTATGTTTTGTGGGCTTATGAAAGACATGAAGCGTTGGTATTGATGTATATAAATAAATGTGATTGTATACGTCAAACTGGATGTACGAATCTATGTTTTCTAATACGTGCTATTCTCAGTATGTAAACTATTTGACTTAATAATAAATAAGCATCAAGCTTGGAAATATTATCTCATTCCAGCAGGGGTCATAGCAGGACCATCTAAAAATTCAATTTGAGTTTTTGGCATCAAATAATCATCCTTGTTGTAGAAGCAGTGCTGTTCGTTTGCCAAAGTTTCAGAAATATTACCTAAAAATGAGATATGTAATAGAAACAGGCCTTGAAAGCTGAGAAAAACACTCAGTAAATAGCAATACGATACATCTAGTTCACGAAGAGACGGTCAAAATCAACGAAGCTGTTGGCTGAGACTGACAATAATTATTGTTCTGAAAACGGCATCCACGTCATCTCTTTTCAGCCAGAACGTGTCTATGTTATGGGTCTTTTAAGAAGCAAATATGGGAGACATTTTGGGTTGGACAGCTCTCTAAAATGTAGGTTACATAAAACAAATTGAAGCCATCTGGGCTTAGCTTGTTGTCTTCGTTTGATCGCCAGATGTCAAGATCCGGTTATTTGTCGCTGAATGAGAGTTGGGATCGTTTTTCCTCGAATCCAGAGATCCTATGAGTCAATTTTTCAAGGAACGAATTTCTGGAACTAGATATCGAACAGCTTCTAGTTATGCACGTCATTAGATACGGTGCGCTGAGGTCAATATCGGTCTGCAAGATATACTAAGATGCCTGAAAATCTTAGCTGATCTACAAAGTCAATCCCATGTATACAGGGTGACTGGACTGTTACGTTCACCTTCTTATACCCTTTGATTTAAGGGGGGGAATCATCTGAAATACGAAAGTTGTGTATGCGATGCCCGAAAACGTGGTATTAGCAAATAGTGAAGGGTAAGGGATTAACATTTAATTTTTTTCCCAACATTCTATTTTAAAGATTACAAGATCTCACAATAAGTCTGAACGAGTAATATCATCTTGTTTGATTATTTCGCTTGACAATCTCTCTAGCTTAGATAATAAACTATGTGAATTCCACCACAAACCAAAAATACAACGGCAAGGATATTTATAGGAGACATCCTAAACCATAAAGTTAATCAAAATTGGACAAATATTAGTACAGTTCTGGGCGTGACAAGGTATTGGCTCAGACGGACGAACACAGAACCAAAATTGATTAGCGAGCTCTGATATGCAACAAAGAAGCTGAATTTCTTGACTTTGAAGGGCTACACATTTGTCGACTACTTGCACGCCAAACACAAAGCCTACGGTAGTACAGTACTACCTACAGTATTGATGAAACAATAATGAAGCTGATGAACGTATCGAGTTGAATGAGTAATACAATTATGATTTTACGGTAAACCTGAGATGAGTTACACTATGGAAGTTGATGAACGCTAAGTAACTTATGGACCGAGGTGCTAATCGACGTCAACATCTGTACGTCTGGAAAGGATAACTATATCACATAATTCCTAGTAGGCCTCAGTTAGTTATGAAAGGTTGGGTGATTCACCGTTTATTTTAGACGGGTATTAACGTGCAGCCCTGTACCGCCGGGGCCTCAGCTACTCACACGCCTTTTCGGTCATTTGCCAAAGCTATGAATCTTCCAGGTTTCTCGCGCTAAGCGTCGCGGAAATATTGCCCGTGACAAGACGGGACGCCGCTTTTATCCGAGGCGGAACGCGGTAGGCGGAAGACGGAATTGAGGGTGGTCAGAATATCTTGCGTAGATCCCTACTTACTGATATATAAAATCAAGTATCGAAGTCTTTGAGTTCAATCAGAAGTGACATTGTTGTCATTAAATCGATAAAATCTGCTTCAAACTGTCTCCATTTGAGTACCTAATAACCTAAATAATTTACATTGTCACTAGAATGTTATCTGATTCGGCAACCAGGTAACATGATTCTCCAATTTAATATCACATGTATTTGCCAGAATAGAGTTCTCATTAGGAATTTCTCAGAACATACATCACCATAAACAAGACCAAGACGGACAACAAGGATTTCCGAACCATGCAGACAACATTTCAAGATATACCCATTCAGCATCCCCATCTTACCTATACACCCATACACATTCTATAGTTCTGGTACATGTACAAATTGTATATAACCAATAAATGAATTTAGAAAAAGTTCTGTAACGGTACGAAACGGTTTACATACATAGGACGGTTCTCGTCTCATCCGAAAGAGTAGGTACGTCTAACCACGACCTATTTTAGTTCCGAGCGCTTCCTTCACGTATCTTTTAGGCAGCATGTTGGGAAAACCCCTGCCAGAGAGCTGCACGTGGTGCCGAACCTATCTAACCTTTTCGGGACCCAAGTCCATTCAGTTGATCGAGCCCAATTAAAAATGTCTGGCGCTAAGAAAAATCGAAATATTGAAAGCTTCATAAATAGAAGGGTAGTTTTTCGTAGGTACGATTTAGATAGGAAACCAGTTCAATAAATCGAATGAGATTACCCGGAGTGTTGTGCGGCCAACCGTTCGCATTCCATAATTCTAATTATTGGAAGTAAAAAAAGGCTGTCTAGTTGGTCGGGTAACAGGTACTTTTCCGTTATCCCCCCCCCCCCCCCCCCCCTAGTCAATTTGTCTTCAACACGCCCGCCCGATGTTTCTAGCTATTACTTCTTACTTAGATTATGTTATGTTATGTAAATTCAAGATGCGAGCTAGCGAGCATCCAGACCACCAACCTATACACAGAATTCTGATCTATTTGTGCGAATTCATGTGGAGGCAATCAAACCACAAGCACGCCAATTTTTTTCAACAAATCCTTGCCGACATCGGCAACTTCCGAAAACACGGTAATTCTTTTTTTCCTTCTTTTTTTAAAAATAATATAATTCCTTCCCACAGCTTGAAATTGTCACCAATTCTACGTAAATATGTAACCTAAGTAAGAAGGAATGCCAAGAAACATCGGGCGGGCGTGTAGAAGACAAATTGACTGGGGGGGGGGGGGGGGGGGGGGGGTAACGGAAAAGTACCGGATAACATTGCTTCCTCACTTGATAAAATATGAACGTATCAAACATATAGTAGAAGAACAAAGTACGAGTAGAAATGATTGAATGTAAAATAGAATAGGAGGCAATTTTTTTTTCCTAAATTTATTTCCATATTTTTCATTACAATAAATTAAAAAATGCAATTATGACATTGCATGTAAAAATAGGATAAATTCACCCAACTTAATTTATTGGAAATTATAGCCCGTGGCGGGGTCTAGAGTCCAGAAAGTATTTTTCTTAGTATCTATAAATTAACAAAAATTGATTTAAAATACTATTTCTTATTATTATTTACATATTATCATTTATCTTCTTATTTTTATTTATTAAATATTACATTCTTATTGCTAATTATTATTATTATTCTGCTTATGAATAAATTTCGTGTAGGAACGAGTAAATTCGTTTTACCTTCCCCTCCAAGATTTTTTTCCTTATCTTTTTAGGTAGCCCATTGAAATTTGTTGCACCCTTATATAAATAGTTCATTTGAGCCAGAGTGGTCCGTTGAAAATTAAGTGCAAGCATAGCAACATCTTTGCTCCTAGTTGGTAGTTCGTGTTTAGGGAGCCTAAATTGCTTTTTTTCAATAATTTCAGTTATTTGGCTTACTTTAACAAGTTTTCTAAACGGGAGTATTTTTAGTTTTTTTAAAATGGGTTCAGAAGGAGCTGAGTAGCACTCTATGTGTAGACATGTTAATACGCATAGCATACCAGCAATCCAACGGCATTCACATCCAAAGTATATAAAATCGATGAACTTTGTAGCCAATTGTCAAGGGGTTAACCAGTACAATAATTGATAATTTCATTGAAATCAGACCATTAATCTCGAGTTTCAACCAATATTAATTTTGTGGACGCGCAATAGTTATTACTCAACCAATAGCGATACAATACGTAGGAACATCGTGGACATACGTACAATATCCAACAACCCCAGCAGTTTGAAGGAAATCGGGCAGATAGATCATGAGAAATCGACGTTAAAAATGAAATTAACGTTTGCGCTTGTGCCATTCGTCTCGGAGTTACAATTAAATTGAGTTTTGCGCATGCGCAATAGCTATTAGTCAACCAATTTCAATAAAATACACAGGTGCAGACTGGACATGCATATAATACCCAACAACCCCCAGAGTTTGAAGGAAATCGCGCTAAAGGTATGAGAAACAGACGTTATAAGAACTTCACGTTTGCGCGAATGATCAGACTACCTACAATTAATTCAACGGTAGAACAATAATAAATTAGAGGCTATCACACACAACCCCTGAAAATGTCATGAAAATTGGTATATTAAGCTTGAAGTTTTGCATGTCTCAATCAATTTTACTTTTGCGCACGCGCAATAGTTATTACTCAACCAATCGCGATAAAATTCATAGGGCCCCTCTCTAAAACATAAGTCCAACTACCCCTTGAGATTGAACGAAATCGGACCAATAGATAATAAGAAATGGACTTTATAAGAAACAAAAGATTGCACAAGCGCACGAACCACTATTGATTGTAGGGCAATGAACGTTATAGGGAACTTTCCAGAGCAAACCAGCACAATTTATTCCAGAAAATGTCACAAAATCTGACTAAAACTTGGTAGGTATAGTTTCGGGCGCGTGACAAAGATTCACCACAGACAGACACGGAACTGAATTGATCAGCAACCTCTGAAACGCATAAAGCAATTGAAAATTTGGATTTTGAAAGACTTTTTAGCAAATTTTTGTAAGAAAGCTATTGCAATGGCTCAAAAAATTTTTAAATAAAAATTTCTTCATTGAAATCCGTTTTGAGGCATCCTGAGAGGAGTCCTAGAGTTTACCACTATTCCGTTCTTACGCTCCAAGAACAAATAAAATCAGGCTTTCCAAAGGAAAGGGTGAGTTCGTTGGCCAGCGCTTTTTGAGCACGTTAAATTGGTCAAATTTCAAAAAATGTGCTAAAAAATCACTAAAACCGGCTGAAATGTTACATTATAATTTTTAGCAGAATTTTGCTCAAATAAAGTTTATTAGCTACAAAATGGAAAATTTAAAATTTAAGATACAAAATTATGCAGAAAATTTACTTAAATGTCATTAAAATTTACTTAAAAATCGATAAAAACTGCAAAATAAAGATAAAAATCCAGCTATAAAAAGCAGGGTACTTTTAATAGCTGATTATTATTTAGAATACGTTTTTTGCATGAAATTAATACTTGACAATTTCCTTGCTTTCAAAAAGCTTAAATTCCAAAACAATTTAACATTATACAATAACATAATTTACGAAAATTCGCTCATATGATAATGCTGCATGATTGGAACTTTTTTCTCGATTTATCGCACGAAAACTAAGCGATTGCTGCTTTTCTACTTTTGACTGTGGGAAAGCAAAAATTGCAAACACGACTGTGAATCCTTAAACGACTTTGTCATGGAATAGGTTGAACGTCTGCAAATTCTGTTCAACATTATTAGATTTTATAGTTAAAACTTACATACACGTTTCATGTCTAACTACATACCAGTACAGCACAGAAGGTATTCAGCCGGTACAGAAATAATAGACCTTTGAGTGATAATTTGCAGTATTAGTTTCATTCCTCATCGCCCACCACCGCAACAGCCTGGTGTATCTTCATATTGTACGCATCATCACACCTCTACTTCTTACGGTCATTGGGATTCGACGAGGAGTGCTCAAGGATTCGACATTTTAATATGAATTAACTTTATTTAAAAAACTAGCGTTGTTTATTAGCGACAACATTTGTTCTTTATGTTTCAAGATGAGTAGATAAATAAGCATTCACTGCTGATAGGAAAAATCTGACATTTTGACAAGACACTCATGTATAATACTAATGTATGATACTACTACCTAATGCTTTTAGCGGCCATTCTTAGCACAATAAGACAAATAATTCTAGAGTCATGGACGGTTGTAGAATTCCACGTTACCAGGTAGTAATACCTATTTAGGTAGGGTTAGGATCAGTTTTTCCTCTCGCTCTCGTAAGAAAAGAAAGATGATTTTGCATATGAAGGACAGAAATAGGCGCCGCTGAATCATCTTTAAAATGTTTTTTCCGCTACAATTGTGAGGGAGTTTAAGCAACATCATCATTAAGAAAAGATGATGACTATAATATGCTCATTCACCACTGACGAAAGTGATCAACGTCGGATTCAACCTTGGTGAATGGCTATTTAGCGGAACAAGGGAGAAGAAACGACTAGTTGAGGTTTTATGCGACCCAAACGCACAACTCCGTAAGAAATCCAACTTGAAAATGCAGTAGACACAAGGTGGATATGCGTTGAAAGAAGTACCAAACACATTCCGAGAAATTGTGAAAAAGGCAGAATTGAGAAAACCAAACGCAAAATACGAGAAACGACAATGTACCATACGAAAGTATCAACATGGCAGCCAAGAGAAAATCCGGGCAAGGGTGCAAAAATCGTATATTTTACCTAAATATTACCTATCTTCAGACACACTTGAAATTCATAATTTGTTTGGAAAAAAGTATGAATGTGGTTTTCTTAAAGTAAACTCTGTTCCTGTAACACTGAATATCATTACCATAACCAGAAATAAGCGATTTTGAAGAGGGGGATGGGAATCAGTGCAATGAAGATGCAGCAGAAAATGAAAATGATCGAGGTTTATATAGAATTCGCGTTTTGGGCTTCTGAGAACCAGATTGCAGAACATTTTCGAATGGTGCGCATAGCTTGAAAGAAAGAAAGATCTGTTACAGCACAAAGAAACACAACTCTCATTTTAGTGACTGTCTTACATTATAACGTAGAGTCATCCTATTTTAACCGCATCCCCTATCATCAAGGTGAGGGTAAGGTACTAAATGTTACTTACAGTGGTCATAAAGAACAGCTACAGAGGGTGTATCAGAAAATGGTAATGAGAAGGTAAATCACAAAACAATTGGATTGAAAACGTCAAACTTTTTGAATATCAGCCCAGGAAAACCTTTCGTTTACCTTCTTCATAATCTGAATTCGTTGCAAATGGTTTTTCTATAATCGGTTGAGGCCGGACCCAGTGTTCATCTTAGAAATGTATGACGTCCTGCATCTTATTTCAAATTAGTGGTCCCCGCTGACTACGGGCGAGTATCAAGCCAAAAAGTATAATTACACATAGGTATAAGTAAATGTAACAGCCCCTTCCATTTTCATGTCTTTCTCTCTCCCCTTTTATTGATTTTTTTCAAAAGGAAATCCGGGACTCTTCACGAAGGCCAAGTCCCTGCGTCCACGGGCTGTGTATAAACCAATATAGAATCATGATATCTAATATTACAACATATATATATATATATATATATATATATATATATATATATATATATATATATATATATATATATATATATATATTTTTTTTTTTTTTTTTTTTTTTTTTTTTGGTGATGGAGATGACTAGTCCAATATATAAACTTTGGTTGATGGGTTTGGTGAATGACCAAAACTAGTCTGGGTGGATATTTTTTTATATTTGCTGCGACGTTTCGGTCAGGATCTGACCCTAATCATGCAGATATCTAAGACAACAATGAATGAAAATGTGATAGTGATATGCTTAAAAGTAGGTGACAGTGGTGAATCAAGATAGGGTAACTAAGTACTTACAGTTATTGCTTCAGTTTGAAAACAAACAATGAACAGTAGGATGGTAAATTTAAATTATATTATTGCTAGGTACTAGAAGTAGTTATAACAACAAACACTTTTGCACAATCACAAGAAATCCGTTACAAATGTGTAAGGTTTGCAATGGGAGGGTTTACATATGGGTGGTGGTTATTGGTACTGTTACATGGAAGGTGCTGTATGGATGAATGAACTTATTATGAAATTATTGCTGAAATTATGAAATTATTGTTATTATGATGTGAATATTATTTGCTATAAATGATATGAATGATAATTGGGAGGGGTGATTAATATAATTATTCTTGAGTTATCAACTTATGATAGGTAGTTGATAACCCTTTCACATCTTTTTTAAAATTCATGTTATGCCATCTCTTTGAATTTTCTTTTTTCATAATTGGGCTCAATGCAGCATATGTCCCAATTGTCCACTTCAGGTGTGTGTTTGGTGACGGCTATGTGTTTGGCAAATGCAGTGGCGTACCTCTCACTTTGTCCTGACCGAAACGATGCAGCAAATATAAAAAAATATCCAACCAGACTAGTTTTGGTCATTCACCAAACCAATCAACCAAAGTTTATATATATATATATATATATATATATATATATATATATATATATATATATATATATATATATATATATATATATATATATGACGTCAAATTCGAGACGCAAAGTAGACTGGGAAATTTCTCAAAAGTTGTAATTTCAAACGAAGAGAAAAAATTTGATTGACTTGAGAATAATTTGAAAAGATATGAGAAATGAGTTGAATATTGGAAATATAAAAGTCATTTGAATAATGTGAATTTACCGTGACGTAGCAAGGTGATTAGCTGGGGCCTCTCTAGGTTAAGGTTAAATGACATTTTCCCGTTTTACTGCTTTGAGATAGGTATAATCAAGAATTTAACCCCAACTGTGGATTTTTGATGCACCCCGAAGTCACAATTTCGATATCACAACGTGAAATAGGCTACAGTGTCACTGATGGCAGGTAGATATTATAGTGATGGCTAGCTTAAACCTCTTCACTTGAGGGAGATCAAAAGCCAGAAACCAGTCAGAACTGAGGCCTTTCAGAAGCTCAAGTGTCGGAACGAGCGTAAAACGATAGAACCGAACTGCAAAACCAGAGACACGCAAATTAATGGGCGGAATGGCAATGATAAGGGGGCATTAACAAGTTTATCAACCAACATGAGCTCGGGCAAAGCAACTAGTCTGCCACTACTCCGATGAAAAATAACCAGTCTCATTGAAGGGAGTTTGATGGAGACAATCCCTCGTGCCATCGGGACATGTACGTTTCATTCCTGAATATTCAAAGGCACCGCGATTCGCTTCCATTGGGCAAAACGAGAATCAAGTACCAGAGAATCCTAAATTCCACGAAGAATGCTGTTTGTAATTTAATCAAAAACTGTGAATTTAAATATGCTTTTGCTAACTACAGGTAACGTTTTTTGCTTTAGACCGCATCGAATTTTTAGGGAGGGGAAAAAGGATAATTTTCAGTTCGAGGAAACTGAAAGTTTCGGGAAACAAGAACTTCAGGATTAAAAAGTCCCTGTCATGCAGCATGATCGTAAGAATTAATTTTCGGATAATTATCGTATTATATAATGTTAAATTGCTTTGAAATTTGAGCACTTTGAGAGCAAATTAATTGTTATCTACCTACCAATTTTATGGCAGAAAAACTAGCCCTACATAAATTCTGCGATTTAAAAAAGATGACGGATTTCCATTTATTTTTGCAGTTTTTATCAATTTGTTGACAAATAATGATGAAATTCACGAACATTTTTCAGCATAATTTTGTGAATACAATTTTCAATGTTATGTATAGTTCATTGTTTAGTTCTTTGTTGTTCGATATATCGTGGATGATTTATCATCTCAGCATCGGATTGGAGCTCTCTGTAAGTCGTCTCAATCATGTCAACACGTTCCAAACTATCGAAATCCATACCTACCTACCAAAAATGATTGTGTTTTGTTCGATGTCGTCAAGATATCGCTCTCACATCGTGTGTGCGTACCGGTACAAAAATAAAATCATAAAGCATATTCCGGGTGTCTATAAGAAGTCTACATGCCAAAATAGCTTCATTTTTCTACGAAAATTCACTAATTCAAGTCGTTTGCTCTTAAATTGCGGTCTGTAAGGTGGAACAGACAGACACGATGACACATCAAGTCTGAGACTCACCTGTTCGTAAATTATTTGTTGACGTACGTATTTGTGCTAACGCAAGGCTATCTTGTAACCCAGGACCTAGTTAGGCTATTCGTAGTCAAAAACTCGCTGCTCCGCGCCTTGCCAGGGGGCAAGCCCCCTGGACCCCCGGTTACCTCTATTTACATAATTCGGACGAAATTATTTAAACTCAGTATGTGTTTTAGCTCACGCGTTTCACATAAACCCGTCTTCAATCTTAGGTTGAAGATTGGTTAACTTCCAATAGTGAGATAATAACTTGAAATATTTATAACTCATAAACCGCGTCAAAACAAAATATCGCATAGGTTACACCAGGTTACACGATCCTTAGTTCCGTATCTTCGGTATCCATGTTGTCGTCCCAGATTTCGTCCCAGATTTTGTTACGAAATTTCGTTAGCTTTTTTGGCTAGTTAGTCCATGGCTAAAACACATTCCATGGCTTTGGAATTCACTCAGCTGATCAATGATCACCCAGGCGTCTTCAGCATTCTCCCTCAACCATCCCTCTCAAATTTCAGCTTCATGCGTTAATGCGAAAGAAAAAGGTTTAGGAGCTCACTCAGCTGATCAGTGATCACCCTGGCGTCTTCAGCATTCTCCCTTGAGCCTCCCTCCCAAATTTCAGCTTCGGTTACATAAGTTACACCAGGTTACATGATCCTTAGCTTATTTAACCACTGCTTCAGAAATCAAACCGTTCTCACAATATTCGGATCACCTGCTATGAATCAAATCATTGAAACCCCAGCTCAATGAAATCATCAGAAAGTAACAAGCGGTTGCAATCACGTTCACAATATCAATTATTGAGAATGATCACCGGAGTGTACACAATTATTCAAATAACGATGCTCATAACTCAGCTTGTTGGCCACGCACTTCGCAGTAGTTAACATTATATGTTGGATAAATCGAGAGCTTTCGAACGAATGGTCAACGAATTTCGGGGGATGAAAAACGACGAAGTACCATTTCCCTAGCAACGACTCGGTTGTAAGCGGAAATCATCAGAATGTTGTCGTCACAGATTTCGTACCACATTTCGTTTCAGATTTCGTTAGCTTTTTTGCCTATTTAGTCCATAGCTAAAACACATTCTGTGTTAAAATGACATTGTCATCGTTCGAAAAAGGTCAAGATTTTAGGGAAGGAAGCTCCTAAAATAAAGCTTAGTTTTGTTTGGTATATAATCACAGTAACCACTATGATTATAAATAAATAAATATATATATATGATATGGTATGCAAGCAAAATTATGATATGCAGCAGCTACTAATGATGCGACATCGATGGATTTGATAAACGATGATAAAACGTGTTTCCCCGACCGCCCTCCGTATTTGAGCAAGATCTGTGAGAGGTGAAACTGATAATACAGCCTAACCCGCACATTACCAGAAAATTACGACCAAAATGATGAAGACTGTAGACGTTATGCTTCTTGGAAGATTTTCGGATGCAAGGTCAAACAAAGAGACAGAAACGAAACCAAAGTTGTTCATAATGGTTTGAAACGTGTGGAAATTTTGATTTTGGGGAAAAAAATTCAAATCCCGAAAGGGAAAAAAATGCTTCCACCACCTCTAGTAACCACTTACCAGGAAGCAAATTAAATCCCCTTGAAAGAAAGTTGATGGTTTACATGACAAACCTGTAAAATCCGAAAAAACGAATACTTTGTTTACTCTTACGAATACTCTTTGTTTACTCTCCACCTTACGTTGTTGTGAACTGTTCCCTAAAACTAAATATAAAATTATACGAAATTGGGAACCAACGTTTCAAATGGGCCGTTATTGTGCTCCCCGTTTCGACTTGATTTAAAACTCCAATCGAAAAACTCGAACCTTGAAGGGTGTAATTTTCATAACTTCGTAGCAAATCACCACTAATGAGAATCTGCAATATAACAACATTCAATGGAATGATAGCTTTTTTTTAAATTTAATATTTATATACGTCATGATAATGAGAACTCTCGGATCTTCTACAACCAATCGTTTGCGTTATGTAAAGAAACAACAAATAAAATAAAACCTCTCCTGTTTTCCTGTTGGCGTTGTTTTCTTTGATGGGAAAAAATAATGTCGTCATGAGTTAAATGAATCACGCGTCTAGATGAAATCATCTTTTACCTAGTAGGGAGAATACTACAGAAAATGGGATTATGAATGTCGGCGATCAAAACAACTGATTAACAGAGAAACTCCCAAGGCACCAGTTATAGTTATATATGTATCTTAATTCGAGTAAAGTACCTAAATTTATTCTGATTTCCCTTAAGTGTGAAACCTGCTCAGTTGTACTGAATTTACTGGTGTACAGTACTGTTGTTGACCCATTTGGCTATTTGGCATTGCCAACTAATGATTTGGTAAAGATGGCCTACTAAGGTTTGGGTGAGACAATAGCGGAACGATACTACAATACATCTTACAACCCTGCTAACCTTGTTTGGCAGAAGGCTAATTAGGTAACGTAAAGAAAAAAAAAAGTATATATATAAAAATTTAAACGTAGGTATCCAGAACTAACGTAATAAAATTGAGATTTGACAGTTTTGTAATTTCAATTTTGTATTTTGTAATGGCAATATTTTCAGTCATGAGAGGAGAGCATGTAGGCACGGGTCAAGGATCAACTCTAGTTAAACTCCATAAAAAATATGATGGAAATAGAAACTTTGCATTAGTTTATTTATGGGTATATTTAACTACCCAATGGTATGTCGAAATCTCAAAAACTTTCTATACCGGAAATACCCGTAGGCAAGTAGTATTTCTTTAAAAAATGAATAAGGAATAAATAATAATAATAGGTACTTAATAATGATAAATAATTAAATAAGTAGAAATATAAATATAAATGAGGAACAAGAAGTACCTATATATATAAATATGAAATACCTACCCCAGCGATCAGATCGGGAATTCATCACTTGATGAACAGCGAGCAGCCTATTAGTTACCTGTTGATGTATATTTCATCACTCGGTAAGTACCAAATTATTTGGAAAGAACATTGGTTGCCACATTGGGACTATAACAATTTATAAATATAATTACGGTGGATGAAAACCCCTACTAGGTATGACGTCCGTGGGTGGTCAACACTTGAATGAAATAGGAGAGTGAATAGACCGGCGGTTTTGGACGGCGGTCAATGAGAAAATACATATCTAGCTAGCCTTTCGAAGGCGGCACTGTATTAATTTATTCATTTGAAACTATCGCAATGAGATTGGACGAGCGAACCGGCTTTTTTTTTTGCCCACGTGGTTTATTAAGAAAACGGACATCATACGGTATGTATATTTGTTTTGTATAAGTATGAAAGAAACTCATTGTTGAATTGTGATTGTGAAAATTCGATTTTGGCTTAGTTTTTAAATCTGGATAATATGATGAAAATTAACGTAAATAACCAAGGTCAACTTATAGGTATATGAAATATTTTGTTAAATTTTGCAAAACACTTGGTTATCTTCAGATTCATAATAGGTAGTTATATAACACGACAATTGGGTTAGTTTAATCATGAGAATGGCAAACCTGCACTCTTGCTGGGACGTCTGTGGGTTTCTTCTGCTCCCAACGGAATGCCGCCAGCCCGCCGCGCGACCACGCTCCGCGCCACCAGGGCGATCAACACTATGGTCCACTTCATCGCTCTTAATGGATAAGTGCGATCGACAGGGTCTGACAAGTGGACCAGCCGCTACGAAAATATGCGAGTTTGCCAAAATTATTGTGAGAATTGTCGTAAACGCACAGCACTTTGGGAAATAAACACACGCGCTCCGATCTGGTCAAAGTAGCACCTCGGACTCAACTGTAACCCTCCTGGCGGTGCTACAAGACCTTGCGTAGAGGCCCCCACCACCGCACCGCCGGGCCCGCTCCACCTTCTGCACACCCCTTTCCCTCGGTGCTCTCTACCTTCATCGCTTTGCTTCCTAATACCAATACAAATACATTCATATCCCGTCTCGTCTCCCCGAAGGTTCGGGGTACATCCCGCGAGTCCCATTCTTCGTTTCTCTCGATTCCATACAGCTTTTTGTGTGCTTAATTGGAATGTTGTTTGAGTCGGAAGACTGTTTTTTTCCTGCTATCCACTTGTTGAACTAACATGCTATGTTATGGAGCTAACATGCTATGGAGCTGGAATTTCAGCACAATCAATAATTCTCATTCTTTTCACCATTTATTTTGATTCATTTATTACTTCTATTTGAGATATAAATAAATACCTACCTATTTTGTCTACTTTTGACATTTCATGTCTTTGCTGTGGCACACAACCAAATTTTCGTTATGTCACGTTACGTTACGTAACGAAATATGCTCAATGATTTTCTGATGATTTCTGCTTACAACCGAGACGTTGCTAGGGAAATGGTACTTCGTCGTTTTTCATCCCACAAAATTCGTTCACCATTCGTTCGAAAGCTGTCGATTTATCCAACCATATTATGTTAACTACTGCGAAGTGCGTGGCCAACAAGCACAGTTATGAGCATGGTTATTTGAATAATTGTTTACACACAGGTGATCATTCTCAATAATTGATATTGTGAACATGATTGCAACCGCTTGTTAATTTCTGATTGCATACGAGTCTGCGACACATACCTACGCGTCTGCAACTGAAGACATGAAATGTTCCAGTGTGTTGCAGACTCGTATGCAAGCGTTTCGTCTTTACGTTCTTTCTTAGTCGATTACAAAGGTTTAAATTTTCGATATAATTTTGCCAAAAAAATTACTTATCTATAATCACTTTATTTTATTTTATTTTTTTTAAAGCAATTTCATTCTTTTACGTCGATACTAGAAATAAGTAGATAAAGAGTTGGAGAACGATAATCGATTAAAACTCGAGAATTTAATTTTTGACCCTGGAAACTCAGTTCATTTGTACTGAACATTTTGCTCGCGCAAAAAGAGGCCCCTCTTTATTTTCCGCATCACATACAATAGGTACCTACAGCTACATACAATAACTACATACCATATATCCCACAAACTGCCAGTTTGACTACAGATTATCGTGGTTGCCCACACACTTATCAGATTATCTTAAGATTATGGACTGGATTTATTTTGATTAACTTATTACTTCTTTTTGAGGTATAAATAAATACCTATTTTGTCCACTTTTTTTTTTTTTTTTTTTTTTTTTTTTTTTTTTTTTTTTTTTTTAGAAATTTTATCATTTTACATCAAGGGCATTTGTGTTTTCTTAATGGGTAGAAGCGATGCTAATTATAATTATGAATGTATAAAAACATCGATTTCGTGTCTGTGTCGAGTGTTTGTTTGTTCGTGTGTCCGCAAATCCTTGCAATGCACATAAATTGTACAGTTTTCATCCAATTTTGACTAAAGTTTTAGAGATTCAGTGGGTCATTACTTACAAATCAATCTGCTTGAGCAAATGTAAGTGCTATTTGGTATCATTTTCTCAAAATTTGAGGAGTAGTTGAGAAAAGACTGGTTAATCCTCCCATAGGTATGTTTCACCGCAATCTTGTCATTAGTAGCTGCTGCGCATGCGCGAATGTGGAGTCCTTGCAACACGGACAACTACTACATTTTAAATTTGGGTTTGATGAAACTTTCTGGGAATGTCTGGATTGAGGATGGTCCCCTATAAACTTCATCACTCAGAAATTTATATTTTTCACTATAATCCACTTAAAATCCATAATGCGTCGTTTTCTCATGGCCTGTACGTCCTACCTCACTCAAGTTTGACGGGTAGTTGGGAATTACGATGTGATTACCCCATATTTATGTTGTTTCATCGCGATCATATCATTAGTAGCCGCTGCGCATGCAAAAATTGAAACAATGATGATTGCGATCATGATTTCTCAACTCATAATGTTAATTCATATTTAAAGATGATACAACATTTCAATGACCTGTACAATCATGTAACGGATACGAGGAAGCTATGTGCAAAACCCTACTTGACAGACGTTTTTCCTTAGTCTTGGATATAGAACGGACGGTGCCATAAATATAAATTTTCACTTAGAGATATAGGGTTGATGAATGAAATTGGCGGTATCGATTGGATATAAATCGGGTATAATATGTAACTGAATGACCTATACTATATACCTCTTTCTATAATACCTGACTTTTGTTATATGCCTTTGGAATGGTATACAATCTCTCTCTCTCTCTCTCTCTCTCTCTCTCTCTCTCTCTCTCTCTCTCTCTCTCTCTCTCTCTCTCTCTCTCTCTCTCTCTCTCTCTCTCTCTCTCTCTTTCTCTCTCAAGTTTAGTTTCGCGTCAAATTTTTTAGTCTAGTGTGGTTTTTAGTTTTAGTTTAATCAAATGGTGACGTGAGGATGGTCGTGTTCGAGCTGCGATGGTTCTCCTTGATGGCTCAAAGCACGTCCTCCCTCCCATCCGGTGACTCACATTTTATTCGTAGTTACCGAGAAACTGAATCCAAAGCAAGCTGAGAGCTAAATAGCAGTTAGCGATTCGTGAAGATGGAGTTGAGATGTCGCCGAGCATTCGAAGAAATGTTGTACTCACGACGCCACATTGATCACGATGTCTGCGTATGACGTGAGGCTTTGACGTAAGTTTTGGTTTATTATTTCCAATAATAAGCCTTTGTAATCGTATAGGAAAAAAAAAAAAAAAAAAAATTATTTTCTCTCAAACTTTGTCACTTTACGTTTCAAGGTGCGTAGATTCCCAAGCTACAATGTCCGTCCGCCTTCCAGGCCATAAGAGGCCTTTAACTTGATGAAAAAAATCCGCCCTTTCCCACATGGACTCCACTTGGGGTCTAGTTGGTCCTAGAATCTAGCCAGCCTGATCGCTTATCACGCATCAATGCTATGAACCGAAAATGGGCAAAAAACGGTTTTTTTCCTCGTATTTTTCCTCACACTTAGGGTTTTCTATTTTTATTGATTTTCACGTACAATCAATGCGTTACTAGAAAAGTGTAACTCCTTTAGTTTTCATAGCAGGAAAATCGTTTGCCACTTTTTGGAATGCTCCTATCTTATCACAACATCTCATGATCCATAAGCCATTGTAGTGTCCAAGAAAGCTGATTTATTACGCTGTTATAAACTGATATTGATAAGTAACCATAATGAACTAATCATGTTAAAAGAAGGCACTAGGTTGAGACACTACTGAGTGAGCTAAATTCTCTTCTGTAACCCCTAGCAAGTTGAAATTTGATAGTGATACTCTCTGGGACACTAAGAGACGATTCCAGTTATTGGTTCTTTCCTAATCAGCTGATTAAGCTACATTCTCTCCTGTACATCCTAGGAAGTTGAATTAGATATGGAGACTCTCTGGGAGAACTCAAAATAGAATCCACTATTCTATGGTGCTGGTGAACGCAAGAACGCTCGCTTCTAAGCCCAAACTGGTTTTCCGGGAATACTGACTCAACAATTTTGGAAAACAATGGCAATAAACTGAGAGGCTTCTAGTTATGAGGATCCTTTCTATTTCTCTCTGGTTTGAGCATCATAGTTCTAATGGCATTAACCCAATGGGGTGCAACCCATATGGGAAGTCACCCAGACGCAAGATAGGATTATAGACCTGCGTCAAAAAGACCAGAGCATTCAGTTTTTAATTTTTCAAAAGGGCTGCACAATTTTGTCATGACCAGGACCTCGTTTTGTGGGTGAACGTATTATAGCGTTTCTAACTTGGCTTGGAGTGAAGTAAATAGTGAGTGGGGAGTGCAGCAGAGGCTGACCATCAATCTCACTGAAATAGATCGTGGTGTTTGGCTTCAACTGTTGCTCTCGGATATTATGAAATACATTATATTTCTCTTTAGTGGTCGAGTAGAATGAATTTCTAATTTTTAGCGGGGGAATTTCAAAACCAACATTCTGATTCAAACATTTTGTTTTACGCCACAGTCTTCCATTTTCCGTAGTGGACGAGGAAATAATTTGTTTTGCTTAGTTTATTGCTCTTCTCACCTCGGAGGGCTTGTTTCAAGTGACGAGTTGCTCGATTATGAGCAGTTTTATGAGAGCCGAAGTGAGTGCGTTCCCAGAGCTCACAAGCTTCATTTCGTACAAAATACATTGGTTTACGTGTATTGGTTTTGTGCTGAAACTAATTTCCTGCATTTTGTGTGTTTCTTGTGAAAAGTGCAGCAGCTCGATCTACATTCAATTCAGTTTATTCTTCCTCGATTTGTGCATATTGTGTTTTACGACTTATGAAGCCAGTTTGTATGGTTTGAACTGGGAGCGGCTACCTAGATCCATTATGACGTATCTAAGATCAGAGGAATTTTTGACCTCTTCCGATGTTGGAACCTGGAAATGACACACTACTGCAGTGCGAGTCCTTGAGAAATTTCTTCAATCTTCTCGGTCCATATGCTCCTTCCTCTGCCTCCACGTTTATGGATAGTCACACGGGAAAGAAACAATTTATTTTACATTTAGTCCAGTAAATCAATTTTTCCTCCTTCAAAATACTCTCCACTAGATACAACTCACTTGCGCCATCGCCGTTTCCCCTGCCGGAAGGCTTCCTGCTAATTTTCTGCTTCCAGGCAGCAATTTTCTGCTGCCTAGTCTGTTTTGATGGCCTCCACGTTACCCAGTGCTACCCCCAAAGCATCAATTTGGTTTTGGGAACAAAAAAAAAAAAAGTCGCAAGGTGCCGAATCACACAGAGGGGAGGGCAATGCTGCTACTAGCTAAAAGTTTGCACAAAACTACCGATGTGTGAGCAGGCGCATTGTCATGGAGAAGGATTCACCGCCCCCTTGCAGCCGAATTTGGTCGAGCTAGGGCCACACAAACTCGGAGGCGTCTGAGAACTTTGACATAGACCATCGGAACTGGAAGAACGAATTCATGATGCACAATACCACGAGAATCAAACTAATCATCAGCATTATCTTCAAATTTGACCTCAGTTTGCGAGACTTCTTTATTGTTGATTTCCCAGCTTTTTTCCATTCTTTGAGATTTTAGTTCCACGTGAAGTTCATGGAACCAACACCCATCTCCAGTGATGACATGGTTCAAACATTTACCAACCTTTTCAGTTTACAACCACTTCTCGCATCATGCCATCCATGGCGACTGTTACACAATAGTAATTATTAGTTTACATTATTACCCACATGTTGGTGGTTGTGTTGTTCGGTTGCGAAAAACCATGAAATATATTCATTCCTATTTTGTCGTCATCTAGTTCATATTATTCACAAATATTAGCATTATATTGAAGATGCCACATTGGCGACGAGGATAAAAAAAAAATGCCTAGAAGAAGACGACCACAAATCGATGAAGGGGGTGATGCTGAGCTACCTCAAGAGGAAGTTAGAAACTTACCTAAAGTCGACATCAGACTATTAGAGTTGAAAATAGCTCGAATTCATGACGATGAAGACAATAGGGATCTACTGTTGACTAAAGTAGGGGTACAAACATTTTGAATACTGATTGACCATTTTCGACCAGATAGTGTCGGAAACCAGGCTTACAGAGATATATTGCAAGTGTTGAATAACTATTACGTGAAGGAAAACAATGTAACAACAAACCGAGTTGCATTCATGCTAAGGAAGAGAGCAGAAAATGAGGACGTTGGAAGGTTTATCAGTGATTTGAGAGCTCTTGCAGGGAAGTGTGAGTATGGCTCATCTCTCTCAGAAAGGGTTAGAGACCAGGTGATAGTAGGAATCGCAAATGCAGACTGGCAGTATGAGTTTCTAAAAACTTCCCCTGGAAATGGACATACCCTTGAACAAGTGGAATCACTAGCTCGGAAACTAAAACAAGGACACAAGGAGCAACAAAAATTGTCAGAAATGACCGAAAGACGTTTGTTTCCCAAAACTAATCAAGTGATCAGTGATTCCTCTTCAGAATTAGGAATACGGCAAATTTCAAAGAAAGGTACTAAAGTTATGCTAAATAAAATTAATAATCAATGGGAAACCTTTAAAGATGGTTTATGATCCAGGAGCTCATCATTCTGTCATTAGTAAGCGGACATGGGAGTACATCGGCAGACCTACCCTAGAGCCTTTCCCTAATTTATTAGCTTACACAAATTTGGAGGTGAAAACTCTGGGAATCACACAAGTTGAGGTCACGGCTTTTAGTACTACTATTTGTCTCCCGCTCATAGTAGTAGGTAAACATGACGTTCCACTCTTTGGTTTAGAATGGGTTCTCAAATTCAATTTACCTCTGCCACCAGGA
Source organism: Adelphocoris suturalis (assembly GCA_030762985.1). Taxonomy (NCBI): domain Eukaryota; kingdom Metazoa; phylum Arthropoda; class Insecta; order Hemiptera; family Miridae; genus Adelphocoris; species Adelphocoris suturalis. Next base: position 82,562,871 of record CM061040.1, read on the forward strand.
GCTGAAGTATGTGCAGTGCATCAACTACAAAAAGATCAGAAAACATTTCTAAATCTATTATTCCTCCTGACATTAAAGTTTTATTGGAACGTTACTCAGTTTTGTTTATTCCAACAACAGGTACTATACGAGAACATAGGATGAAAATTAGACTGAAAGAGGGGGCGGTTTCAAAGGTATTTAAACAAAGGCCAGTACCATTTGCATTGACATGTGCAGTTGAAAAGGAACCAAGGCATAATTGAAAAAATTGATCCTGCCTTGACAGCTATCGAATGGGCGTCGCCATTAGTTATAGCTCCCAAAGCAAACGGAAAAATACGACTGTGTGCAGACTTTGAAGTCACAATTAAGAAGTTTATCTTAATGGATCAGCATCCTCTTCCAACTTTTGAGGAAGTGAGCTCGCGCCTATCAGGAGGAGTTCAATTTTCTGTGATTGATCTAAAAGATGCTTATCTACAGATGGAAGTAGAGGAAGAATCCAAGAAATATTTGATAACATCTACACATAAAGGGTTCTCTCAATATCGCCGTATGCCATTTGGAATAAGTTCAGCCCCTGCAAAATTCCAGAAGACTATGGAGATGATTTTAGCTGGGATAGAAGGAGTAAGCTGCTACCTGGATGATGTGATCGTGACAGCAAGGAACCGAGAGGAACATGTTAATGCCATAGAACAGGTGCTGTTCAGATTGAGGCAAGCGGGAATGAGAGTTCAATTAGAAAAATGTAAATGGTTGCAGGACTTTGTTGTGTATTTGGGGCACAAATTCGACAGGAACGAAATTTATCCTACAACCGAACATATTACTGCAATTCAAAAGATGGCAGATCCAACTAATCATAAAGAGCTGAGGGCATTCTTAGGATGCATAAATTATTACCAGAGATTCTTGCCACAGCTACAAGGATGTTGTGCGGTGCTCTATTCGTTACTGAAGAAAGGTGCTAAGTGGTCATGGACTGAAGAGCATAAACGAATATGTGAAGAACTTAGAAGAGTACTCACATCGACTACAACATTGGCTCACTATAATCTTTCATTGCCACTGATTCTGTGCACTGATGCAAGTGAAAAAGGAGTGGGAGGGGTTGTGTGTCATCCACAGATCGTTCAGATACACTGACAACACTGAACGACCGATTGCATATACATCTAGAGTATTAACTGCTGCAGAACAATAGTATTCAGTGATTGACAGGGAAGCATTAGGCATTGTTCACTTTGTTCGGAAATTTAAAAGGTACTTGTATGGACGGAAGTTCATTTAAAGAACAGATCATAAGCTTTTGACCTACATATTTGGAAATAAAGCCGAACTACCCAAAGTAGCAATGTGTAGGATCAGTAGATGGGCATTGATGCTAGCAGAGTCCGATATGGATGTAGAATTTATACCTGGAAAGGACAACAGCCCAGCAGATGTGCTATCACGCTTGCCAAAACCATGTTTGGAGAAGAACGAAGAAAACGATTTTGGTCTAAAAATTGCATTTACACGTATGAAAGATGTTTTAGTTTCAAGACGATTATTGAATAGTCGAATTTTGGATGACCCATTACTGTCCAAAGTGGTTCAATATTTTACAAAGCAGTTGGCCTTTTAAATCTAATGTAACAGAAGAGATTAGCACGTATTGGGAAAAGAAGGAAGAACTGTCATATGAAGAAGGGGTTCTACTCTGGAGAGCGAGATTAGTGATTCCTGCGTCTCTAAGGGATGAAGTACTTCATGTTTTGCATGAAGGTCATCCAGGGTCAACAGCCATGAGATCGGTTGCAAAGATGAATGTATGGTGGCCATCAATGGATAAAGAAAATGGCAATTTTCTCAAAACATGCAAACCTTGCCAGGAAAACCGACCATGGGACTACGAATCGCCACTATACTCATGGAACATACCTGCTGAGGTGTGGTCGCGAATTCATGTTGATTTTGCTGAAGCATTTGAGGGTCAATATTGGTTAATTGTAGTGGATGCCACTAGTAAATGGATGGAAGTTTGCCCGATGAAGCACATTACAGCTGAACGAACAATAGCAGTATTGCAAGAGGTTTTTTCTGGATGGGGGTTCCAAGGATGATCCAAGGATGATAGTGTCAGATAACGGCCCCCAATGGGTATCTCAAATATTCAAGGATTATTGCACAAAAAACAATGTACGTCACGTGACAACGACGCCATATCACCCCCGATCGAATGGGTTGGCTGAGAGAGCGGTGAGGACTTTTAAACAAAGGTTTTCATCGTCAAGGAAGAGCGGGGAAGATACTCATACAAGACTCTATCGATTTTTAGTGTCTTATAGGACTGCTGCCCACCGGACAACAGGGAGGACTCCAGCTGAGCTGATGATAGGGGGGGCAGTTTCGGACTAAGTTATCATTACTCAAACCAGATCTTGTCAGTCACCTGGAGGAGAATCTCTTCAAGCAGAAGATCAACCACGACAGAGGGGCGGAAGCAGTGAATGAGTTTATATCAGAGAAAAAGGTTTGGGTCAAGAGAAGGAAAGAGGAAAAAGTGTTCAAAGAGGGAGTAGTAAAGGAGAGAACGGGTCCACTTTCTTACAAAGTAATAGTGGATGGCATAGAACGAAGGGTACATGCAGACCAGCTGAGGAAGTATAGCGAGAGCCAAATTAGAGGAGGAGAAGATGTTACACAATAGTAATTATTAGTGTACATTGTTACCCGCATGTTGGTGGTTGTGTTGTTTGGTTGCGAAAAACCATGAAATATATTCATTCCTATTTTGTCGTCATCTAGTTCATATTATTCACAAATATTAGCATTATATTGAAGATGCCACAGCGATAGAAGGTGAAAAGTATGTCAGGTTAAAATATTCAAGTGATATTCCAACGTACTCTGAGAGCTGCTGGGCTCAGACTGAACCTTTTGTGGGTTTTCTAGGGGCACGAAAACGGTCGGTCGCCGCTCCCATTAGCTCTCAGGCTCTCACAGAAAATGTTTATACACACTTTCCCGTCAGATCCTGCACGTTTAAAAACATCACACACAGCTTCATGACGAGCGATTCTCGGGTTGAGGGTTATCGTACATGGGCTGCAGTCGCTCTTCTGGGACAACCGCTCAGCAGGTTACTGGTTTGAGATACTCTGGACCCTGTGTGATTTGAATTCGTGACAGAAGAGATCCTGAATGGACCTGAACCATTCGTCTTTCTTTGTACAAAAATCGTCATCACGAATGTTAATCGCAAACCGACTCAAGAAGATGAAAATGATTGGGAGGATGACCAACGCCCTTGCCTCGGGCGCCCCGAGCGCTTCTCCTAGGTCCCTGCGTGCCAATGGGCCGGCGGGGTTTATGAGGCTCGTCTTGATTTTGATCCATAAGAGACAGTTAAAAAAGTCCAGTCATGCAGCATGACCCCATGAGCGAATTTTTGAAGATGTTTCATGCAAATATTACCGATTTTTACAACTAGCGAACGGCATTATTTCGATTTTTGACTGATTTTTCAACTATGAAATTTTTGAAAACTTGATACATATTCTTATAGGAAATTTTACGCTGATTCCGAATATACCACATGTTAGTATGCTGAAAAAATTATTTCGCACAACAAATCGCAAAAAACAGGCTATTTTGAAATTTTTTACTACATTTTTGAAAATTTCAACCCGAAGATGTAATCCGATCATGCTGGCCAACGAACTTGAACTTTTGTTTTGTGTCCTTAACATTTTAAAATTTGTTTGAAGTTTCTAGCACAATTCTACGGACAGTTATCGTCTGGAATGACACATACATACATATATACATATATACATATATACATATATACATACATATATACATACATACATACATACATACATACATACATACATACATGAAAAAATGCGTTAAACTTCAGAATATGATTCAGAATAGCCTGAAACGGATTTCTGCATAAAAATTTTTCAAAAATTCACATTCTACAAATTTTGAGGCGAGAGCAATAGCTTAATTTTCTTCAAAAATTCGCTAAAAGGACAGGAGACCCTTTGACACGAGCCTCCCCCCTAATTGCCAGCGAATCATTCTGCCACCCTCTGTTCACCCAGAGGGTGCCCGGGTTGCACGACGTGGACGTATGACCTTGACTTGGGTAGGGATATGAATGAGCTTCGAAGAGATGAAAACACCGACAGTTACCTACCCAACCCCAGCAACCCAAGATACTACACTTTGATCTTAACCAAGAGGCCGAGAAGCGATTATATTATAACTCTAATTCTGTGGCTGTACGACTAGCAGAGCTACGATTATAACTACTGTTCTCGTGTTTTGTTTACAAACTAATTATCGTGAGTATAGAAGCATAAAATACTTACTGATAGTGAATCTATGGAGCTAATTTTTTTGATATTCAACCGAGGAAGCTAAAGTTTCGGTTGGAGAACCTTTGGGGCGTCTAGAAACGAATTATGAAGTCTAGAGCCCCTAAGATAAGCTGAGTGAGATCCAGAGCAAATTTCTTTGCTATTCAACTTATAAAGCTGAAATTTAAATGGAGGCCTCTTGGGACATCCAAAAACGAATCATAAAGTCTGAAGCCCCGTAGATCAACTGAGTAAGATCCGGTGCTAATTTCTCCGCTCTTCAGTCTGTGAACCTAAAATTTGGAATGGAGAACCCTTGGGACATCTAGTAATGAATCATAAGGTCTGATGCTCCTTACAGCAGCTGAGTGAGCTCCGAAGCAATTTTTTTATTTTTTTGATATTCTACTTATTACTAGCACATTTTTACGTCGAAAACGTAAACAAGTATTCTATGCTTATCACTCTTTAGCCTCCAGGCGCAAGGGTTTTTTTTTTAATGCTCAAAGTTTTGGCCAAATGTGACGTGACACTAAGCAAGGGGGTCTTATTCTGATAGTTTAAAAATATTCGCAAGCACCTATAAAACTACTTCTCATCGTCCGTGGTAGGCAACGGAGTTGAAAAGTGATAAAATGTCATTTACCTGTGATTTACATTACTTTTATTTTATTTATATGGGCCGAAAAGTGAGATGTAGATTCGAGATAACCTATTCCATATTCTTGAGTTGGTTTTGGTGTGCAGAGTGAGTCGGTTCCAACTTATTACATGCAGATTTACCTACTTCCAACAGATGATTCTAGAGGTTTACACACTTCTCGTTTACGACTCACGAATTGAATCACTCGTCTTGTTTACAAAGGAGACAGACAGAGCGGTCGGGAGAAGTAGGTTAGGGAGACTGTAGGGGCGATTCCAGCAGAAAATAGATCTCGGGATGACTGAAGTTGGTTTAGTCGTGTCTCCACAACACTCGACACCTCTCACACGGTCTGAAGAGCTTAGTTCTGTTTACCTACTTCATCCCTCGTAAAATACGTCCGTTTCCTAGAACTAGGACGGCCCAAAATTAAATAAAATTAATCAAAACTAGTATATTTCCCCTATGCGTTAAACTTTGAATTTTGATTATTATGTCGAACAACATCTTATGCCCCTTAAATCGCCCAACATAGGTAGTGTTGTTTTACAACTTGTCAAACTCGCTGCGTGCTATTACACAAAACTATTATTTTCACATAAGACAGCCCTTCAGAGTAAATAACTGGTATACAGAAAGGCAATGGCCCGACTTTTGTTTTTAGATTTCACGAATAATGCGCGAAAGCCGAGCCGACCTCCATGAGACACCTACTGGTGGCCGTTGGTTGGAGAGCAGATGTTGTTCACGTGAATATCATCTTTATTTATTTATTTTATAGGATGGCAAAAGCCAATTTACAGCAAAAAAGGAAATCGAATTGCAAAACTCATGGTTAAATAGCATCTAATGACTAAAAATAATAAAAACAAAAGAAAAATGTATATATGATAAAAAATATATGAGTCACTGCTACCGATCAGTTAAGAACTAAAGTTTGAGCCCTGACGAAAGTTCAGCGAAAAAATAAAATTAGTTGTTTGAATAAAAGCGTTTGTTTCTCGTGCGAAGGGCATGGAACAGTAAATTAAGGTGTGGCATAGAATGGCTCATTGAAATTAACCTTGGCGAGAAGAGATGGACAATCCAAGCCATTTACTAACTTGTGGTAAAAACGTATGACAAGTCGGGTGGGCAGCATAGCTCCCTCTCATATTGTAACGTAGATATACCTATGTATAGAACTAGATGAGGGACAAAGTTCGAATCAAAATGATTGAATGCAAAATAGAACAGTATCTAATATTTACATGTGTCTACATGCTAAAATGCAAATAAGGCCTATAATTCATGCTTGCTTGTGCGGACCACACAATAGGTAATTGAAAATTTCATCAAAATCGATTCATTATTCCTCGGAGTGTCATTCAATATTGGTTTTGCGTAGCAATAGTTACCGATTATTCAAGAAAATGCGATAAAATTCAAAGGGCTTCACCCTGGACCCAACAACCTCTCGAGGTTGAACGAAATCGGACCAACAGATGTTGAAAAATTGACGTTAAAAGGAATTGACGTTTGCACACGCGCTGGTCTACTACTAATTCAACGGCATTGAAATTCATAGGGGACCATCTAGGAGCTACATCGCACAATCCCTGAAAATTTTATAAGAATCGGTTCATCAGTCTTCGAGTTTTGTCTGTGTCGATCAGTTTTAGTTTTGCACATGCGCTATAGTTGTTACCAATTGCGATATAATGCATAGGGAATTTTTCTGGAATGTACCAATCAACTTCCTCAGTTTGAACGAAATTAGACCAATAGATGGTAAAATATCGACAGACAGAGTGACAGACGGACACGGAATCAAAATTGATCGGCAAGCTCTGAAACGCAAAAAGCAATTGGAAATTTTGATTTTGGAGGACAAAAATGTTTTTGAATTCTTTCATGAACTCCAAGCTTCCCTACCTTCGGTAGTGATTAAGTAAAATTATGTCCCATCAATCTATGGTCCACTAATGTAGGGCGTTCGCAGATCGCTAAGGGCTGGACAAAATCAACTGGTAATTTTAATTCAAAGCAATATAGCGAAGAAATTTCCGCTGTCCTCTCCAAACAATACTTATGTATAATGTATCTCATAATACGGAGACCATACTAGGCGAGTTTAATCCATGATGGGACGAAATAGTGATTTATATAGGATTACATAAACAAATCAAATATGTTTGCCAGAACATATTGATGCGGAACAATTGTCAAAAATTGGTAATAAATATTACCTAGGTATACATACCATGTAGCCAGTGAATAGAGACAAGAGAGAGAGAGAAAAATAAACTAAATTGTCAACGATAAAAAGGTTTGAAAAAAAGAAAGGAAGAGAAAAGCCGGCATGATGGCAGAAACAAAGATAATTTCCTCATTCATCCCGGCCCGGACCTGACCCACCATGGTGGCCTCTCGAGGGTGCCCGCCTATTTCTAGATGAGCACTCTTAACGATCTATATAATATGATCTATCAAAGGGGGCACACCAGGCGAGACCGCCCCCAGGCGAACCGAAAGCCCAGGCCCAAACTCGAAGAAATTGAAAAATTTACCTACATTGCCAGACACTCATTTAAATTACATTCACACACCTTCATACAATTAACAACTGAGATCTAACATTCAACTCTAAAAATAAAGAAACTGAATATTTAATAGTTAACTAACAATCACAGTAGGAAATATTCTAAAAGCTAGCTCGAGTACTTTATAAAATTCCTCGGTTGAAAAAGGCTTCAAGATATACTAAACATAACATTACTTAACAAAAATAAGTATGACGACAATAATACATGATTGAAATACAACATGAAAGTTAGGAATTCAAATAGTGTTCATGTCAATTTGCATAAAGTCTGTGACATGGTAGAGTTCATGTTCAACAAGTGAGCGCTTGATCACAGTCTTGAATAAGTTGAAGGGGAGTTTTCTTGTCGCTTGGTTGATATTGTGATTGTATAGGCGACATCCCACTTGATATGGGTTGGAATTTAGCGCCGTACGCAATCAACATAGAGGGGGGCATATATTGTTGCGGTTTCTTGTAAAATGGTCATGGTTTGATGAGCATGTTGGGAAATCTTCCAGGTTGGATTTGATTAGTAGAAAGGCACTCAAAACATACAGGCTTGGGAGTGTTAAAATTTGAAGTCTTTTAAAATGGCTTCTGCAGCATTCGTTCCATCCCAACCTCTGCATAATATGAGTGGCCCTTTTTTGTTGTTTAAAAATTTTATCAGCATGACGAGAGTTTCCCCATAGAACAACGCAGTATGAGAGTCTGTTTTCAAAACATGCATGGTACACCATGAAAAGTAGGTACCTCGGGCGAAACCGAGTAGGCGAGCCTGCGAAGTATAAAGTTACAGGATGACAACTTGGAAGACAACACCTCTATATGGGAAAGCCAGGCTAGCCTATTACCCACGGAAACTCCCAAAACATAGGGTTCTACAGAAATGATATCACGAGTAGGTACATCTCAAAGTACCTCTGATGCAACTTTGCTCACATGGTTTTAAAAGAGTGCTTTTCATCCCAAAGAATCCTAAGGTCCCTTATTACATCGAGCCTAACAAGATGGTTGCCGTCTCTCTCTCTCTCTCTCTCTCTCTCTCTCTCTCTCTCTCGCTCGCCCTCTCTTTCCCACATACATACGTACAAACTTTCTTTCCTTAAATGCGTAGGATAAGTTGGTAGGTTTCGATCACAAGGCTCAACTCCTCAACGTTGTTTTCAATTCTACTAATGGACGGAATTACTTCCAACTCTCTTAGAAAGCGTTTCTACTAAGGCAGAATCTTTGCTAAATTACCCTTCTTCTCATGCGACATTTCCAAAGTGTGTTATACCTTACATGGAAGTAACACCAAAGCCCTACACGAAGAACACGCATTTGGCTTTCCATTATAAGGAGAGCCCAGTAGATCGGGAGCCAGCCTCTGGGACTCGGCTGGACCGTCGCCTTTTATCTGGACACAACATCTTTGGATTCGTCGAATACCAAGCTCGTTAACACGTTCCTTGAAATCCTGGCGGCCGCCCCAAGCGGAGAAGAGACCAAGGCGATCCCAATAACAGGCAAGTCAACTTCACACATGACTTGTGTCAAGTGGGGAACTGGGCAGTTGTGAACCAGAAGGGGTCGCAAAAATGTATGATTGTATGTATGAGAAGTATTTTTCCAAAGAAATATTTTTAACTTTCATAGAAAGAGGGTTTGGTTCAATGTTGGGTAATTTCAGCTTATACTATGTAAAATGAGTGCGAATCTGGTTTGCATTCCATCATATTTTCCTAGGTTTCTCTCTCGCTGTTCCAATAGACATCAGCCCGAGGATAATGCTAGGGAGTTGGGAAGTGAGTGCGAATCTGGTTTGCATTCCATCATATCTCTCTAAGGGCTAGATTTTACTCTCGCTGTTCCTATAGACATCACCCTGAGGATAATGCAAGGGAATTCGATCAGAAATTCGATAACTGATTCGGCGGGAACAAACTCTAAGAATTACAGTTTCGGAAAAAAATTTCATAGGAAAAAATAATGAATTCCACAGATCTCCGAAATCGGTCATCAGATTAATGCCCTTTAGAACGGATCCGTTTCATGTAAGTTGAAGATGAGTCTCATCACTTTGAATGGACTCAGCAGTCTTGGTAGTCGTCACGAAGATTTTGGTGAATGTCTTTTACTAAAATATAGTATGCACAAGGAGCCTACAAAACATTATTTGTTACATCCACGACTTTTAAGTTGTAGTTAGTGTATTTCTTGTGAACTTTTGAAATTGATGACAGATTTCTCCTTTCGCCCAATTTTTTGTCTTCTTTTTTCTAGTTAGAAAACTATATTGCTTAACTGTTTTAACATTAATAGTGGTATAATGAGTTATTTGTACAGTAAATTTGTAATTTTTTGACTATGGAGGTGTCGGCCCACCATCTGTCCTCTTGTATATCACACTACCTCACTTTAGTGAGGTTAGAGAGGTTCACACGACAGTGAACCTTTAGGATGTTTCTTCTTCAATCTTCACTGGCTCAAGTCTTTCGGAGGGTTGCTGACTAGATGTCTCAGCTGTGGATTGGTACATGGAAGTGTGGAGTAACGAATAGGAAAATTGTGTTTAGCAAGTTGGTTACGAGATCTGGTACACGGGATATGTTTTAAGTGCAACCAATTGTTGGTAGGTGGTTGTAACTTGCTCATTTTCTACCCCACAAAAAACGGTCACCACTCGTTGAAAAGCTTTAAATTGGGTACACGTCATATCACATTTCAAGCTGCCAACTTTCCACACCTTCAACTTCCTTCTGAGAAGTACTAACTCGTACGTATGTGCAAAAAACAAACATAGTTTTAAATCAATACGCTGCGCCGGCAATGCAACCTAAGTACATGGCAGTTTCCACTTTCTGATTGCTTCTAAAGGTTGAACGACGGTAGAATGTACAACCGTACGAATACTCACCGTCAAAGTATACCCAACTTGATGAAAAAGTCGGTTCCATGAACCATCGTGATAGATGCAGTGAAGTTAGTGTCAAGCAGACCCTTAAAAACTTGAGAAATTTCCTTGTCCATGAGCTGCCTGGTATTGAGGTCGCCTTGCTCGGATCGAGAGAGGCGTTCCTGAGGCGATACATCCTCCCACCTCTTGTAAAAATCTTCACCCAGAGTCACGATACCTCTTTCTTGTGGTTTCTTCTCTCCATTCAAAACGCCGCCTGCATGCCTCTCGAATGCCGACAAGCTCGAGTTACAGAACCCCCGGCGCCCTTATCGAGTTTTTATTTTCCTTCTTTCTTGACAACCGTACTGAATCTGCCTTAAGTAACAATGTAACAAGGCCGACCAATTACCATCTTTAGAGGCGCTTCTTCTTTCTTCGGCCAACAGAATTATAAATTGTGAATGAGCTCGAAAAAGTTTCGGGATAGGAGTGAAAAAACTCGAACAACACTTCACCAATGGAAAAAAGAGAGCTGATAGAAAAACTAAAGAATCCAGTAAGGCTGTCTTCTTGTTGCCGACCATGCCATACGGAGAAATTTTCGGGGAAGCCTTTACACCTCGGGGTTGCTGTTTTTTCCCCCAACATCGTTCCCTGAATTCTCCAAAAAGAAAGAACTACTTTTCTGGTTGCCTGATGAAGAGCTCGAGTAATTGTGGAACTCTAAGGACAGGGAAGAGTTTTTGGATAGCTACAAGTGAGGGCGATTGTTTCATATTTTCGACAGATTATACGATCTTCAATTTTCTGCGTTCTTCCGAAATACGTGTCTCACTCACATTTTGAGAAAAGAATGGTGCGAGAACCATAGAAGGTGGATTTTTTTAGTAAAGGGTGTCCCAGCTCAAACCCCCCCCTCCCCCCCATTTCATATTTGAAGATATCAAAAAACGTCAAATGGCAATTCTGCTTTTTTATTCAAGTAGGTACAATTCAATGGCGAAATCGAATTTTGATTACTATACCATAGTGGCACTATGACTCCTATCTCGCGTTATTAAAATAGGAACCCTAATTTTTTCTACCAGATTCGGAATCGACTGCAATCTCGTGGAAAACTGATCCATCAATACAATTTTTGAGCGATCAAGAAATAGCGCGATACTGTTGCAAAGTGCGCGATTTGGGAATTTGCCAGTGTTATAAGATATTTAATTGGGAAATGTAATACAGAAATGATTTTGGAGTATTTTTCATTTTGAATCGATTCTAATTATTAATATTCGAAACGCTAACATGGAAAAAAAAAACCAAAAAAACGGAAATGGGGAACTTTTATGGGTTGAAATTTTACACTTTTGACCTCTGATTCGGATTCAGCGAACGTGAAAACCCTCATGCACCAATTTTTAGCTCAAAAGATCGTTTAGTTTAGGCCAATAAACGGATAGGAAGATCACGCGTGACGTAGTAGTGTAAGGGAGTTGAGGGTTCCCCGCGAAAACGAATTTCAAGAGCCCTATTACTGGTCAGATACTCATCATATCCAATCTTTCTATTGAAAAAATAAAAAATAACCATGAAAATTCCCCGTTTCGTACTGTTTGCGATGAGTGGAAATGTGCGATTATGACTCTTTTTTTCTCGGTCTTTTTTCATGTTGGAGTTGCGAATATCAATAAATAAACATCAGTAAGTTAAATTTAAAAAAAAAAAAGCTTCAAAATCATGTAACACTAGTGGCAATGGAAGATCTTCAAAAACTCGACATATCTCCTTAATTCCGAACTTTTTACGCGTGATTGCGATCGTTTTTGCACACTCTAAAATTCAAGTGATGGGTTATTTTTCCGTAAAATTGCGTATAGATTCCGAATCTACTAAAAAAAAGTCCTATTTGAAAAGCGTGTAATATTAGACGTACCGCTCCCTCCGAGATAGTCAAATTTCATTGTCAACATTGAATAATAGAAAAACTCCATTGAGTAGTATAAAAAAAAAAAATTTATTTAAAGGGTGTTTTTGACATAAAACTAGTTACTTAAAGCCGTCGGCTTGAATTATTGAAATCATGCACATCCTTTAGCCAACTATTATTACATCACTTTATATTATTATGTCACTAGGCTACTATCAGACATCTACAATGATTATTTTAGGGAGGAAAACCAGACATAAATTGCCATTATGTTTACGAAGCATTATTACTTAGTAACTTGGCACTATAAATCAGCTTCCTTTGACACTACAGCGGCTTAAGAATCATGACAATTTGTGATAAATTGTGAGGCTTCCAACAAGTGGCAAGCGATTATCGTGGAACGATAACTAAGGGAGTTACACTTCCCTAGCAACGGATTGGTTGTATGTGGAAATCAATAGAAAACTCCGCACTATTTACGTGTCATATTTTCAAAACGCTTTTAACATGTTTAATGTTTTAGGGCTGGGGGTCGTTCTGTGAATTCCGACACGACACGCAAATCTGCAACGTTTTTAACATGTTTAATGTTTTAGGGCTGGGGGTCGTTCTGTGAATTCCGACACGACACGCAAATCTGCAACGTTTTTTTTCTGATGATTTCCGCTTACAACCGAGTCGTTGCTAGGGAAATGGTACTTCGTCGTTTTTCATCCCACAAAATTCGTTGACCATTCGTTCGAAAGCTCTCGATTTATCCAACCATATTATGTTAACTACTGCGAAGTGCGTGGCCAACAAGCTGAGTTATGAGCATGGTTATTTGAATAATTGTGTACACTCAGGTGATCATTCTCAATAATTGATATTGTGAACATGATTGCAACCGCTTGTTAATTTCTGATGATTTCATTGAGTTGGTGTTTCGATGATTTGATTCATAGCAGGTGATCCGAATATTGCGAGAACGGTTTGATTTGTGAAGCGGTGGTTAAATCATTTTAATAGGTAATTTCTATACTTTACACTCTAGGAAGCTGTAATTTTGTATGTAGCCTCTTCAGGACATTTACTTGACGATGCCCAGGGTCCGGATCAGATGAGTGGCTCTTAAAGCTATTTTTTATGCTTTACACTCTAGGAAGCTGTAATTTCGTATGTAGCCTCTTTAGGACATTTACTTGACGATGCCCAGGGTCCAGATCAGCTGAGTGGCTCTTAGAGCTTGCATACGAGTCTGCAACTAAAGACATAAAATGTCCCAATGTGTTGCAGACTCGTATGCAAGCGTACTTTGGTATGAGTCCCATCGGAAATATCTAATGGTAAAATAAAAATGTATATAAATATAATAAATTGTTTTGGTTAATTAGAATCTTTTCTTTTTTCTTGACCTTAAAAAACTATATCTAATTTCTCCCTTGCGAGGGAAAAACATTAAACATGATTTAATGTTTTTCCCTCTCAAGGGAGAAATTATGAAATCGTTGTAGTTTGGTTGACCCCCCAGAGCGAAGACATATCCATGTAATTTTAAAGTAAAATTTAAATGATGCTCAACATTACAAAGTAAATCTTATATTAATTGCTATGCAATTCTTAGGCCGACCCCCAATAATTTTTTATGTAACGTCCGGGACGAAATGAAAGATTTTTTCTGATGATTTCCGCTTACAACCGAGTCGTTGCTAGGGAAATGGTACTTCGTCGTTTTTCATCCCACAAAATTCGTTGACCATTCGTTCGAAAGCTCTCGATTTATCCAACCATATTATGTTAACTACTGCGAAGTGCGTGGCCAACTAGCTGAGTTATGAGCATGGTTATTTGAATAATTGTGTACACTCAGGTGATCATTCTCAATAATTGATATTGTGAACATGATTGCAACCGCTTGTTAATTTCTGATGATTTCATTGAGTTGGTGTTTCGATGATTTGATTCATAGCAGGTGATCCGAATATTGCGAGAACGGTTTGATTTATGAAGCGGTGGTTAAATAATTTTAATAGGTAATTTCTATACTTTACACTCTAGGAAGCTGTAATTTTGTATGTAGCCTCTTCAGGACATTTACTTGACGATGCCCAGGGTCCGGATCAGATGAGTGGCTCTTAATGCTATTTTTTATGCTTTACACTCTAGGAAGCTGTAATTTCGTATGTAGCCTCTTTAGGACATTTACTTGACGATGCCCAGGGTCCGGATCAGATGAGTGGCTCTTAAAGCTAATTTCTATGCATTACGCTCTAGGAAGCTGTAATTTCGTGTGTAACCTCTTTGGGACATTTACTTGACGATGCCTAGGGTCCGGATCAGATGAGTGGCTCTTTGAGCTAATTTCTATGCTTTACGCTCTAGGAAGCTGTAATTTCGTATGTAGCCTCTTTAGGACATTTAATTGACGATGCCCAGGGTCCGGATCAGATGAGTGGCTCTTAGAGCTAATTTCTATGCTTTACACTCTAGGAAGCTGTAATTTCGTATGTAGCCTCTTTAGGACATTTAATTGACGATGCCCAGGGTCCGGATCAGCTGAGTGGCTCTTAGAGCTTGCATACGAGTCTGCAACTAAAGACATAAAATGTCCCAATGTGTTGCAGACTCGTATGCAAGCGTACTTTTTTATGAGTCCCATCGGAAATATCTAATGGTAAAATAAAAATGTATATAAATATAATAAATTGTTTTGGTTAATTAGAATCTTTTCTTTTTTCTTGACCTTAAAAAATTATATCTAATTTCTCCCTTGCGAGGGAAAAACATTAAACATGATTTAATGTTTTTCCCTCTCAAGGGAGAAATTATGAAATCGTTGTAGTTTATCAATCACATCACCCAGACGTTTACTTACATGGTACGGGCGTACCTTTGACTGATTTCCTGTCGTTTTCGGAGCGGAAACCCATGGCTAAAGCATGTGCATGCTAAAATAAAAATGAACTGGGACATGATGAACTTGGATCCCCTGTCAGGGTGGTCCTCGATCGGATTACTCCTCATAGTGGTTGCCCTTCAAATTTTCTTCCGAAATATGATTTGGGAATATGTTAGGATTATAATTCAGCAAAAACTGAAATCAAAAGTTAGTTTCATAGTTCTGACCTATTTTGTGATCAAATATAATTAGAAAAACAAAAATAACAACATTTTATTGAACAAAATAATGATTATATTTGCATGAAGCTCTTAATAAGTGCCTGTGAGTATGCGTGTAGTATGTGCGTGTGTGTCCATGTGTACGCTTGTGTGTGAGTTTATAATGATTCATTATATAAATTTTAACATAAAATATATATCTAAATTGAATAGAAAATAAAAATAATGGCATTTTAACATTTTACATATGCAGAGAATTATATTCGCATTCGCTCTTAATAAACGTTGTCCATACTCAGAATTGATTCGCAATACTTTACATTTGGCCCACGACGCAGAAAAATCATAATGCACGGCCTCCATAGCCTGTTCACTGTAAAAGCCGAGGCCATTTCCGTGTTTGGTACAAAATTCTTCCACATGAAAGAAAACCGTGTGAACTTTTGGAGTGACTGGAATATCCAAAGATAAAAATGATGCTTTGAATTCATTGATGTATTCAATGAATTTAGCCTGACTGAGAAAGATGCTTTGACAACTTCATTGAACTTCTGGAAAGCATCAACGTATTTTAAACAACCCATGCTACAGTTTGAACGCAACAAATCAAGTTTCTGTAGCAAAATGCGGCAACTATTTCCTTTGAACGAATTCGTTGATGCCTTCCAGAAGTTCAATGAAGTTGTCAAAGCATCTGTCAACAAGCTGAGTTATGAGCATGGTTATATGAATAATTGTTTACACACAGGTGATCATTCTCAATAATTGATATTGTGAACATGATTGCAACCGCTAGTTAATTTCTGATGATTTCATTGAGCTGGTGTTTCGATGATTTCATCTGATCCGAATATTTCGAGAACGGTTTGATTTGTGAAGCGGTGGTTAAATCATTTTAATAGGTAATTTCTATACTTTACCCTCTAGGAAGCTGTAATTTCGTATGTAGCCTCTTTAGGACATTTACTTGACTTTGCCCTGGGTCCGGATCAGAACAGTGGCTCTTAAAGCTAATTTCTATGCTTTACACTATAGGAAGCTGAAATTTCGTATGTAGCCTCTTTAGGACATTTACTTGACGATGCCTAGGGTCCGGATCAGCTGAGTGGCTCCTAGAGCTTGCATATGAGTCTGCAACACATACTAGTCTGCAACTAAAGACATAAAATGTCCCAATGTGTTGCAGACTCGTATGTAAGCGTATTTAACAGTTTCTTTTGATTTTCAAGTACAACCAAGCAATTGCTGGGGAAATGAAAGTTTTTTAGTTTTCACCGAACAGAAATCGTTCTCCACTCGTTGGAAATCTTTCGAGTTATCACGCATTTCTTTCGTACTTGTTATTATTATTTTTTGTTTAAATGCTATATCAAACAGAGGAGCAGCACTTAACACCTTTTGGGGCTTCATTGATGGGACCGCGAGGAAAATTTGTAGGCCAAGCAGGGAACAGGAGGCCTATTACAGTGGGCACAAAAGGTTCCACTGCTTAAAGTACCAAGCAGTTATGTCTCCCGATGGCATCTTTGTTAGTCTGTGGGGTGCCTATCAAGGAAGAAGACATGATGCTGGTATGTTTGTAACCTGTGAATGGATTGGTATGAAATTAATGTAGGTTGCACAAGTGACTACATTTGTTGCTAAGCTACCTGTGTTATTTCCAAATTAATTGGGAGTTTGCTGCCCTGAAAATAAAAAGTACCTACTGTACAAAGGTGACACTCAATTTTTTTCATGTTTTCATAGAGCATTGTCTTCGTAATTATATGTTTAAAAAATGTGAAAACTCAACTTTTTCAAAATTCATTTTGGTTTTGATTACTTAGTATTCCTTCGTAACTCTAGTGACCTCTTCGAAATTTTCAAACACCTTTTTTTCAGTAGAAAAAAATGGCAGCGGAAGAAAAAAGAAACGGAAATTATCCAGAACATTGCAATATATAGAATGAATTGATAGCAAGGGGTAAATTTATCGAATTTTGTTTAAAAAAAAAGCTATTTTCTGTACTAGAGAGACCTGTTGCGCATATCACTAACCTATAGTAAATTTATCAAACGGAACCTATGAAACATCAGTATTTTACATAGACGTAAGGACCTACCAAATGAAAATAATTTATATAAAATAAAACACGCTTTACTAGTCCGTCTGCCTTTGTTATAAAATATTATGTCATTCATCATTTTGTTGTATAGGATAACATAGTTACGCTATACTCTTTGTCTCATACAATCACAAAAATAAATTCTAAACAATCACAAAACACGAATTATCATCAAGTGCTGTTGAGCATCAATGTGCCGTTCATGTATGAATGAAGGAAATGGAACGTATTCTATGGAAATTCTACCTACTCCATAGAACCTGGAGAATTTAGGTCTGTATTAGCTCGGTTTTTCAAAATTTCGCTTAATAAAGGAAATTTATCTTATTTGATTCTCCTACCATAATCAATAATAATTTGGTATTGTACCTAAAGGGTTATTTCCGCTAGTTGTACCAACAGACAGATTTACTTACTTCCAACACATTCTCTTTTGCTCTCCTCACCGCCCCTCACCACCATGACCTTTCCCTTTTTCACTGCCCCTGCGCCGGCCACTCAACCCACCTCTCCTCCCTTTAACGTCACTGACCCCTGTATACAGGGTGTATCGCAAGCAGATGACAATACTCAAAGGGGTTAAACTCGACCGAAAGTGTAGGTAGTTCAGTGCCGCCAATCGTACCTCTCTATGAGATCCAGAGATATGTCGTTTTTAAGGTTTTATCGAAAAAAACACGGTTTTTGACTTAGAAACCCCAATTTCTCCATTTTACCTAACTTTATCTAAATTTTCAACCCCACTTTCGGATTCAGCGTTAAATTTTCACAAAACACTGGTCCTTGGTTCTTGAAAAGTCCCTCCTAAAAACCCTAATAGCCATTCAAAAGTTTACCGTTTCTAAAAAAGTGACATTTCTTATTCTACTTGAAGATTTGCTACGTTTCAATAAAAAATGCTGCAAACTGCGGGATCTGACAAAAGTTGGGAAATTCAATCAGCTTTTCAATGGTATGCTCGAAAGATTACTTTCCAACTTCATGGAGAAATTTATGTTGCAGTGCGAAAAGACATAAGTAGGAGGTAGGATACCTTGGTAGTAAAATTCTGATAAAATCTAAATTTTAATTTTCTAAATCTGAAATAAGTAAATAAAAATGAATGGTCAACGTCATTTCTGATGGTCATAATCATCGTTGTGGCCACTTGGGACAATTTTTTTCGTGACGATTTTTTTGTTATGTGCCATATGAAAGACATGAACATTTCAAAAATAAAATAAAATGTAAAACTCAAATGTCGCCATCTGTTTAGTAAGGCTGACTTAGCCGATCGAATCTCTTCGTGGTTTGCTCTCATCTCTTCACAAGTAGGCAGATGGACGGGTGTCCAGCCCATAATGGACGAGATGTGTCCATTACCAAATCAATAATACCGTACCCTTTTCTTCCCTGTGCAATGCCAATCTAGATGAAATGAAGTTTTTCGCAATGTTTGCTCAACGTGGGGGAGGATGTTCGTTCATCGTGCATCAAACCCATTAATAGTTGAATTTCTACTCCAGTTTTAGTTGTTTAATTATTGTTGTGAAGTTACCTGTTTAATGTATTGACGCGTTTGATTTTTCTGTTTTGTGTGCTACACTAATATAGTTTTACCAAAGAAATTGTTTCTTATTTTTCATCCTCAGAGTCAACAAGATGTAACGATATTCCTCAATAAAAATTATCCTGAACGATGGATAGGGAGATATGAACCTGTAGATCGGCCGGTTCGGAGCCCTGATTTGACACCGCTGGATTTTTATGTGTGGTGTACAATTAAGTCAAAGGTTTACAGTGTGCGGCGCATCCAGGATAGAGACCAACTGACAGCCAGGATTCGAGAAACATGAAGAGATGAGAGCGAACCTCTTTCGAGATTCGATTGGCTACGACAGCGGTACTAAAAAGGCGCCGACAGTGCGTTTTACAAAGGTGGGGTCAGTTCCAGCAACTTTAATTTTTCAACGATCCCTGAAAATTTCATAAAAATCGGTCCATTATTCACAGAGTTATGTCTGCGTGGATAAATTTTAATTTAGCGCATGCGCTATAGTTATTGCTCCACCAATGGCAATATAATTCATAAGACATTTGTTTGGAAGATATACCCATCTACTCCCCGACCTTGAACGAAATCGGTCCAATAGATGATGAGAAATCGACGCTTTACGAAATTAACGTGACACTTTAATTAATTCATGTGACGTCAATGAAATTTATAGGGGAACGTTTAGAAGCTAATCCGCACAGTTCCTGAGAATTTGATCAAAATCGGTCCATAAGACTCGGAGTTTTGCCTATGTTGATCGATATTGGTTTTGCGCATGCGCAGTGGTCATTATTCCAAAAATTACGATATAATTTATAGAGCATTTTTCTAGAACACATACCCAACCACCTACCGAGTTTGAACGAAATCGGACCAACAAATGATGAAAAATCGACGTTATAAGAAATTTACGTTTGCGCATGCGCACAGGTTACTGTTGGTTCGATGGCATTGAAAATTATAGGGGGCCGTCTAGGAGCTTACCCACACAATCCGTGAATATTTCATTGGAATAGGACTAAACCTTGGTATAGTTTTGGGCGTGACAGTGATTTACCACAGACAGACAGACATCAGACAGACAGACAGACCAAAATTGATCAGCACGTTCTGAAACGCAAAAGGCAAGTGGAAATTTTTATTTTGGAGGACGAAAGGTAGTGAGGTAGCAGAAATGGAAAACGATGATAAAATATTTTTAGAGTTTATTTGTTCCATACTAGGTATATGCTATACTTCAAAAAAATACTACCTAAGTGGGTAAGTATGAGAATGTATGGGAATTGTTTATGGGTTTTCTTGTCTTGTGTCCCGAAATTTAGTAGGAATTAGTCTTCTTTTCTTTAAATTTTGATGATTTTTGGAGCGCTTGCGACTGGTTTGGAGACGTGACGCTTAGAAAAGTCTCCTTGCTTAACCGATCGGAGCCAATATATTTTCGAAAGTATTCCGCTTAAGAGTAACCACATTTTTAGAAGTCCCATATAATTTATGTGGATCGTTTCAGTTTATCGTGAACAAAGTGCGTATTCAAAAAAGTAAAATCCCACATTACTTAGTATTTTTTGAATTGCAGATTATTGGAATGAGTTATGTTTTCTCCATAAAGTTGATAGTTAACAATGGTTAATAATAATGTTGATAATGGTAATTAACATCACCAGTCTATTGAGACCAAGCTAGAACGACTGGTTTTATTATTCTGCCGTTAAGTAAATTTGTTTGTTTCAGGCGAGGAGAATTTCCTCAGTCAGAGCTAACACGGTAATGAAGTCATCACCGTTCCCATGAGCCCCGAGACATACCGATTCGGTTACTCACTGTGAATAAGTAATTAAAATGGTAATTAATTGGACTGCTCCGCAAACTAGAGTCGAGAGCCAGGCATGTGTTACATACAAGCGGGATGTACCATTCCTGCCTCGCAACCATCGCCTATGACATCACTTCGGCGTCTCATTGGGCGTGACCACAACCTATAAACTACGTTACAGTATGGGATTTGGTTTCTTATTGGACACTTAACAAGAGATAACTTAATTATTAATACATGTACTTGAAAAAACAATAGTAGATCCATGAAATCGATTTATTGAAAAGCATTGGTGTAACTTAAATCAATGAATGGGTTTCGTTTAATTTCCATGGGTACGCAGTCGGTACACATGCTAAGTAATGTTGATTTATTTCGATATACGTATTCTATCTGGGTTCATAAACACCAGTAATATGACAAGGGTACGCCAGTCGGCTTGCAGGTAGTTACGATCTATGATGTCACGATTTATGTTTACTTGATCACTTATGTTAATCAACCTCATTGTTTTTCAACCCCCACCTTATGTATCTTATGTTCATTGGGTGAAATACCTATTGGAAAAAGGTTCGCTTCACATGATGTATTATGTTCATTGGATTTTGCTTATTGGAAAAAGAAAACATGATGCGAGTCATCTCACATCTCAATATCTGATAAACTTCCATAGGTGCTTCAACTTCAATATTTTGCTGTTTATAAAAGTCGGAAAAAGAACAGTTCTTGGAACAGTTCTTTGACCCAAAATACAAAATCTTCCGAGCAGATCACCCTTTGGACACTAGTCAAGGTGGATCAGCCATTCTTGTGAAACATACGAGTCTGCAACGCATTGGGACATTTTCATGTGTTTACCTATGAATGGTCAACGTCATTTCTGATGGTCATAATCATCGCTGTGGCCACTTGGGACAATTTTTTGATACAAGTTGCTCGAATTCAGATTAAAATCAACGACAGATCTTACAGAATCGGATCTTTCTATTCTGCACCAAAACATCGAGTTACTGCTGCAGATTTTTTAGGCCTGATACATGAAATGGGGATGAACTACTTGATCGGTGGTGATTTCAATGCCAAGCATCCACAGTGGAATTCAAATGTCACCAATCAAAGAGGTAGTAAATAACTACAATCTCGAGCCAATATATCCAACACATCCGACATACTTCCTGACACAGAGAAATTTAATTCCAGACGTTCTAGACATTTATTTAGGTAAAAAACTACTTATAAACTCGTAAACGAGTTCCACTATCTGCTTTACAAGCAGATACCATGTTACATGGATATGTCTTTGATTGGGGATTTCATAACGGTTGTCCTCGAGAGTTGTAAAAAAATCCTTTAACTTTGGACTGTAGGCGACGAAATGTAGGATAAAGAATTTATTCTATTATTCTTGGAGACACAATAAGCATACTATACATACAATTAAAGTTATTTCTCCAATACAGGCGCTATCATTTTTATGTTCATGATAGCCTGATTTTTCATTAATAAATGAAATTATATCATTTATTGTTTTATTTTATAACGTTTCGTTCTCTTACTGAGGACATCTTCAGATCTTGCTTTTTTGACATTGAGTTGACTTGGTGAGCCACTGTTTTATTTGACAAATCCGTTATATTCGGATGTTTATAAATTTTTTCCTGGACACACCAAGATCTGAAGATGCCCTCAGTAAGAGGACAAACGTTATCAAATCTCTATCTCTATCTCTATCTATACTATTAATAAGAATGAAACTCCGTCTGTTTGTCTGTCTGTCGTGTCTATGCACGGCCAAACGGCTGAGTGGGCCGGATCTACGGGTGGGGGGATCTTCTTGGGATTTTCCGATAGGGTGTATAAGCGAATTTAAAATTTTCTAATCCCACCCGAACCATGGGCCGTAGGGCGGGAGGGGGGTCGAAGTAATAATTAATGTGCGCTTTTTGGACTTCCCCGCTTCCCCAACCCCTCTAAACGGCCGTCGAAAATTCCGGAAAAATACCGGTTTCGTAGGTTTTGAAACGAGAAAGACGACGGCGCGATCGGATCGCGAAAAAAGTATTGGGAAATGCGTCAAAAAAATTCTCGAAAAGTCCGACAAAAACTACGTTTTTTTCCGATTAAAATATACCCCATAAAGGTACGTTTTTCGGAACGGTTTTCGCGGGCGAAATACAGCTTTGGGTCCGCCGAATCTGAATCCGAAATCGGATATCGAAAAAAGTGACGAGAACTTGGTCGAATTGCCAGCGGAAGCGAGGGGAACCGTTTAATATGACATTTTTAATCGACCCGGGCCGCCCGTTTCACAACGTTGCTTACCAGAAGGGACCCTCACAGGGGGGTTCCCATTTGCACTTCTACGCAATACCTTGCGAGGCGAGCAGGTATACATAGGTACCTACCTTGCGAGCGAAGCGAGAGCCATTTCAACAGAATAAATACGGACTTTGTCCTACACATATACAGGTATACCTTGCGAGCGAAGCGAGCAACATCCCCTAATAAACTTTTCGTGGTTCCACGTAGTTTTATAAGATTTAATTTGTTTGTAAGAATTCCCAACTGAAAAAAAAAAAAAACGTCTGCCAAGTTGGGTGGGCAGTATAATTTCCTCAAGGATATACAGGTATACCTTGCGAGCGAAGCGAGCAACATCCCCTAATAAAATTTTCGTGGTTCCACGTAGTTTTATAAGATTTAATTTGTTTGTAAGAATTTCCAACAGAAAAAAACGTCTGCCAAGTTGGGTGGGCAGTATAACTTCCTCAAGCGAGTGGAGCGAGCAACATCCCCTACAGAAGTTAAAACTACCCTTAGAGATCTACCGTTTGCGAGCGAAGCGAGCAACATCCCCTACACGTTTCAATTGTAATACATCGCATGTATACAGCCACACTTTGCGAGCTGTGGCTTGCCTCACAATGAATATCCAAGTAGCAGCCAATGAAGCTTGTCTCCCACAAAATTCACAACCAATTTCCAACAAGCCAACTTACTACTCCCCAGCTATACGGAAACTTCATCAGATTAAAAAAGATGCGAGAAAAGTGTGGGAACAAACTGGATACCCTCCACATAAAACCATATTCAACCGAGCCACACAGGAACTCAAAAAAGCATTACAAGACGATCGCAATATTTCCACACAAAACGAACTCAGCTCTTTGGACACATCGGATGGAACATTGTGGGCAAAAACCAAACTTCTGAGGAATCAGAAGGGAACTATTCCGCCTCTAAAAATTAATGAAACGTTTTACTGCACTCCTGCAGAGAAGTGTAATATTTTTGCTAACCAACTGGAGGAACAATTCTAACCAAATCCAATCACGAACAACGATTTCGAAAATG
>CM061040.1:82592129-82714629 GCA_030762985.1 Adelphocoris suturalis
TTACTAACATGTTATATATATATATATATATATTGGTAGGGTGTTTTCGACTGTGTTCTATATAGAACACATAGTTGAAAAGACTGAACCTCAAGATCCCCCAACTTCAAATTATATATATATATATATATATATATATATATATATATATATATATATATGGGCCTCAAAGCTTTATTTTAAAAATAGTTGGGCCTCACAATTAAAAATGTTGGGAACCGCTGGTCTAATCAATAGATCCAGTAGCAGCGCGTGATTTCTCTACCTCCTCGCGCTTAGAAATTCGAAGTTTTTTTTTCGATGTTCAAGCCCTTGGGGGAAAGCGAATTATTCAACGTACAGCGTTGAGGGTTGTTTTAATCGATTCTTTGGGATTAAATTTCTCATTGACAAGCAAAAAATTAATACTGTTAATTAAAAAGTTTTAGAAATCTCGATTTTTTGAATGTTTGCCCTTAATACAGCCCTTTAGGGTTGATAAAAATTAATGCCGAGCTTCTCGGACCATTTAGACCCCAAATGTGATTTTTCACGCAAGTTTCATATGGGTAGTTTGATGTAGTATGTTAGGGGAAAAGCCGCGGAAGGCGGGCGGACGGATTTTTTTTCTTCTTTTTTTCTTTTAATTCGATTTTTGGATTCTACGCATCTTGAAACGTAAACCAAAAAAAATTTTCAGAGGGTGTTAATTTTTTTTTTTTTTGGTCGATGACAAAGGTTCATTATTGAAACTAATAAACCAATATTATAAAGGTGCAGATTTCCTGCTCAGAATTCCTTTTGGGTTAGCCAACATTGAGGGAGTGATCAGAGCGGCGAGAAATTCAAGGCGGCCATTTTTTCTCGGATACAGGAGACGTTTAGTTCCAAATCGTCACTTTCAAGGCCTTCCATGTCTGGAGTCTGGTGTCGGCATGCTTGGCATGACTCAGTGTTCTCCGGCTCACATGATTACGATCACGAATTCAGAACCCCCGGGGGGCACGCCCTATCCATATGCAATGACGAACTTATATTTTTCATTCGTTTTGTTTTCTTTTCTTGCATGCCCAGCTAAGGACCTTCCTGATTGCTCTAAATGACCCCGTCTCCCTATGAATAATGAATGTTTCGCTATTGTCATATAGCTGATTCCTGGCTGTACTCCTGGAGGTCCCGTCTGGTCCCCTCATCAAGGCCATAACAGATCTGGACGTTCTTTCTCAGTTGGTGGATAGAATAATACGCTACATAATTTTAGGGATTACGGAATACAAAATTAATTATGTTCAATAATAATAACAGGAAAATCGTTATTTTTCCGCCCGACTACGTCATCCAAACCGTGTGCTAGTTATCAACATCGCTGAAGGAGTTTGCAGCGGTTTGGATGGAGTAGTCAGAAGGGAAATTAATGATTTTTTTCTATATACTATTTTCAACAAACCTATTAATTCAATCTCATTGGTGCATTCTTGAAAAGAAAATTAAATAAATGAATAAAAATAAAATAAATAAATAAAATATCAAAAATACAATTAAACCAAAAAAATATAACTTGACTTAGTTTTTGAAATCAATATCATATCCTCTAATGTTCCCACTCAAACCAAGCTTGCCGCACATCAAACCACAACTAGGATCACTGTAGTCGGACATTTCAATCAAACTGTCAGTTACATAGCCTCAGCATTTTTACATGCAAAATCAATATCCAACCATATTATGTTAACTACTGCGAAGTGCGTGGCCAACAAGCTGAGTTATGTGCATGGTTATTTGAATAATTGTGTACACTCTCAATAATTGAAATTGTGAACATGATTGCAACCGCTTGTTAATTTCTGATGATTTCATTGAGCTGGTGTTTCGATGATTTGATTCATAGAAGGTGATCCGAATATTGCGAGAACGGTTTGATTTGTGAAGCGGTGGTTACATCATTTTAATAGGTAATTTTTATGCTTTAAGCTGTGATTTCGTATGTAGCCTCTATAGGACATTTACTTGACGATGCCCAGGGTCCGAATCAGATGAGTGGCTCTTAAAGCTAATTTCTATGCTTTACACTCTAGGAAGCTGTAATTTCGTATGTAGCCTCTTTAGGACATTTACTTGACGATGCCCAGGGTCCGGATCAGATGAGTGGCTCTTAAAGCTAATTTATATGTTTTACACTCCAGGAAGCTGTAATTTCGTATGTAGTCTCTTTAGCACATTTACGTGACGATGCCCAGGATCTGGATCAGCTGAGTGGCTCTTAAAGCTAATTTCTATGCTTTACACTCTAGGAAGCTGTAATTTCGTATGTAGCCTCTTTAGGACATTTACTTGACGATGCCCAGGGTCCGGATCAGATGAGTGGCTCTTAAAGCTAATTTATATGTTTTACACTCCAGGAAGCTGTAATTTCGTATGTAGTCTCTTTAGCACATTTACGTGACGATGCCCAGGATCCGGATCAGCTGAGTGGCTCTTAGAGCTTGCATACGAGTCTACAACACATACTTGTCTTCAACTAAAAAATAAAATGTCCCAATGTGTTGCAGACTCGTATGCAAGCGTTTATGTCTTTGCTATGGCACATAAACTAAAAAAACGTCACGGAAAATTGCTCACGAAAATTCAATTAAAAAACACCTTTTCAAATTATGGGAATCGCTTCCGAAAATTGAAGAAAATCAATTTTTCAAACCAAATTGAGAATATTCCAAACCAATTTGAGGACTTTCCAAACCGATTTGAGAATTTTCCAAGATATGAATATTAACAAAAATTCCAAAACTGGATTCTTAATTGAATACAAAAATTTATTTAAACCTTTGTAATCGACTAAGAAAGAATGTAAAGACGAAACGCTTGCATACGAGTCTACAACACATTGGAACATTTCATGTCTTCAGTTGCAGACGCGTAGGTATGTGTAGCAGGCTCGTATGCAATCAGAAATTAACAAGCGGTTGCAATCATGTTCACAATATCAATTATTGAGAATGATCGCCTGTGTGTAAACAATTATTCAAATAACCATGCTCATAACTGTGCTTGTTGGCCACGCACTTCGCAGTAGTTAACATAATATGGTTGGATAAATCGACAGCTTTCGAACGAATGGTGAACGAATTTTGTGGGATGAAAAACGACGATGTACCATTTCCCTAGCAACGACTCAGTTGTAAGCGGAAATCATCAGAAAATCATTGAGCATATTTCGTTACGTAACGTAACGTGACATAACGAAAATTTGGTTGTGTGCCATAGCAAAGACATGAAATGTCAAAATCATTGAGCATATTTCGTTACGTAACGTAACGTGACATAACGAAAATTTGGTTGTGTGCCATAGCAGAGACATGAAATGTCAAAAAGAAAGATAGTCTTGTGTTTTACTTTTTACAAAGTAATTTCAAATTCTGAATTACTATGGAGTCCAATCAGAGTCAAAGCTTTGCATTGATCAAATCATTGGGGTCAAATGAATTAGTGTTCTCTGAAGCGGTGTTCCATAGCATTTTCAAGTCAAATTGAAATTTTTCCAAACCAATTAATCGCCTTCTGTTGACATGGATATGTCTTTGCTCTGGGGGGTCAAAAAAATTCCCGTGACGCAAAATTTGTGTCACAATTTCAGTGTTTTTCACGTACAACCCAGCCTTTGCTAGGGGAATGGAACTTCCGCAGTTTTCATCGCACAGAAATCGTTCGCCACTCGTTGGAAAGTGCTTGATTTATGTGATAAATGTTCACATCTCAAGCTACCAATTTCCCCCTCCTTACGTACCTGACTACATTCCTAAACTAATTTGATTGGACTATAAAACATTTTTATAAGCGTGTTACAATATTCTTAACGTAAAGCAATACCTAGCATCATTTACTCCACTCCATAGGAAACATTTTTATCCTCTTGACAACAGTCGACTGTTAACAACAACTCATTGTAGTGGCTTTCTCCACAGTTATTTTCAACATTTCTATAAGTAAACCGTTGTTTTGTTGTAATTAGTCGGGATGCGGCCCAGGGATTGGTTTAAAGTTAAAGGATTTGTTTACAACTCTCGAGGACAACCGTTATGAAATTCCCAATCAGACATATCCATGTAACATGGTATCTGCTTGTAATGCAGATAGTGGAATTTTACTTTTGACAAAGTAATTTCAAATTCTGAGTAACTATAGAGTCTAAATCAGAGTCAAAGCCTTGCATTGATCTAGTCAATGAATTTGCTATTATTATGCTCTAGATCGGTGTTCCATAGCATTTCCAAGTCAAATTTAGAATTTCTCAAACCAATTAATCACCTTGTGTTTCACTTTTGACAAAGTAATTTCAAATTCTGAATAACAATAGAGTCTAAATCAGAGTCAAAGCATTGCATTGATCAAGTCATTGAGGTCAAATGAATTTGCTATTAGTGTTCTCTGGATTTGTGAATTTTACAAACCTAATTCAGAATTTTGACATTTCATGTCTTTGCTATGGCACACAACCAAATTTTCGTTATGTCACGTTACGTTACGTTACGAAATATGCTCAATGATTTTCTGATGATTTCTGCTTACAACCGAGACGTTGCTAGGGAAATGGTACTTCGTCGTTTTTCATCCCACAAAATTCGTTGACCATTCGTTCGAAAGCTGTCGATTTATCCAACCATATTATGTTAACTACTGCGAAGTGCGTGGCCAACAAGCTGAGTTATGAGCATGGTTATATATGAATAATTGTTTACACACAGGTGATCATTCTCAATTATTGATATTGTGAACATGATTGCAACCGCTTGTTAATTTCTGATGATTTCATTGAGCTGGTGTTTCGATGATTTGATTTATAGCAGGTGATCCGAATATTGCGAGAACGGTTTGATTTGTGAAGAGGTGGTTAAATCATTTAATAGGTAATCATTTTAATAGACGAGTCTGCAACTAAAGACATGAAATGTCCCAATGTGTTGCAGACTAGTATGCAAGCGTTACTGATGATTATCGTTTGCTTTTCTGATGATTTCCGCTTACAACCGAGACGTTGCTAGGGAAATGGTACTTCGTCGTTTTTCATCCCACAAAATTCGTTCACCATTCGTTCGAAAGCTGTCGATTTATCCAACCATATTATGTTAACTACTGCGAAGTGCGTGGCCAACAAGCACAGTTATGAGCTATGAATCAAATCATCGAAACACCAGCTCAATGAAATCATCAGAAATTAACAAGCGGTTGCAATCATGTTCACAATATCAATAATTGAGAATGATCACCTGTGTGTAAACAATTATTCATATATAACCATGCTCATAACTCAGCTTGTTGGCCACGCACTTCGCAGTAGTTAACATAATATGGTTGGATAAATCGAGAGCTTTCGAACGAATGGTCAACGAATTTTGTGGGATGAAAAACGACGAAGTAC
This sequence comes from Adelphocoris suturalis, assembly GCA_030762985.1. Taxonomy (NCBI): domain Eukaryota; kingdom Metazoa; phylum Arthropoda; class Insecta; order Hemiptera; family Miridae; genus Adelphocoris; species Adelphocoris suturalis. The sequence goes on from CM061040.1 coordinate 82,597,522, forward strand.
CATTTCCCTAGCAACGACTCGGTTGTTAGCGGAAATCATCTGAAATAGAATTGTTATTTAATTGTATAGAGTTTCAGCTATAAATGTCGTACGATGATAATAATGATGTACCTTGTCGAAGTATAAAACAACCAAAGTGTTATCTTCTTTGGTTTCCACCTTCTTGACACGGTCAGTAGCACGGAGTAATTTGATTCCATCTTCGTCTATTGAAAAACCTGAAGGTAGTGTCACTTCCATGACCGCCATGTTTCTCTCCTTCCCAGCAGTATATCTGTTGACAATAATTTTGAGGGATAAGTATCAGAGCAGGCTTGTTTGTAGTCTGCGTTTTTTAAACAATTTGTTTTTCAACTTGGTGTACTATGTTGCGGTTTGTTGATAATTTTACCAATTCACTTCAAAATAGATAATTTGGAAAACGAGAAAATCGGGGAATGTGAGGCAAATTACTACAATTCTCACCAGGGCGGAAAAAAATGCACAGTCCTGAAACAATATCCAATAAATCCAGCTCTTTAGATAAAGCGGCGAATAAAAGTCCCTAATCACTAATGGAAGGCAGAAATGAAAAGGCGAATTACAAATCAACAAAAAAAAGCAATTACAAATCAACATTATTCTTATGAATCAATCCACCGGTCTGGATATACCGGGTGTTTCAGAAGTTATGGTCTACCGGGTGTTTCAGAAGTTATGGTCTACCCTCCTGCATCTCTTTATTTGAAAAATAGGCTCAACGTGATTCTCCACACTTTTTTGTGTGAAGAGAAATACTTGCGCGCCGACCCCTTGCTCGCAATTGACACTAACTTCGTTTTTTTTTTTTTTTTTTTTTTTTTTTTTTTTTTTTTTTTAATTGCAGATTTGGATTTTACGCAGAATTTCATGAATTAAGGACACCTCACTCGATTTTTTTGACCGCGCGCAAAGATGCCTAACTACCAAAATTGCCCAAAACATGGATTCTGGTAAACCCCAAATGTGGTACATGAATTTTCATTGATTTTCAACGCTCATCCGTTCCTTGATTTGATTCAATTTTAGCGGAATAATGACCAAAATTCGGTTATTTTACGTGAAAAAATCATAATCTTAGGTGAGTTTTTGCACATGAAATTTCATGATTTTCCACTTCCTTTCCCTCCTCCTTCCTTAACCGGGCTGGGGATCGGATATGGAGTTCAGCAAAAATAGAAACTAGCATTTCCTTTAAAAAATTGATAATAAATAAATAAATATAAAATAAATAAATAAATAAAATAAAATTACCATCTGGAAATTCATAATCTGGTAAAAACATTAAAAAAAAAAAAAAAAAAAAAAAAAAAAAACGAGCGCTGTTCGGAATAAACTTCCTCCAACTGTCAGATTTTGAACGATTGAGTCAGTTATACTTTTACTTTGCTAATTCGAAGAGAAAAGTATGTTTGAATGTTGAAAAACATGGTTTTTTCTATGGAATCGAGGGTTTTTGTGAAAAGTGGCCCTCAAAGAAAACTCGGATTTATTGCCAGTTTCTACGTATTTGTTCATGCTGAATCGAATGGAAACATTTGCAGATCTCCCCAACTATGTTACAACAGTTTTACACTTCAACTAACTAGTTTCACCCTTCTTAACGCATAAAATTGAGCATAAAAGATTCACTAAATTCCCTACTTTCGGTAGTGAGCAAGCAAACGATAATCATCAGTAACGCTTGCATACTAGTCTGCAACACATTGGGACATTTCATGTCTTTAGTTGCAGACTCGTCTATTAAAATGATTACCTATTAAATGATTTAACCACCTCTTCACAAATCAAACCGTTCTCGCAATATTCGGATCACCTGCTATGAATCAAATCATCGAAACACCAGCTCAATGAAATCATCAGAAATTAACAAGCGGTTGCAATCATGTTCACAATATCAATAATTGAGAATGATCACCTGTGTGTAAACAATTATTCATATATAACCATGCTCATAACTCAGCTTGTTGGCCACGCACTTCGCAGTAGTTAACATAATATGGTTGGATAAATCGAGAGCTTTCGAACGAATGGTCAACGAATTTTGTGGGATGAAAAACGACGAAGTACCATTTCCCTAGCAACGACTCGGTTGTAAGCGGAAATCATCAGAACATTGAGCATATTTCGTTACGTAACGTAACGAGACATAACGAAAATTTGGTTGTGTGCCATAGCAAAGGCATGAAATGTCAAAATCATTGAGCATATTTCGTTACGTAACGTAACGTGACATAACGAAAATTTGGTTGTGTGCCATAGCAAAGACATGAAATGTCAAAACCAATTTTATTGCAAAAACACTCATACTAGGTAAATAAAATTCGGCGATTCAAAAGTGATTTTGGATTTTAGAGATTTTTTGTTTTTATAGATTGTTTTAGCTTATATGAATGAAATTTAAGTACGTTTTGAAGTTTAATTTTGAGCACAAATTTTTAAATGTCCTAGTTAATTGTTGACAATTTAGTTTTGACTAAAATTTTACTAAAAATGGTAAATTTTTTTAGCCATTTTTAGTGATTGTTTTAGTAAAATTTACACATTTTAGCTATTACACAGGTTGATTTTCTACGAAAACTCGCTAAAAAGAACGTCAACATGAGTGGAAAAAGACTCGTGTAAACATATTGAAAATTTGATAAATTTACTGCTCTATGGCTGTAGTATGTACTCTCTTTCAGCTGGTACATAATTATACTTCAGTTTTAGTTCACTTGGAACATAGTTGTATACATTTATTTTGTTACTTTTCATAAATACATCTTCTCATTTAAATTGAGAAACATGTAAATTGAGAAAGCAGCTCCTTCGGCCAACATTCGTTGGAAGTTCGTATACATCTTTGGATCGCTTGCCGTCAGTTCAGGAAGTAGAGTCGCGAACACACCAAATTGTTTTCGCTCCAGATTCCATTCTTCAACTCAAATACATTGTTTATTTCTTCTTTCACGTTTCCGCTTGATAATTAGTGTAATCACGAGTGCCGCACGAACGATATTCAGTTTTGATGAAACCATAATGACGGTCGGAATGAGACTGAAGGAAGCGAGAGCAGTGTCGAGAAGCGAGACCGTGTAGACAGACGAAACACTGCTATCACCTCTGCGAGAGCGCTCACAGCAACTTAATCTAGCTCTCTCAGGGCTCATCGTATAAACACAGCTGACACTGCTCTACGCCATCAGTGTCGCCCTAGCTCTCCCCGTGTAGACGCACCTTTATGTTTAGAGAGCTTAGCTGTACCTACGATTAGAGTTCTTAGCAGTATGAGTAGAATACTTAGTAGTATGTGTAAAGCACTTAGCGGATGGGGGGCAATATGTCGACACATAAACTGGTCGACAAATGGGCAAGAAGCCGTGTCGACATCTTTCAATACCAAGGGTTGACCAATGTCGATTTCACAGGCATTGGAAATATGGCGACACAAAAATACAGCGACCAGTCGACAACTTTCAACACCCCTTGTTGAAAAAGGTCGTCCAAGTCAACCATGGGGATACGACGGCATATTTACATCGACATCCTTCGTATACCTGCGAAATCGACGTAACGGCATACACTCTTCCTGGCCGATTATAGGTCAACAAACCGAAAAACACGGATCAGAAGAAACAATCGTTGGTAAAGGTGTAATAGCAAGGGATCACTCAGCCCCCTAGACTACAGGCCGGGGGACTGGAGCGATGAGTCATCAAGGGTAGTGTCTCCCGGTCCTCCTGTCCCTCCCTTCTGAATGCGGAAGTTCTTGTAAAGTTAAATTGGCAGGTAAAATAATTTACCACCATTATTTTTGCACTTATTCATTGATAATTATTACAAGTGAATTAATGAAAAATTGGACATATACCAAACCACAATATAGAACGAAAACTCGTATTTATTTCTACATTTTCATACAGAGATATCAGGGATCCATTGAAAAGGATTGAAAATTATAGGAAATCATTCAACGAGCCGTGAAACGAGTAGGTATCAATGCTTCACGCTGAATGACCCACTTCACAATAGTGAAAGTGAACCCAGACAGTAATTACGAATAATCCTCGGATTGAAAGACCCCATGGGACCAAGGCTGAGGACAGGTAGTGGCCAAACAACCCTTTTGTCGTCGTTTAGCAGTCGACCAGTTTCAAGAGGGGTGATTTTAGCTCATGTTCAACTCCTGTTGTTGAAATACAGCAAAAAATGGATCTCAAATTTTTCGACATAAATCCGTCGACCAGTTTCAAAGATGTGCGTTATCGACGTTCTTCAACACCTGGTGTGGAAATATGGCGACAGGAGGTGTCGACCAGTTTATGTGTCGACATATTGCCAAGTGCCCCACTTAGCAGCGTCTGTAGAGGAGTTACCAGTACGTGGAGCGTACTAAGCAGTATATGTAGAGTACTTAGCCCCTAGACGGTCCCCTATGGTTTTCATACCCATCGTGCTGCTAGTAGCGTGTGAATATGCGTGGAGCATAAACGTAAATTTCCTGAAAATCACATTTCTCAAGATCCACATCACTGGTAGCTATTTATTTTCGTAAAGTTGTGGGAAGTTGTTCAATAGTCTCAAGGTGATTGATCATGTAATACATTGCGATTGGATTACCTATGAATACTATCATCCTCATATGTAAAGTTCGTTGTCAAAGACGCAATGCTGGAACAGTCCAGCTAAAGACTCATGACGTAATTTTCAAACACTTGCAGTTTGCGGTTCACAGATCTCCGACCGATTTCGGTCCCCTGTCTGCCTGCCTGTCTACCGATGTCTGATCAATCCTTGACGTGGGCAAAACAAATGTGATCCTAGTTTTTAGGGATTGTGCGGATTAGTCTGAAGACGATCCCCTATAGGTTTCATTACCGTCGAACCGGTAGGAATGTGTGCACATGAGCAAACTTGAATGGCTTGCAATGCTTTTCCCTTCAGACAAAGAATCGCATTCGGTCAAAAATGGTGTTTAGCGATAGGATGAATCCTTAGTGAATTCCCATCATTTCATGACGATTGCATTCATGAATCTAAAACTGCTCGAACTAATAAGTTTTTTAAAAAGTGCCTGGTAAGTTTTAGCTAGTGATGTACGTAAGTAGTGATACCGAATTCACTCAGAATGATAGGCATACTGCGTAAGAGCCAACGGATCATTCGGTATTGGAAGCAAACTGCTGAAATTAGTCATGGTTTCGACAAAAATTTCCCTTCATCAGGAATGTTTCTAATGTAAGAAGATAAATCAAGGAATGTTTTATATTGATCTAAACCGGAAAATTTATTGTTAAAACATATTTTATTGGGTCAAACTTGAAATTTAAAATCTCACATCAATTTTTTATTCATAGAATTCATCCCGTGCAATGAATATGTTAACCTGCTAGTAAAACAGAAGATAGATTGGTCGCAAGCGAGGCTAAAGTAAGCCGTGAAATCGATTAAAGTTAAGAGCAACCAGAGTAAATTATCACGATATAATTTCCAATATTGAGGTCATAGGCCACCGATGCAGATTACGTAGAGCCCCCCTACACCGCGAACAACATTCTCTAGGCACCGGAATTTCGGGCCATCAGCTCTAAATTATCCTCATCCGGCGTATGATTTCCATTATTATAGCGCTACGATAATTTTTTTCCAGCTTCTACACAGCGTTCGTTATGGATTTTCCTCTTCCCGTCTTCAGCCCGGTCAATTCGTTTTTTAAAAAATCTTCGTCGGCTCCCGGGGGTATTGTTCGTCGCAGTTGAGGGGTAAAAATGGGATGGTTGACCTTGAGACCGACTATCCCGGGGTGTTCCGGGCGCCGCGCGCCGTTTTCATTCGGCGCCACGGGCGCGGCTTAACCCCGCCGTGCTCGTTCTTAAACGTTTCTCTGTCTCCTACATAATGGTAGGTAATCAGTACCTACTTTGTTCCGGGGGGAATTTCGAAGACGAATGAAATAGTCGCATTCGATTATACAAACGGTTCGTAGCTAAGAATGTTATCTATCGTCACGAATATATTATCCTGGAAGAACTGGAAACATTGCAAAATTTTAAACAAAGGTTTATTATTCCTGTGTGAGATAGCCCTTCAACGCTGATCACAGGTCTATAAGTACTAAACGTAGTCTATGCAGCGGTTCTCAAACTTTTTTGGTGTAGTACCATTTAATATGGAATGGTATTTTCACATACCACTAGTATAACTAGTTGGTCCGCTGACTATGTGTCCAACGAAGTTTGAGGTAACGTACCTACGAATTTTCTCTACCAACAGTGGTTGTGGGTGGCAAGGATGATAAATATAGCTGTAAATGTAATCCGGTTTGATTCAACGTCCTACAAATAACGGAAAGGACCACGAATTTATTACGGTTTTGAGATGTGCCTTCCCACATATTTGATGATATCATCACTGTATTGCATTGGTTTGGGTTTACATCTTCTAAAAGGACTTTAATAGATTCTATGTGACAAAAACTAAAAACGATACCTGACTCGATTTTCAATTATTTGACAATTACTGACTCAGTGCAGATGAAGGCTTCTTATTGTCGTCAAGGATAACTTTAAGCGTTTCACAGTGGTTTCAGTCGATTCTGTAAGGCAAAATCTGTTGAAAACAACACCCACACGCACGCACGCTCACACGCCGACGAATGCGAAAGAAGTAAATAAAAACTCACTTCGTTCGTCAAAAATAATGAAAATTCGTCGACATTATAGTGCTGAAGAATAGGTAATTATTAAAACAATAAAATGTGAACTATTAAATAGCCTTTAGTTATTTTTTGAATAGCCGTTAGTTTAAATGATAAATTAGTGTATTGATGACATTATCTTTTTAAAGCTTTACTTAGCATACCTATTATTGAGTCAAAATCTACGCCAAACATTACTTTTAAATGTTACATTCTTCGCTCAACACATTTAATTTTGAACACAAAAACAAACTTATTATTAAAGCCCAAATAAATACTTGGTATACAACAATGAATATTATTGTGACAATGAAAAAATACTGTACTTTGAAAACCATATCTATATTAAAAAATCATAAGTATATCTGTCTGTAAATTGATTAGGATAATGAAATTTTGCATTTCTTTTCCGTTTCATGCTATTTGTAGACGATTGGTACCATTTTCTCACTTTTTCTCTGTGTGTCTGTCTGTCCGTATGTTTGTCCGCTTTTCACGGTTACAGGGGTCATTGGACAACTGATACGAGTGTTGGGAAATGTCTGTATCGGTCCAACTTAAATTATAGGCGATTTGAAGTTTTTAAAATTTGAGCCGGAGGGGATGTTTTGGGGGAGAGGAAGTGGGTGAAATGGGATATCTTTGACAACACTGAACAAACTGGGGCTCTGATTGGGCAAATATGTTTAGATTACGCCAACCTCAATCACAGGCTATTAAAATTTTTTCTAGCCTCAACCATAGGGAGGTGCTTATGGTAAAAAACGGGAGGGGGTGGTTAAATGGAATAATTTGGTCATCACCGAACGAACTGGTGATCTGATGTTCGGACGAATGAAATTGGATTAGTCTGAACTTTCTTTTGGCTTACCTATCAAGAATATATTTAATCTGAAATATGGGGGGTGATTGTGAAGAGGGAGTGGGGGTTGATCTCAGTAGTTTGGTTCTAATAGGTAATTTATAAGTAAGTACTTTAAGTAAGTACTTTTAAGTAAGGACTTTTTTGAATCAGATCCAGGGGGGTCTCCCGAAATGTGATGGGTGAGGGGGGGCTTCCGTAAAGCCAACCAGTGCAACGCACGGGTGAACCAGTTAGTACATATCTATGAAAGCAAACTTAGTATTTTACACTAACACTATGCATGCTTCTCATAACCTAATTAGGCGAATTGCATATGCCTACAGAATAGTGTCAGAAGCAGCCACACTAGTACTCACAAGCAACATCCCAATACATCTAATGGCTACAGAACGAAAACAAATCTTTGAATGAAGGGAAGAGGGGGAAAGATACAGAGAGTACATAATATTTCATATTACATTTAACATGTCGTATTATATTATAATATGACATGCTGGCTGGAAAAGTGGAGTGAAGTGCAAATGCAAAGAGAACATTGCCTTGTAAATAGGTATAAGCTGATATAATTGAAATGGAATTATCAGGTGATATTGTACCAATGGAATATATTCCAACTTTACGAAATTGACTTAATTGACTATTGTCCATGCGGATCTAATAGTGAAGCTTATTGACATGGATATGTCTTTTGGCTGGGGGTCAAGGAATTTTTCGCGACACTTTTTGACATGGATATGTCTTTTGGCTGGGGGTCAAGGAATTTTTCGCGACACTTTTTTTTCCCGACCGACACTTTTTTTCCCGACCGGCACATTTTCTATTGATTTTCACGTACAACCAAGGCGTTACTAGGGAAGAGTAACTTCCATAGGTTTCATAGTAGGAAAATCGTTCGCCACTTTTTGGAATGCTCTCATTTTACCACGACATTTCATGACCTCTAAGCCATCGTAGTGTCAAGGAATGCTGATTCGTTACTCTAAGTTAAAAACTAATATTGTTTTGTAACCATAATGGAATAATCTTGTGAAGAGAAGGCACTACATGGTTGGTATGGAATTGAGTAGTAGGTACCAACTGGTAAGCAGTAGGTACTAGAATATCCATGATCTTTCGTTTTTCCCATCAAGGGAGAAATTAAAATGCTTGATTTACACTTTACATATAGAATACAAATTTTGAATGGTTTTTCAGAAAAACCTCGTTTTTCCCTTTAAAACTCAAAGTTTCTCTAAATTATTGTGCTTCCGAAGGATAATGTCCCATTTGACATGGATATGTCTTTTGGCTGGGGTTCAAGGAATTTTTTTCCCGACCAACACTTTTTTTCCCGACCGGCACATTTTCTATTGATTTTCACGTACAACCAAGGCGTTGCTAGGGAAGAGTAACTCCCATAGTTTTCATTATAGGAAAATCGTTCGCCACTTTTTGGAATGCTCTCATTTTACCACAATATTTCATGACCTCTAAGCCATTGTAGTGTCAAGGAATGCTGATTTATTACTCTAAGTTAAAAACTAATATTGTTTTGTAAGCATAATGGAATAATCTTGTGAAAAGAAGTCACTACTATGGTTGGTATACAATTTAGTAGTAGGTACCAACTGGTAAGCAGTAGGTACTAGACATATCCATGATCTTTTGTTTTTCCCATCAAGGTTTCTCATAAATTGCTTCAAAGTCTATTTATAGGTAGCGGAGCATTGCTTTCACTTTTGAGAGATGAAAAAGTTTTACTCTCCAAAAAACAAACGTCAGTTTTGGTTCATTATTTTCAATAATAAGCCTTTGTAACATAACAAGAAAAAAAAAACATGGTATGTGCGGGTTAGGGTGAAGATGGTCCCCTATAAGTTTCGTTGTTCCCAAATCAATACTTCACTTCACGCATGCGCAATCGTAAATTCCATCAACCATCATTTTCACACGCCCCCGTTGTCTGATCTCACTCAAATTTGGAGGATAGGTGGGAGAGGTTAATTTGAGAATTCGCTTGATATTTCAACATTATCCTATCATTAGTAGCTATTGCGTATGCGCGAATATGTATTCCTTTTTAAACGAGTCTAATTTCAACAGTTTTCATCTGATTTTGATGAAATTTTCAGGGGTTGTGCGGGTTAGGCTGTAAATGTCCCACTATTAATTCCATAATTCTCAAATCATTACTCCGTTGGTGCATGGCAAAAGTAAATGCCTTCCAGTATGACTTCAAGCGTCATTTTCCCGGTTCCTAAATAATTACCGATTTCGAAGTTGTACGTTACCCACACCTTCATTGACTATATTCCGCTATGGAGTTTTCAATGATTAAGTGCACCAAAGTAAAACTCATTGACATAAAAACTGTAAGTTACCTAATGAGATAAAATGGTACTTTCCAACTCATAGATTGGGGGTTTATAAGCCTTAGTAATCCTCTACCATGCATATAGTTACCTATATAAGCAACTTTTTTTCGTGAACCCCACCATCCTACCATTTAGTACGATACCCAATATACCTATGTGTATTATATATTATCCAGGCACAAGAATTAGGAATGACACCAACCCATTCTTGTTTGGGGAACTAAAAAGTCTAGAGGGATGAGTAGAAGGCTGTTTTTTCGTGAGCCTCACCCTCAAATGCGTATTGCTTTTATGTATGTGCCCCATCTTTCATATTCATCATGCAACTCTGTTCTGGAAAACTCTCTTAAAAACATATAAAATAGAATTATAGCATATGCACATCAGTTCTAAATTTAGAGAGTAAACCATCAAGTAGATATGGTCGAAGTCAGTCCATTTTGCACGGGACATCAAAAGGTGAAGTTGATTGATACCAGATCGGTGTACCACTACTTTTCGTTGTCCGAATACAGACCCGGTGGTGTGACCGTACAAGCCAGACTACGTTTAATTATAAAACGGACGGCGTGGGAGCAATTCAAACCGTCTAATAATAAAACTACAACGTGTTTACGGGTGCGATGGAGCGGGAGTCCCTTTCATAACAGGTTGAGGTTTTTGAGGATGTCATATGACGTAAGGGAGAGCAATTTACGACTCGTCTGGTCTTTTCCTGCCTATGTGAATGCTAATAGATATATAATAGTGAATCGTTTTCAATAAGCAAGTGACACAATGACTTCAACCAATAACTATAAAGAATAAATATTTGCACCTTGCTTTATTCAGTGGATTAAAATAGTTGATACAGGTACTGGTACAATCACAATAATGTTACCGAAACATGTATTTCCCTACCTAGATATCATTGTACTTGTGTCAGACAAAGGTGTATCACATTGGAGTAGATAACAGAAATTTACTATTCAGTCTAGTTACTAGAAGAAAAAGAATCAGTTGGGTGTGGTCCGTACCAGTTGGGTGTGGTCCCTCAAGTCCATACGATAATTGCATTATAATTGAAATGTGGTGATCGGTAGATATAGAATATACTTATTATTTTTACTAATGATTTTATTTTTTAATGGTTTTTATTTTATTTTTAATGGTTTTATTTTTATTATTTGTAAAATACCACTCGCCCACGTATAATCGCACATCCAAAAGTACTAGTTCATAGTACCTAAACGAATGATACGATCTTCAATCTGATTGATTTGTGTGGAATTTAATTTTCTATATTTTTGTCCATCTCTCATAGTTTTTGAGCTATTTAGTAAAACTTTCTTCACCTTTGCTTGCGAAAGTAATTTCACAGTAACAGAAAAACTGTTGCACAGTAACCATGCATTAGGTAAGACGTAGGCAGAGAGTTGTAAGATGGAGGTACCAACTATGATGGAGGTGGCCACAGTTCGTTTTTACAGTAGAGAGGATGGTTAGAGTGCGCCCAGCCATTTTCTCTATACCCTTCTATCTATCGCATGGTTAGTGTTCAAAAGTTTCCTGTTACTGTGCAATTACCGTAAAAAAGGTGGTACTTTGCTCCACCAAGGAGGAACTCGCTACAAAAGTTAAGAATCTTTTTCGATGACGTTACGCTCATACAATTACTTTTTAGCACTGCCCCAAATTTTCTTTTGAACGTTGGTAACATTGTTTTATTCTAGGAGGGATTCTATTTATGCGTGTGAATCCTTCTTACTGGTTATATTTTGTATGAAACATGAGTGTTTGAGATTCGGCATTTTTCTTGAAATTAATTCTTCCATGACTAGAAAGTCGGAGATATTAATGGAAAGAAACACTCATTACACACTAAGATTAATTATATTTGAGGGCTTTATCAAAGCGCTGACATATTCGAAAATCGAGATCTCGAAAACTTTCACGGTAACAGTAATGATTTTTTGGTTCTCATTGATTAATATTGTGACAGCAGGATGCAGGAGAAGTAGTCGATTTGAGATGAGCAAATGGATTGCTTTATTGGGTGGCTCTCCCTGGTCTGCTCCCTATGGTCTAGAACTTCGGGAATAAACCCTTGGATTTCATTGAGAAATAATGCGCTGCTAGTAAATCAATGATTTAGCGAATTAATAGCCAAATTCCATTAATAAGCGCTAGAGAAGGGGACCAGAAGAGAAAGGAATTATCAGCTGATATAGCTCCAACTGAAGCTATTCGCTTCTGAGTCTACCAAAAGGTTAGTCTGTGCGGTCAAGATCCATATGAAATGTGTGTTGGGGTGTTGACCACAAGTGTTAGATGTTCCAGACATCAGCCGAGAAGATGTTAAGTGGATTACCTATCTAGTTTTCAGAACTGTTCTTTGAATCAATTAGGAAACTAAAAATCTTTAGAGCACTGTGAAAGTGCCATGAGATCTCTGCTAGACAGGAATATTAGGTAAGTATTACATGTAGCAAGGAAAGTCCTTCCTGGAGGGAAGGTATACCTACGTACTTTCTGTATATTATTTCTTGTTCATGTACTTCTCAGAAAAAACGAAAGTAGGTACGTAATTAACTTTTTCGTCCCTAAAATTTGCGTAACTGCAATACTCGCGTAATAACAGCACTTGTCAATGCCGTCTTATGAAATCTTACCTTCAGAAGAATGCATTTCAAGGTGTTTCCTTACAACTAGTTTTTAATTAATGTTGCATAGGATTTCTTGATTTGATATTTGACAAACTTGATGATCAAAAGTTGTATTTGTCGGCAAAGCAATAACCTACCAACTTTGTTGACGCACTTTTAACATACAGCGAATCTGGAAGGGTGTATGTACCTGCCGAAGTAGTTTAGTTTCTTGGTGTAGCAACAACCTGCCTTGTTTACTTTGACAAACAATAAAATCTCTCCTTTTATTCATTAAATATAACAAGTAAAGCTTCCTTAGTTAAGCATAGTACCACGAACTTATAATAAAACGCTGATGAAGCTTCCTGAGCAATGGCATGTACCTACACTGCAGTATGGACACCTCAGGAATTTTCGATAATTCCTGCGCTGGCAGGCACAATTATTGTAACTATATAGTTGAAGTGAAACTTTGTATTGCTACAATATTACTTTGACAAAACAAAACTGTTGAAAAATGGCTTTATAACCACGAATTAGGTTGACGCAAGACTGCTAACTTCTTGTGAAAAATAGGTTGGTTGGGTTGTGTTTCACTGACGTAGCGCGGTCATGGCCGACTTTGGCTGAAACGCTATCCTACTCCAAGCATCACGTCACGAAAACATGGGCGATAGGTGAAAATGGGCACGAAATGGGGGATTTTGAAGGTTTCAGTTACATAGGCAAGTGGGGTCTCGTGAAATATGTCTTACCGGCTGACCGCCCTTTGGACGCGAATTCGCGCGAAGGTTCGTACGAAAAGGCGCGATTTCGCTCGAATAGTTCGTTTGTTTTCAAGCAGGGGTTTTTGGTGGGAGCCCGTCTACTGGGAGCGATAGTTACGCTTGACTTCGGACGAGCGAACGCGAAGGCGAAATATTTCAATCTTGTTTGAATTCGACGCGCGTTACCGGACATATTCAAGTATGGATGTTGATAAATTGATTGTTCTGATCCACGAAAGACCAGCATTATGGGATCAAAGGCTGCCCCACCACCATATGAGGAACGTGCAACAATTACATAGAAATATCACTCATAACAATATATGAATAAACGAGATGTAAATAAAATAAATTAACAGTAAGCTGCAGTGGGGCGCAAGTTAAGATAACAAACAAACTAAACATGAAAAAGAAAAGAATCCATCATAGAGTAATTAAATAAATAAAGTAATCGTACACTGGTAACTAATTAATAAAAGAAACCGTCGATGAGAAATGGGAGAAGAAATAAATGAAACGGGTAATTGTTGGTTTATTATATTTTATTTTTATTCATTATAAATATAGAATTGAATGGGTGATTATTAGTTTGTTTTATTAACTTTGGCTTTCATTGACTTTAGCTCAAAAATTTGAGTTCATTTGATATGACAAACTTTATGTGATGTTGGGGTGAAGCTAGTAAGCTAAAGGGTAAAACTAGGTTATAACGGGATTGGGGAAATATGCAAGTGTTACTATTCGATCCAGCGTAAAAAAAAAACTAGGAAACCGACCCCTTACTTGTATTTTCATAGAAGGTCATTTTTCAAGAAAATCCTTGATTCCATTGAAGAAACAAAGTTTTTCATCATTAAAACATATTTTCCTCCCCTTATTAACAAAGTAAAAATTAAATTGACTACACCGTTGCAAAGCTGAGATTCTGGCGCAAATTTTAGGACTACAGGCTAAACTTGAAATTTAGAATTTTATTGGACCTACTGAGTATGAAAAAAGTCGTCAGTCATTCTGAAGATTTGACAAAATTCACTTTTCTGATTGCTTTTTCACCAATTGAACCATCTTAAAAAACTTTTATGGTATATTAGGGAGATTGGGTTACGGCCGTTTTAGTGAGCCAAGGTCGAAATTATGAAAACATTATTAATAATTGAATAATCCGAAAACTCAGCGATAACAACAAATCTCTAAAATTGCTCTAAAAAAGCTCAAAATTGTCTTGGCGTCAAGTAAGCGAACGGGTTTCGCGCAAAATCGCGTCCTGTGGACGTACAGTCTTAGGGTACTGAATCCATCGCAACTATCCACAGTAGGTACACTTTTCCGGCATCAAGATATATTTGCCTTACGTTTTCTGGAAAAATTCGCTCCTTAAGCCATGGTGCATGACTTGAACTTTTGCTAGGTACTTTAGCAGCTTTTCAATTGCACGGTCAATGTGATTTTTATAGTGGCATTTAAGGAAAAAAAGACGTTAAACTGTGAAAATATCCAGAGTTTTGAACATTCTTGGTTTTCTTTCTTTCTTGGAGTTTTGAAAAATTGTTATTTCTTGATTTGTTTATGCATGAGATCTCGAAAAAATTGCATTCGACTTAGAGTTGAAAATAAATATAGTGCAAAACCATTTGTCACACATGGGGTCGACCTATATCTACCATATCTACTTATTATGTTGGGTTTCACGGTTTTGTCAGCAATAATGTGCGAAAACAAATACTGTAAACTTGTTGGCTGTTTTTAACGTTCAGAGTGCATCAGACTGAATCTCAAACTGTCGAGAAAATTGTTTTTGGAGCCGGAGCTTAGCGGAGCTTTTGAAAAAACTGCCAGACAAGTGGGGAAATCTATAAAAAGTGAAAAATACACCAGGGAAATAATATATTTGCTAACTTATTCGACATGAATGTCAATATTAAGGGTACCTGAACCATGTGGAAAAAGGTGAGGCCGATTGAAAAAAACCGAGATTCAGTAAGTGCATTAAATGTAAAGTGAATTTTGTACGCAGAAAGCACACTTCTCGATTTTTCCACCTATGATGATATACATTACGATAATGTTTCTATGATTACAGAATTCTACATACTTTTCCAAACTAAAAATATTACTAATTGATATAAACCTCACCTTGGATATGTTCACGGAACGTGCGGGTTAGGGTGTAGAAGGTCCTTAATCAGTTTGGTTGTTCCCAACACAATAGTTCACTCAGCGCATGCGCAAACGTAAATTCCTTCAAGCACATTTTCTCACGATCCCTCCGTCCGATCTCGCTCAAATTTTGAGGATAGTTGTAAGAAATTAAAATTGCAATATTAAATAAAATGCAAATAAAATGCAATAAAATAAAATGCAATAAAATAAATTGCAAAATAATATTACCATTAGTAGCTCCTGCGCAAGCGCTAAATGTGAAAACCATGTAACAGGATCAATTTTCACAGTTGTCATCCAATTTTGATAAAAATTGTCAGGGAATGTGCGAGTGAGGCAGTAGACGGTCCCCTACCAGTTTTATAGTTCCTAAATAATACTTTGCGAACGCACTAACTCAAATTCCATCAAGGATAATTTTCTTAGGCCCTAGGTAGTCGTCCGATCTTGAGGGAAGGGTGGAATCGCCCTATGGGATCCGAAATGAGGGAAGGGTGAGAACGATTTAGGCTTTGAGCCAGAATGACTTGACTACACTATTGAAAAGTGATGATAACGTCTGAAAACGTTCTCTAGTCCGTTGACCTAGACGCCAGAATCCGAATAAGCGGAAGTAGCAATAAATGGTGTATATACCGAGCGTCAGGTCCTACACACTTCGTGAAACACGTTGCATTCAAAATCTGAAACTTTATATTTGGGTTGTATAACTCGTGTTTCAGATTACGTTATATCCAGCGGAGCGAGAGATTTTTACTCAGCTAACCCCATCAGAGGGAATGAAAATATTTTCGTTCCTTTGAGTGGATCAACAACACCAAAACTGTGGTTTCCCCTCGTCCCTCACCACCTGCTCCAGATATTTCATCTTTTCCCTTGGTTTGCACAATGTTTTGACTTTCGTGGTATTTCGCATTTTCCCGAATTCATCAAATGAGTTTTTTGTGATAATTTATGGATTCCTTTTTCGTAGTAAGCCGGTATGTAAAACCCACTTTCGAGAATATTTTCGTCAGAAACGACGAATGATGTTTCATGTGAAATGGGAAGTTTTGTACACGTTGACACCAAAGTTATAGCCAATCAAATTTACTGAATTATTGCTAACAAAATTTATCATTAAATTAAAATCTATGGTCAAAACATGAAAAATCTTCGAAAAAATATTCTTACCAATCAAACTCATGAATAAGAAGTACCTACATAAACTTGAGTTATGTTATATTACTTATTGTTTCATCTTTCATTAAAATTCGCTAAAATTACTGTTGGATCTCGTTTTTATGAGACTTTAGCTCGAATTTTGACACGAAATCGTTGTACGAGTTTGGACATTTATCTCATTCCTCTTTGAACCCTATTCTTCCTTTCCTTATTTCATCTGGATGTTTCAAGAATTATCGACCAATATCTCTTCTAAGCGTTTTGTCCAAACTTTTAGAAAGATGGTTGAAATGTCAGAACCCATATTTCGGAAAATTATCTCACCGCGAGAGTTTGGCTTTAGGGAAGGCATGAGGGTGGAAAAGGCTTTATTTCCCTTCACAAAATATTTGAATGATTCCATTGAGTGGGGAGGGGGGTCCTTGTTCTGCTCGATATGGCTAAAGGCTTCGATTCCATAGACAGGAAACTCTTGCTAACGGCGCTAGCTAGGAGTGGGATAGGGGAGGTTGAAATGGGTTGGTTTCGCAGCTATCTAAACAGCTAGAGGCAAGTGGTATGTATCGATGGAATTTTAAGTGAAGCGACGGAAGGAGATTATGGCGTTATCCGGGGCCATAGTTATTGCTCTTGTTCTTAAATAGCATCGACTATTTGAATATTAGGGGCCGCATCTACTTGTTCGCCGATGATACAGCCTTATTGTGGGAGGGTGATATTTGAGAAAGTGTGTTTCTGGAAGCAAATAATGATTTGAAGATTATATACAATAGGATGTGTGCAAATTTCTGAGTTTAAATGTAAGGAAAAGTAGGTATCTTGTTTTCGACAAATCACCGTCCAGGAGTGGCATTCTTCCTCCCCTAAAGCTTCATAAATGCTCTCGTGCCTCTACTCTACGTGACTGCCCAGTACCTACTGGACAGTGTGGCATCCGCAAGACATCTTGGTGTGATGATTGATGAAGATGGGACGTTCACATTACATCCTTAGTCAATAAATTAAAAAAATGGTTTATGAATTTCATAACTTACGAAAATATGTCAACTTCAAACCCCTAATCAAGTGTACAAATCTCAAGTGCAGGGCTTGCTCAGTTTCGGAATTCTCATCTGGGGCAGCTCTTCTCACATTTTGAAATCATTATGGGTTGTTCAAATAGCTATATTGAATATCATGGCATGGAAACCCAAGAGATTCCCAACTTCCGAACTGTTTCTCTCGATTCCCGTTTTCTCGGTAACTCAATTGTATTTAAAGTCTGCTTACATGTTTGACCAAAAGCATACCGATATCTTTCAATACGCACGGTCTTCCCCCTACGTCACTCTCCCTACTACCCAGAATCTAGTAGGTACCTATTCCTTTAACTACACTGCAGAGTATTTTCAGATATATTTTTGGTATAGCCTCTTATTCTACGTCATCTCAGAGATGATATGAAATCTACTACTGATATATCACGTAGCAATTAAAAAGCTGGTTTTGTCATTGCTTATAGAGAAAGACCCTAACAGGCTAGGTGATATCACCTGTAGTGTTTATCACGTTTAAATGACGTAATATCATTTTTGAATGATGTGCTAACTGGGGCGATACAGATAATGATATTATTTCAACAGTTCTCGCTGCAATAAGACCTGAGTTTTCTTGACTTTATTTATTTTATTATTACTATTTTGTTTTTCTGTAAATCTGAAACTGAGGACGACTCCCCCATAATGGTTCTAAAAGATGGGGTACCTCCAGTAATCATGGAAACTTAGTATCTATAATTTTTGAGTGCCTAGTGCCAATTTATTTATTTTATTGTTTTCTTTTGTTCTCAAATATTGAGGAATAAACGTATTGCATTTCATCTTTTTTTTCTTCCAATTTTATAATTAAGCCGCATTTTAACCAGAAGGAGGGTCGTTAGCGGTAATGAAGAAGACCTAGGGGGCACTGAAAGGGGCCCAATTCAAAGGGGAGCTATTTTGGCCTGCTGTCCCTAAACGTATTGTCAACATAGACTTCACTGGCAGATCTGAGGAAGTATTATTAATTTACACTTATTTACATTATCCTCTAATAAGTAATAAAACGTAATTGAACAAGTAGAAATAGTGCAGGTTCGTCGGGGAGGAAGAGGAGGATTTTAGTGAAGCAGAAACCGCTTCGCTGGAAAACATTGAAAAGTCCTGCTGGGAAAAAACTCGGTTAGCTAACTGTACTTTCTCGAAATCCCCAGCCAACGGCAAATTGGGGCTAATAAAGCATAACTTGTGGGGCGAGGTACCAAGCTGTCTGGGTTTAACTATAATCCCTCCAGAAACTCCATTTTTACTCGGAGGGTCTCTTTACGGCTTGTAATCCGGCATCCGGCCACCTGGATTTAAACGGTTTTTAGCCTCCTCATTTAGAAGTTTGAGAAAGCACACACCTAGGTGTCTTGTAAAACTGTTCCCTTTCCTCCTGCTTTTCGCAATAGGTTCAGTCACTACAGGTAGTGAGTGACCCAAGTTTACTTCGTAAATCACACAATGTAGAGGTACCATACGTTAAATAACTCTGGAGTTCGACATTCCGCATACTTTGCTTTACAAGTACCTCCAATTTTTTTTTCCGAAGTTCACTCACGTTGTAGGAATGTTCGTACGAGTGTATATGGACTTTTAGACGTGCCTGCCTTGAAAGATTAAAACAGCGATTTCGTTATGGAGGGGAGTGAGTCATGTTTCGAAACAACAAACTTTTTGATTATTCTCAATAGTGGACTGAGAAAACTCAAATGTAAATATACCTCTCCTCGACATTTGCTATTTTACGTTTCTATATACGTGGATTCCGAAAATGGGAAAACTTCTAAGCTTTTCTCCAAAACTACTGAACCAAAATTTACAGAATTTGACTATAAAATCACACATCCCTGGGGTTTACCTGTAGCCTTGGTGTCGTTTTCAATCAACCTCAAGAAATACAACTCAAGAGTTGAAATTTTTGAAATTCTATTCCATTTCAAAAACTTTTAAATAAAAGAGTAGTTTTTTCGTTTGATTGAGATAGTCAAAATCAATAAAAGAATCGAATGAGACCACCCACAGCACTGTGTGATCAATAATTAGTATCCCGATGGGAAAAAAGACGTGGCTGTGAATCATATACGTGACTATATATAAGTACTATATACTATACTTATATCAGTGGTCTGCGCAGAAGGTATAAAATAGGTAGTATAAATAAAATCCTTAGGGTAACAACTTGCAGCATTTTTTGGTTTTATTTCCAATAATGGAGCTTTATAATAATTGATGAAGACGAAACAAAAAATTTTAAATCTATTGATTTTTGTTTCAAGGTTAGTGTGTACGAGTGATTCCAATGTTCGAAGGAACACTGTTTTCGTGAAAAACGCGTTGGTTGCCCATTGAAGATTTTTAGCACATCCATCAATGGACTTCGACAATTTCAAAATTTAGGAAGAGAATCTAATTTGCCAAAAACGAATATTTCTAGAAATGGTTGAGATTAAAATTCAAATTCAATCAACATCCGAAAAGATACTTCAAACGAGCAAAACTTACTCGTATTTGGTAGGGGGACTCTAAATTTATTATTACCGTCACCTGCGAACTAGGTAAAACATTCGGAAAAACATCGTTACATTTAGAAAGGTAAACAATTTTGAATATTATTTTCTCAAACTGATAACTATAAATTCCACTTTTTACGTCAAAAAAGTTTGTAAAACTACATTCACGCAGCAGAACGTCCGATTTTGGACGTTCAAAAACGAAGAGGGGGGGGGGGGGGGGGGCTTGGGTGTTGGGTGCCCCCCCCCCCCCCACTCACAACTTTTTGATGAGTTGGGAAATTTACAAACTGAGGAAAAAGTAGAAAAAAAGTTAACTTCCAAGTCTAAGTTGTGAATTTCCCAATTCGTGAAATCATCAGGGGACAAAAACAAGCTAAAATTTCCCAACTCGAACACCCTTTCTGCAAAAGGGTTCAAAAAACCTTTGTCACTTGAAGCAGTATTAGATTAGGAGGGAATCTATATAATCCTTATTTTCATCCACAATTCCCAACTCCTTAGCATGTAAATTTCCCAACCCAACCCCCTTGAGAAATTTCCATTCTGGAAATATCCCTGCTCCACCAAATCGTCATATATAGGTACAGATTCATAAAACATGCAACTGAAGGTATAAAAGAAGCTATTGATCCTATTTTTCCAACTAGGTAAGTACCTAATGGGTCGTTTTGTAAGGGACAATCGTTGCCCGGAGGGATTCCGACTTCCCATTAATAATTTGGGAGTCAAAAACAATTTCTCCATTAACAATCAACCCTACTCTACATAAGGTAATCATTAAATGTTGCATTTATCAAATATTTAATACATAAATTTAAATTCAAACAGCAAATAGTCTACCAATCTGTGACGTCCAGAACCCGATTTCCCAACTTAACAAGAACAGTGTGGATCATTGATTCAAATTAGCGTCTCAAAAATTAATAGATTTGTTAATACCTTTCTTGAGAAGAAAGAAATTGGAAATTTCAACTTGTTTTTTTCCCCTCATAATTTCACGAATTGGGAAATTCACAACTTCGACTTGTAAGTTAACTTTTTTTTCTGCTCTCTCTTTTCGTTTTCCAGTTGGGTTGGGTTGGGAAATTCACAAGTAAAGAAGTTGAGAATTGTGAATGAAAATAAGAATTATATAGATTTCCTCCTAACCTACTAATACTGTTTTAAGTGACAAAGGTTTTTTGAACCCTTTTGCAAAAAGGTGTTCTAGTTGGGAAATTTCAGCTTGCTTATTCCCCCCTAATAATTTCACGAATTAGGAAATTCACAACTTCGACTTGGGAGTTAAAATTGGTATGTCCCGTGTGTTTTCGTGTATTGGCGCCTTATATTCGTTTATCGCGGTTTTCCACCGCCCTTACGCAGCTGGACGTCCAGTTATCGAAAAAAAGGCAGGAACCTATTTTTTACCAACAGAAAGGCTGTGCAGGGAGGTTTAGTTGCGAAAACGTGGTGTCCCATGCAACATGTTGTGTCTTAAGTCTGCCGCCTATAAAACGGAGGGAAATTGAAATTAATTTTTCATTATTTCATCTTGTAAATATAAATTTCTTTGGTATGCCAACCACAAGGGCAGAGTAAATACAGAAAGGGCAGGCTGTCCCATGCAACATGTTGTGTCTTAAGTCTACCGCCTATAAAACGGAGGGAAATTGAAATTAATTTTTCATTATTTCATCTCGTAAATCTAAATGTCTTTGGTATGCCAACCACAAGGGCAGACTAAATACAGAAAGGGCAGGCTGATGACAACACTCAAGTTGCAATTTGTGAATCACGATTTATCTCGTTTTTTATTGCATTAAAAGTTGAATTATTGATTGATGATTGTTGCGTTTGTTTTTAATTATGATTGATCATAATTTAACACCTACATTATTAAATTAGAATGTCCTAAATATGGAAGGAAAGAAGGTAATTATAATGCGTAGTGGAGAGTTCGGCGTTTACTGACTCGGAGCATCCATTAAATTCCACGTAGATGGCATTTATTTTTTCAATTTATTCGGAAAAATGTGGGTTCTTTATAGCTTGGGGAAATTTCCATAGATATAGTAGACTTGAGAAATAGCCATGGCACGTCATGACAATTCATTTGATTACACGTGTAGTCAGGGCCGCCACCGCCGCCACACCTCCAAGTCGGGCCTGGGACCAGATTCTGGCCACGGGCCTCCCCCCCCCCCCCCCCCCTTTTTTTTTTTTTTTTTTTTTTTTTTGTCGCGCCACTTTTACTAGAGATGGCTATGATAATTGTAAAAAAAAAAAAAAAAAAACTATTAAACCTTCTCTAAACAAACGAAAAATCAGTTATACTTCCTACCAAGGTTCAGTGTTTGAATAAGAACACTTGAGGGGCTGAACTCTTACTACTTCACTACGTTTTATTCAACACTAGCCGCTCCGGCTCGCTACGCTCGCCTCCACGTCCAGCCGGGGGGCAAGCCCCCCGGACCCCCCATTAAATTGCTCGCTTCGCTCGCAAAGTGTGGTATGTAGGGAATGTTGCTCGCTTCGCTCGCAAAGTGTGGCATGTAGGAAATGTTGCTCGCTTCGCTCGCAAACGGTAGATCTCTAAGGGTAGGTTTAACTTCTGTAGAGGATGCTGCTCGCTTCGCTCGCTTGAGGAAGTTATACTGCCCACCCAACTTGGCAGACGTTTTTTTCTGTTGGAAATTCTTACAAACAAATTAAATCTTATAAAACTACGTGGAACCACAAAAAAGTGGTACGGCTGTATATGTGTAGGAAACACCCTGGACCCCCCCCCCCCCCCATTAAGTTGCTCGCTTCGCTCGCAAGGTGTGGCTGTATCCATGCGATGTATTACAATTGAAACATGTAGGGGATGTTGCTCGCTTCGCTCGCAAACGGTAGATCTCTAAGGGTAGGTTTAACTTCTATAGGGGATGCTGCTCGCTTCGCTCGCTTGAGGAAGTTATACTGCCCACCCAACTTGGCAGACGTTTTTTTATGTTGGAAATTCTTACAAACAAAATAAATCTCATAAAACTACGTGGAACCACAAAAAGTTTATTTGGGGATGTTGCTCGCTTCGCTCGCAAAGTGTGGCATGTCGGGCATGTTGCTCGCTTTGCTCGCAAACGGTAGATCTCTAAGGGTAGGTTTAACGTGTGTAGGGGATGTTGCTCGCTTCGCTCGCAAACGGTAGATCTATAAGGGTAGGTTTAACTTCTGTAGGGGATGCTGCTCGCTTCGCTCGCTTGAGGAAGTTATACTGCCCACCCAACTTGGCAGACGTTTTTTTCAGTTGGGAATTCTTACAAACAAATTAAATCTTATAAAACTACGTGGAACCACGAAAAGTTTATTCGGGGATGTTGCTCGCTTCGCTCGCAAGGTATACCTGTATATGTGTAGGACAAAATCCGTATTTATTCTGTTGAAATGTCTCTCGCTTCGCTCGCAAGGTACCTATGTGTATCTGCTCGCAAATGATAGATCCCTTAGGGTAGGTTTAAAGTTGAAAGGGATGCTGCTCGCTTCGCTCGCTTGAGGAAGTTATACTGCCCACCCAACTTGGCAGACGTTTTTTTCTGTTGGAAATTCTTACAAACAAATTAAATCTTATAAAACTACGTGGAACCCCGGAAAGTTTATTATGGAATGTTGCTCACTTCGCTCGCAAGGTATTGCTGCATATTCCGACATGTGAATAGCTAAAACTACCTACGAATTTGCACCGCTTGGGATTTGGAACCCCAAAGGTTATATATTGTTAACGTGACCACTCTAAAATGCTTAACACACTAATTTACGACACTGTTACACCAGATCACATTCAAAACTGAACTTTTATTTTTAATTTGACATATAAACATTAATCATAACCCAGCAACTAACTAACACCTGATTAACTTCATGAACTAGAGTGGTCCGCCTAACACTTCTCCCTTCCTTCCTTATAGGGGTTGAGTCGATCGTGGTGAACCACCCGTAGCCTCCCTCGTGTAGTTTTGATTCGGAAGACGATGTCATTTAAGGCCTTAACCACGGTACACGGCCCTTCCCAGCTTCGTTGCAACTTGGGGTTCAAACCAAGCTTTCGACGGGGATTATAAAACCACACTTTATCTCCCTCATTATATTTGTGGGCCTGAGCTTTCAAATTGTATCTTCTCCTCATCTCCTCCGTTTTCACCCGTAGTCGTGTTCTTGCAGCTTCATGGACCCTGACCAGCTTCCTCCGCAGCTGTTCCACGTACTCCGGGACCGTGGTCTCGTCGGGTCGCTGTCCTAGTAGAAGGTGAGTGGGCAGTTGCAGTTTCCTTCCAAACATGAGGCGTGCCGGGGAGAATCCCGTGCTGGCATGTTCAGAGGCTCGATATGCCAACATCACCACAGGTAATTGCTCATCCCAGTCATCTTGATTTTCCGAAACTACTTTAGCCAAGAGCTGCCAGATTGTTCGATTTAGCCTTTCCACAAGGCCATCGCTCTGTGGGTGCAATGGGGTTGCTCTGGTCTTCTCAGCTCCTAAGAGCTTGGCCACCTCCTGGAACACCTCCCCTTCAAAGCTCCGCCCCTGATCGGAGTGAATCTCTTGGGGGACTCCAAATCGACTGATGATGTGCTCAACGAGTGCTCGAGCTACTGTTTCCGATGATTGGTTTGGAAGGGGGATCGCTTCTGGCCACTTGGTAAAGTAATCTTGGAAAGTCAAGATGTACCGGTTCCCTCTTTTTGTTTGTGGCAGTGGGCCCATCAAGTCTATCCCCACCCTTTCGAATGGGATTCCATAGTTCCTCACACGCAATGGTGCTCTTTTCCCTCTTTGCGACCGCTCCTTACATCTCTGACACCTTCGACACCACTCATGTACGTCACGATGTATGCCAACCCAATAAAACCTCTCTCGAAGTAAACTGGCTGTCCTTTTCGCTGCAAAATGTCCCATTCCATGTATGTCCCCCCAAATTTTCTTCCACCATTCCTCAGGCACAATCAATTGTTTCCGCACCTGCCTTCCGTCAGGACTTTCCCATTGCCGAAACAGACACCCCTCCTCCAAGACAAGTGAGTCAAACATCGCCCAGTATACTTTTTCATCTCGTCCTGTACCAGCCAGCTTTTCTATCTCCGGCCTAGTTTTCTGTTCTACCCAGGGGATAACCGTCTTCAATACCGGATCTGTTCTTTGTACTTGTCTGCACTCCTCTAAATTAGCCCATCCTTCCAGCTTGCATTGAGAAACTCCAAACTCCTTAAGGTTTCTTTATGGTCTCGAGCAGTGCAGTATCGGCAACCCTGCGACAGACATGGTCTCCTGGAAAGCGCATCCGCGTTTCCATGTGACTTGCCAGGGCGGTAGGCTACTTCAGGTGAAAGGGGGCTAATTGCTCCAACCATCTGGCCATCTGTCCATCGGGGTTCCGGAAACTTAAGAGCCATTTCAAAGACGCATGGTCCGTCCTTACCGTCAGCGGATGTCCATTGACCAACCCATAATCCGCAAAGTGTCGTACTGCTTTCACAATTGCCAATAATTCTTTTCGAGTGACACAGTAGTTCCGTTCAGGAAGTGACAAGCAGCAGCTGTAGTAAGCAATAAACTTTTCTTCTCCCCCTTGAATTTGGGACAGGGTCGCCCCTACTGCCACATTGCTCGAATCAGCATCTATTACAAAAGGTGCATCTGCCTGTACATGGCCAAGGACTGGGGCCTGGGATAACGCTTCTTTCATCCCAACAAAGGCTTGATCGGCCTCCTTTGACCAGGTAAATGGCAGTAGGTTTTGGATGCCATAGAGTGGCTTCATCTTGGTTAATCCTGAATGAAAGCCCTGTAATAGGTGCAAAGCCCAATGAAGGATCGAAGTTGCTGGCTGTTGGTCGGAGTAGGCCACTCTACCACCGCCTTGACTTTCCCCGGGTCAGTATGAAGGCCCTCTTCCGATATACAGTGCCCCAAGTATTTCACAGCTCTCTGAAGTAAGATGCACTTCTTCGTGTTCAGCTTCATCTTGGCTTGTCTCAGAAGTTGGAATATTTCTCGGAGGTAATCCAGCTGATGTTCAAAGGACGGAGTGTGCAAAAGAACATCGTCGATGTAGACACTTGCAACCCCTTTTCTCAGGATCTTGTTCAGGAGAGATGTCATTGTCCGCTGAAATGTTGCCGGAGCATTACAGAGGCCAAATGGCATGACCTTGAACTGCCAGAGGCCTGAGGGTGTACAAAATGCTGACTTGGGTCGGTCCTCCTCTGCCAAGGGAATTTGCCAATAGCCACTGCAAAAATCAAGAGTGGAAAACCACGTACACCCCTCTACCCCTCGGAGAAGTTCGTCAACTTTTGGGAGCGGATGGGCATCTTTGCGAGTGACATTGTTCAACTTCCTATAGTCTATGCAAAACCGAGTGGAGCCATCTTTCTTCGGGGCTAAGACTATAGGGCTCGCCCACTCACTCTCTGATGGCTCAATTACTCCAGCTTGCACCATCTCCGCAACCAGTTCATCTACCAGCATCCGTTTAGCAGGGGGTACTCGTCTGGGTGTTTGCCGAATCGGGTGGGACAGTCCAACATCTATCCGATGGGGAGGGACCTCGGCCGCCCCACAAAGCGCAAGTTTTTCTGTGAAAACATCTTGGAATTCTCGCAGTAGTTTGGCAACTTGTTCTCTTTGACACGAATCGACTGAGCCACACGATCGGTCTAGCAGTATCTTCAGAGAATCCGATAACTCATGTGTCCCGTCACCAGTCGAAATTTGTCGTATTGCCTTGGATGGATTCGACAAACCTTTCACTGGAACTCGATCATACCCCACCGGGAGCCATCCTTCCTTCAAGTTTATGACACTCCTATGCTTTGCCAGGAAATCGAGTCCTAGTAAGCAAGGCTCTTTAATTGCCGCCACTGTTACCCGGTGAGCCCGAGCAGGACCAACGGCGAGGGAAATCGAGGTGTCTTGTAACCCTTCAACTGTTAACCGATCTCCATCAGCCGTTCGGAGGGATACTTGCCCCAAATCTGGATTCGCTTTTATCCCTAAATCTTTTCGCACAACCGTCACTGCGGCCCCCGTGTCGATGGTCATCTCGCAAGGTCGTCCTCCTATTGCTCCCTGAACGGTCATTGTGGGCCCTCCCTTCACTCCCAAGATGGGCTTCGGTATCTCTCGCACGGGTCTTAGCCCACTTAGACCTGTGCTCCCTCGTTTCCCGGTCTTCTTGGCTTACAGCTACAAGGGCAGGAGCAGGTACGGGTTCGCCTCTGCTCAGTACACCATCTGCTGTAGTGACCTTCTTTCTTACAATTGTAGCAAACGATCCTGTCACCCCTTCCAGAGCCCTCGTCCTTAGTGGCCATCCTCGCCTGTCGTATTGGCACTTCTTCCCCATCACTAGAATCCCCTAAGTCCAGTAGGCGAACGGGGTGATCAGCCCCTGCAGCACATAGCAAATTTGCTTCCAGTCGTTGGGCATAAGCTAGGGCTTCTTGCACCGTGACTGCGGGGCAGGCTAGGACTTGCTCTCGGAGGCGTGGGTGGGCGATTCCATGGTAGAATTGGGGGAGTGCGAGGGCGTCAACCGTGACTTGTAATGCACCGGGGAGTGCTCTCCTAGCTAGCAATTCGACATCAGCGGCAAACGCGGCCAAATCCTCTTTTGGACTTTGTCGTCTATTCCTCAATTTGCTGATAAACAGGTGTTCTTGCCCTTCTCCTGCGTACCTCCTCCTCAGCGCCCTTTTCATTTCCGCAAACGTTGGCTCTCCTGGTAGCAACGAAATCAAGGTCAGTGCTGGTCCCTTTAACGCAGCTATTAACAGCCCTTCTTTCTCCTCTTCCTGCGTCCACCCATTAACACGGCAAATCCAGTCAAACTGGAACTCAAAATCGCACCAGGAGGTAGAGCCATCGAACGTCCCAGGTCGAGCAGCAGTGTATCTCGTCGTCCTTGCCCGATTAGCCTGCAGGTTCCTAGCCTCCTCTGCTGGCGCCGGCGTGTGAAAAGCTGGCGAGAGTCCTCCCTCATGGACCGCCTGGGGTGCCAACGTCAAATGCATCATGATCTGATCAATTTGGCGTTGCAGTTGGGACAACGATGAAGCCCATTCTGGCTCCACTCCCTCCTGACGTCGGGTACAACGTGTATTCGGCATACTTCTGACACCACTGTTAACGTGACCACTCTAAAATGCTTAACACACTAATTTACGACACTGTTACACCAGATCACATTCAAAACTGAACTTTTATTTTTAATTTTACATATAAACATTAATCATAACCCAGCAACTAACTAACACCTGATTAACTTCATGAACTAGAGTGGTCCGCCTAACAATATATTGCCCACCCAACTTGGCAGACGTTTTTTTCTGTTGGAAATTCTTACAAACAAATTAAATCTTATGCATCTACGTGGAACCACGAAAAGTTATCATCGGAGGAAGTTATACTGGCAGACGTTTTTTTCTTTTGGAAATTCTTACAAACAAAATAAATCTTATAAAACTACGTGGAACCACAAAAAAAGTTCATTTGGGGATGTTCCTATCAATAATTGCAATTCTATGATCGGAAAATTTTCTTAATTTTGACAAATAAAGAAAAGATATAATAATGACTAAGAAATTTTCTTTATCTTAATTTGAATAATTTCATTACTTCTGAAAGCGTAAATTTGTATTACGACAAAATCACAGCTTGTTGGGAATTTTCGCTCGGAAGAGTTGGGAAAGTCACGAGGTTAACCTCCCAACATTTTACCTTCGGTAAGACACTGGGTGCAGATGGTCACAGAACGTTCTGAAAACCAGCATCTTGGCATGCAAAATTCCATTAAACGTATTTCCTCTAAGCTATGATGAGCAATAATTCATTATTGCTCTATTTAAATAGTTTTTGATCCATGTTTACAAAAATGTTATCACCTAACCTCTTAGAAATGACGGGAACATCCAATATGATGGATTAATAACATATCAGCCAGAAATGTTCTTACTACAACCACGTCACATATTCGCTAGGACGTGGCAGATGGCCACGAAAGGTCAGTTGTTCAGGACTGAAAAACATCAGGGTGTCAGTTGGGCTGAAAACTACGAGTCGGTGGTCAGTAGAGAACCGCTCGGCAAACTACGAGTCGGCGGTGGTTTCATATTATAGTTAGTTTATTCAATACCTACCTACATATTTTTTATGTCAAAACCAGATTACATCAAATACTTACTTGGTTCAAAGCGGTGTACTGACGAAGATTTTTTATATTTTTACTCCTATTATGTAGAAATAATGTGGATAGGGTACTAACGTTAGTTATTGCTTTCATACAGGGTTTATAATTGTTTTAAACAGCGAAGAAACCTTGCGCCTACAACCATTCTCTACACCAAACGAGGGACAAATAAGGAAGACCTGATGGTTGATGAAAGAGCAACGCCCAGAAATAGTTTGGTATTATTGGCTCCAAGTTGTCTAAGAATCAACCGCAAGGTGGAAGGTAAAGTGGAATGAGTGAGCGTGCATATAAACCTGCCACCAGGATTATGTGGCACCCAAGTTCGAGCAGCCCTAATTGGTGTTTCCCAGCATGAATGGTGCTGTTGGTGAATAGCCGAAAGGGCGTTCATGGACCCCTACCCCCTATCATTTCACTGAGGTACCTACCTACCAAAGGTCTTGTGGACACAATGGTACCTATATTATTGTTTGACACCTTCAAATACCGGAAAAAACTGTCCCCTGCTCTTTGTCGGTGTTCTCTACCTACATTCCATTTGGAAGGAGTTTGTGGAATGCTAGGCGCCTGTCGTACAGATCGTGTAATATTGGCTGATTTAGCGATGCCACTCTATTAATTTATTTATTTGCATTGAAAAAAAGGACAGCCCAATTTACAAGGAATTGACAACGACAAAGTGAATGAAATAGGTACAAATTAATTATAAAGCGCCAAACATAGATAGGTAATACAAAATAAACAGATTAAAAAAGTTGGTCACTAAAAGGAATACAAGAATATGCACGTACATAAATTTAAACGACAAAAATTATGAAAACTGAACAAGCGCTAGTCGCGCACATTTTAACGTGCTCGACATCCATGGGCCTGATCTTATCCAACTACTGTTCACTGCAACTGCCTTCTAGCATACAACTTTTGTTCCGGCTCAACTGAAGATTTTTTAACTCAATCTGTTTAGTGACCACCCCAAGATCATTTCACTTGCGCAGGAAGTTCTCGCGCTGTGCTCATCTGATGAGCTCACTTATTTTTCGCCGAGCTCGCTCATGGTCAGAGCGAGTATGTTCTCTATTGACCACTTGTACGTCTGGTGCTGGTATTTTGGAATTTATTTAGTCTATGTTGAATCGAGGTGAAAGTCTTACGGATGAAATTGATAAAAGCACTATGAATGATAGCATTACACTGCTTCCCAACGATCAGATCGTAGATTTGTGTTCTCAATTGATCTCTTATTTCACCATGAATGATACAGTAATCAGTCTCAATTGATCAGCCCATTCCAACAGAATCACATTTGCCCCGTTCTATCCTAAAAGCAGTTCAACTTATGAACGTGATGCTTTCGACATTTCCTGTTTACAGGTGGTGACGTCATTGAACTTCCAATCTTTACAAAACTTGTTACCCAATGAGATAAAGTTTCAGTCATTATCGTCTAAACTATCAGGGGAGGCCCATTCAGTTATTTCTTGATGTAGTGCTACTGGGGAGGACTAGCGCTAATGCTACGAAGCTCTTTGTTCGGAAAATACTGGAAAATACAGAGTTGCACTGCATACGTTCTCCAACCGCTCATCTATTCCTAAAGTGGAAAATTCAAACGCCCGCGACCTAGAAAAATTCCTTTTTGCGTCAGAAAATTGGACTCGCTCTGCAAATGCCCTTCCCACAGACGATCAAGTAGAATTTCTAATGTTCGAGCTTCTGTTTCCGTAATTGTCAACAGAATTACAGGACAAATTTAATAGTGGAGAGATGGAAGGTCAGGATGATATTCCCACCATATTCGATCTATTTTCGTTCGTTAAAAGAGAGTTGGAGGTGGCTCGCATGGTCCCATCAGCTGTTCCACTTTCCCATGGCAAATCCTAGTTCCGTCAATCATCCCCTCCCACACTCAAAACCAAGAATCGTCCTATTAGTAACCTGAGAAGTTGCTGCTTTGGTACTACTAGTTCAGAACATCTTTCGTTGTCATCATTTGTACATCAACCAATGTTACCTGACAAGCTCACCTGTCACTACTGTCAAGAACACCATTACTTACACAGCTGTGATTCATTCAAGGCTCAGCCCATTGATTGAAAATTGATTGATGAACATAACCTGAGCAGAAAGTGCATGTCTTTTAAGCATGCCACCAAGAACTGCATGTCTACAAGGTCCTGTTTTTGTGGCAAAAGACATCACCGACTTTTACATCTTGATAACGAATTCAATGTACAAAATCAAGTATCCAAGGCTAATTCAGTGGTTGATAGAGCCCAAAATGTCGTAGTATCGACCTTGCGTTCCCCGTCCCCAAATCATTATACTTCAGGGGTCCACTCTTATTCAGAGCGATATCATTCACCCCAGTCGTCAAGCTTCCACGACGCCTTAGATCGACATTCGCCTTCTAGGTCCTCCCAAATGGAGGAATTAGGCTCCCTTCATATGATCAGTTCGAGTCAGGATCTGAACCTGATAATAATTCATTTTGTTCACAAAAACGAGGGGATCTTCTCGCGTTCCGGCTAGGTACCCTTCCCTCATTCAAGGAATCCCCCCCCCCCCCCCCCCAGCACAATCACGTCGTATTAAGATGGGAGTAGAAGGGATTCCGCGAGCCGATTGAAATTTTGAAATTACCTAGCAATGGATACTACTCATATTCTTTGTTCTAAGAATGCAAATAAAATCGTATAGCATTCAAATGAGTATATTCATTGCAACAATAAGTTTCATACCAAAAACCAATTGTGCTCAAGACCATACGGGAAAAGTGTAAACTTCTATCACGATTTGGACATTACTTTCCACTCCGTTGGGAGGTTGGGAAAGTAAAAGTGGACAGGCTCCGCGCCTGGACCCTCGGTAACTTTCCGCCTTGAGCTTTTGGCTAAAATGATAAAACATGGAACATGCTTTCTTCCCGCTAATTCGAGAATGTAAATAAATTTAAAACTACGACAGAAATGTTTTAAAAATCGAAATTAGAACAGAGTACCTAAGTAGGTAATTTTCTGTTATCTTGAACGTCTACAATTACTATAAGCAAGATTAACTTCTCAACCAAGTGACAACAAAACAAGCGGCATTGTTTACTATATCCATTTATAACATAAATAAATATAAAAATACGACATGGATAGAAGAACAAGTACGAAAGAAATTCGTGATAAATTGAGAGCTTTCCAACGAGTTGAGAACAATTTTTGTCCGGTGAAAAATAAAGAAGTTTCATTTCCCCAGCAACGGCTCGGTGGTCAAAACAGCGTGACGGAAAAAAACGTGACGGTAAAATCGTATTCACACCCCGCTAAATTTTTCGACGCGGTGCGCCTATAGAAGTTTACTCTTCAAAACGATCAAATTTTATGTTCCAATCCCAAAGATAAATCGATAGCATTGCATTCATTGACACCCTAGTGCCTAGTCACACTTAATGTATAAGACCGATAAAATATTTTCTAGTTTAATTTTAATGACTATAAATTTTACAATCGTTCAAATTTGAGGCATGATGCCAGATCAAGCCTGGAGTCCTCTCCCTTCAGTAAATCCTTTACCTCCTCTCCGCCTATCGGTCCTTCTCATGCGAAGACGACTGTTTTCCATCCAACCGCTCTCCGTAATGGTACTCCTTGACTTCAGTACCGTTAAAATTTCAAGTTCCAAATGTCGATTGGTCTTTTAACCACTGCTGTGATAACGACCTCCCCTGATGGAAAAACCAAATACCTTGTTCGTGCTCTACTTGACTTAGTTTTTGAAATCAATATCATATCCTCTAATGTTCCCACTCAAACCAAGCTTGCCGCACATCAAACCACAACTAGGATCACTGGAGTCGGACATTTCAATCAACCTGTCAGTTATATAGCCTCAGCATTTTTACATGGAAAATCAATATCCAACCATATTTTGTTAACTACTGCGAAGTGCGTGGCCAACAAGCTGAGTTATGAGCATGGTTATTTAAATAATTGTGTACACTTAGGTGATCATTCTCAATAATTGAAATTGTGAACATGATTGCAACCGCTTGTTAATTTCTGATGATTTCATTGAGCTGGTGTTTCGATGATTTGATTCATAGAAGGTGATCCGAATATTGCGAGAACGGTTTGATTTGTGAAGCGGTGGTTAAATCATTTTAATAGGTAATTTCTATGATTTACCCTCCAGGAAGCTGTGGTTTCGTATGTAGCCTCTATAGGACATTTACTTGACGATGCCCAGGGTCCGGATCAGATGAGTGGCTTTTTGAGCTTGCATACGAGTCTGCAACACGTACGAGTCTGCAACACATACGAGTCTGCAACTAAATACATAAAATGTCCCAATGTGTTGCATTTCTTGTAAATGATGAATGTAATCCTGAAGAATCGAAAAAAAAAAAAAAAAAAAACTGTCCGCAACGCTTTTGGTTAAACCGTCCATTTTCTATGAGGGCTAGAACATCGAAAAAACCCTCGGATTTCCTTCCAGGCGCGAGATCATGATGTGCACAAGTCTCAGGAAATTCGATAGCTCATTTGATAACGTGCCCAATTCAAGAGTTGAAGGCTTGACGTGTCGCAGCAGTTTGTTGGTCACTTTCAAGATGTTTCTATTTACACAAAGGTTCATTTCTTATTTCTAATATTGAGTTTATTGTAACTTTTGTTACCTACAGATCAGTCACCAACATTTAGGTGTCTTATTTTATCTCATAATTTCAATTAGTCAAATTTCAATTAGAATTTCAAATCCACTACTTGGATTTCAGCTCTTATGTTTAAAGGGGTGAATAATGTGTATTTATGATTAATTAAATTAAATTATTTAAAATATTTTGCTTAATTTCAATGTTATATTAATTAGTGTCAATGTTAACATTAATATAATTGTTTAATCGTTTAAAACCACTCTCTACGCTGTACATTGAACGGCTATTTTCTCTAATCATCCTACTGAAATACATTAATTATTGTAATTAATGTGCAGAGAACATACTTTCAGAACAATATGCAGTGTATGCAATCCTTCCATTTGATGGGAAAATAACTTAGTCAGATCATTTTGTACCTCAACTTTAATATAAAGCGTAAATTATAAGGTCCTGACCCATGATGACCCAAAATTACTCAAGATTCGTAATTGGCTCCAGACCAATAAAAGCAAATAGAAACTCTTCCACGAAAGAAGAATCCCGTTTTAATAAACACTGCCAATTGCTGGGTCATTAATAAAGTTCAGGTATGTGACGATTTCATGAAACACTCCACACACAAACCCGACATAACTGTCGGATCTTGGAGGATGGTGTCAAGGTTACGGTTTATGAATTCATTGGGATTTGATCACTGTGCATGCTCGAATTCATTGTTTCAATGTTATATTAATTAATGTCAATGTCAACATTAATATAATTGTTTAATCGTTAAATGAAGAATCGTTGAAAACCACTCTCTACGCTGTACATTGAACGGCTATTTTCTCTAATCAACCAACTGAAATACATTAGTTATTGTAATTAATGTGCAGAGAACATAGTTTCCGAACAATATGCAGTATATGCAATCCTTCCACTTGATGGGGAAATAACTTAGTCATAGATCATTTTGTACCCCTACTTTAATATAAAGCGTAAATTATGAGGTCCTGACCCAATAATGACCCAAAATTACTCAAGATTCGTAATTGGCTCCAGACTAATAAAACTAAATAGAAACTCTTCCAAGAAAGAAGAATCCCGTTTTAATGAACACTGACAATTGCTGGGTCATTAATAAAGTTCAGGCATCTGACGATTTCATGAATCACCCCACACACAAAACCGACATAACTGTCGGATTTTGGAGGATGGTGTCATGGTTACGGTTTATGAATTCATTGGGGTGCATGCTCGCATTCATGAGCCAATTCCCATTAATTATTGTCAGAATTATGATTAACTATCATGATTAACTATTATGATTAACAATCATTTATTGAATAGACTTGATAGCAGTTTGAAGTTGATTGCATTTTTTTCGTTCATGAGCCAAAGTAAAGACAATGTCAAAAAATCGTTGTTTGCAGTTTTTCATTGGCGTGCTTTTAAGACAATTGGATTACTCCCAACTTTGTATTTGAAGAGATCCCCAATAACCCTTGTACATACAAGCCTTATTTCTACAGTTTACAGCCAATCAGTCATTGCGCACCAATCAATTCGGCCTAGACTTCCAGTTTCGCACAAATTGGGAAGGTAGTCAGGTGAAAACGGTTCAATCATCCCTGATCAACTTCACAGTCGTTTTTTGCCGTGAAATGCTTGTAACAACCATCCACTTCCATCGTTCGAATTCCATGAAATTATTGTCGACTTACGCTCATCAATTTCGGATTCGGAGGGTAGTTAAAATCATTTCATTGATTTCCCTGATTTTTTTTTTTAAATAGGTATTAGTTTTATACAATCTACATGTACCACAACAATAATGAAGTGGGAATGGTACGTATACTTCTTAAAATATCATCTGTATGGTTCGGGAATCTTTGTTTTGTCTTGTTTTTGGATTCTACGCATCTTGAAACATAAACCAACAAATTTGGAGGGGGGTCAAGCTTTTTTTTTTCTTGGTCGATTTCAAAGGTTTATTAGTGAAAATAAACCAAAATTACTCAAGATTTGTAATTGGATCCAGGCCAATAAAAACAAATAGAAACTCTTCCAAGAAAGAAGAATCCCGTTACCATAAACACTGGCCATTGCCGGGTCATTACTAAAGTTCAGGCATGTGCCGATTTCATGAAACACCCCACACAATCTATTGGCTGCACCTTGCTCATAATTTGTCGGGTCTCGTAGGTTGGTGTCAATTACGGTTTATGAATTCACTAGGATTTGATCCCCACTGGGCATGTACAATTTCATTCTGCATGTATACATAAAGGACCCGAATCGTATAAGCCAATTCCCATAAATTGTTAGAATTTTATTTACTTAATTTCATTTAT
Source organism: Adelphocoris suturalis (assembly GCA_030762985.1). Taxonomy (NCBI): domain Eukaryota; kingdom Metazoa; phylum Arthropoda; class Insecta; order Hemiptera; family Miridae; genus Adelphocoris; species Adelphocoris suturalis. The sequence continues at coordinate 82,633,920 of CM061040.1, forward strand.
TGAATGAACTTGATTGCAGTTTGGAGTTGATTGCATTTTATTTTTCTCATTGGCGGGCTTCGAAGACAATTGGATTACTTCCAATTTTGAATTAGAACAGATTCAAGGAACCGATTCTATTTGTACTTCCATGTCTTTTCACCACTTCACCAATTCCCACAAATCCTTATACAAACAAGCCTTACCTCTAACGTTCACAGCCAATCAGTCATTGCACACCAATCAATAGGTCTTCCTTCCGGCCTAGACTTCCGGTTTCGGTCAAATTGGGAAGGTAGTCAGATGAAAACGGTTCAATCATCCCTGATCAACTTCACAGTCGTTTTTTGCCGTGAAATGCTTGTATGCACTGTTTTCGTTCGAATTCCATCAAATTATTGTCGACTTATAGGCCGAGTTTATGTATATATATAACTCGGCCCTTCGGCCCTCGCAAGGGCTTCGCCCCCCTGGACCCCCCTAATCTATACTCGGCGCTTCGCGCCTCGCCGGATCTTTTCTCTTTTCTATTGTGTAGAAAACGAGGATAATTTGCTATGCAATTCGTCTCACGAGAAAAAAAAAAAAAAAAAAAAAAAATTTTCAGGCCTGGCCGGGATTCGAACCCACAACCTTCGTCTCACGAGGAAAAAAAAAAAAAAAAAAATTTTTCAGGCCTGGCCGGGATTCGAACCCACGACCTCTCGCTTCCCATCTCGGGACAAAAAACGTTACACGAAAAAAGTGGACATTTAAAAAAAATTATTGGGGGTCGGTCTAAGAATTGCATAGCAATTAATATATATATATATATATATATATATATATATATATATATATATATATATATATATATATATAGCATGGAACAGCGGGATTTTTTACTTTCCCAACAGAGTGGAAAGTAATGTCCATTTTTACTTTCCCAACATCCCAACAGAGTGGAAAGTAAAGTCCATTTTTACTTTCCCAACATCCCAACATAATGGAAAGTAATGTCCACTTTTACTTTCCCAACATACCAACGGAGTGGAAAGTAATGTCCATTTTCACTTTCCCAACATTCCTACAGAGTGGAAAGTAATGTCCATTTTTACTTCCCCAACAGAGTGTAAAGTAATGTCTTCAACTTTGACATATCCATGATCTATTGTTTTTCCCCCTCAAGGGAGAAATTTTCATTTGCAGTTTTATACAATTTGTGCGTGTACCAGAACTATAATGAAATGGGAATGGTGCATACTTCTTGAAATGTCGTCTGTATGGTTCGAGAATCCTTTTTTTGTTTTGTTTATGATGCTGTATGTTCTGAAAAATTCCTAATGAGTTGCTTGTTACCGTCTGTATAACAATTGTTATCTTCTGTGTTTGATAACACCTATATGATTCCTTTGAGTTACATTCGAATTCCATGAAATTATTGTCGACTTACGCTCATAGGTCCCTCAGGTTGATTGTTTATTTTCATTATTGAGTTTATCGTAACTTTTTTCACCTACAAATTATCAGTGAATCTTAGTTACTTAGGTGTCTTATTGAAGTGTAAACTTCTATTGACGCAACGCGTCGAAAAATTTAGCGAGGTGTGAATACGATTTTAACGACACGTTGCTGGGGAAATGAAACTTCTTAATTTTTCACCGGACAAAAATCGTTCTCCACTCGTTGGAAATCTCTCGATTTATCACGCATTTCTATCGTTCTTGTTCTTCTATTCATGTCGTAGTTTTATATTTATTTATGCTATAAATGGATATAGTAAACAATGCCGCTTGTTTTGTTGTCACTTGGTTGAGAAGTTAATCTTGCTTATAGTAATTGTAGACGCGCACCATAACAGAGAATTACCTACTTAGGTACTCTGTTCTAATTTTGATTTTTAAAACATTTATGTCGGAGTTTTAAATTTATTTACATTTACGCATTAGCGGGAAGAAATCATGTTCCATGTTTTAGCATTTTAGCCGAAGGTTCAAGGCGGAAAGTTACCGTGGGACCATGGGCGGAGCCTGTCCACTTTTACTTTCCCAACCTCCCAACGGAGTGGAAAGTAATGTCCAAATCGTCATAGAAGTTTACACTTCTCCCGTGTGGTCTTTAGCACACCTGTTTTATCTCATTAATTTCAATTCGTAGCGCCATGTTTGGTCTGCTAGGATGAAACTACAACCCCTGGAAAAGTTGGTACCAGCCTTAACTCAATTTCGAAAAAAAAAATTAACAATCCCCCATTTTTTCGTGAGGTCTTCACTTTATTTTTCAGATTTCAGTCCAGGTAGGTAGGTAACAAAGCATGCAATACAATTAATGATCATTTTTATCCCATTCATTTCCCTTAGTTAAAATTCAGAACGCCTTCGCTTTCAAGAGGTTCTATGCTTTGGAAGACCGTGGCGTTGTGCTAATTGAAGCACCGACAGTTTGAAGGCGCTGCTTGAGTGAAGGCAAAACTGGAAAAGTATTCGCGTTTTCGATTAACGGTAGTTGCGCCACCGTCGCATCGATAATGGTAGCTTTTTAACTCGCATAAGGAAAATTACCTTGCGTTTACTGAATATTTACTAATAAATCATGAACACCAACTGAAAACACCATTTATGACGGTCATACCCGTACACTAGACCACAAAACTAAGCACTGGAAGTTGAATAAGAAGTTCAAAAGGTTCCTTTATCTTTGTATTATTTAAAATTAGAAGTAGCAAGAAGGTGTGGGTACGGTAGTTAACTATTACCAGTGGTGGGTTTTACGTCATTACGTCGCTATTAAAAGTATTCAAGTAGTATTTTATTTTAGATATTCATAGAAATGATTAAACTAGATTTTATTGTACATAAATTACGCGAAATGCACTACCGATTCTCGTAATTTCACCGAAGGGGAACAGCTTAGAATGCTCAGCATACTATTATATTGTCGACATCCTATATTGATTGTGGTTCTGATCTGTGGCGGTTGATCCGATTTCTTCTTCCGTTCTCCCAACCTACGTTACCTTGTGATGCAGTTTTCAGAGAAGTTGTTTCCGTGATTACAAAATCCTAGAATGATATAAGGAAAATTGCAACTTTCTAGAATGAAGAGGATAGAATTTTGACTCACCCTTTTGTCTCCAGTCAATCATTATTCAATGATAAAATTGATGATGATTGAAATTATGATTATTGAATGATAAAAATACAAGATACTGAGAGCACCGAAAGACTCACACAAAAAACTGAGACACCAACATTGCATCAAATTAATATCAAGATTCAGGAGAGGCTGACCTCTGATTCGAGGAGTAAGCCGTCAATGCTCTATTCCACCCGATCTCTGTCAAGTTATTATAGTGAAAGATAGCCCGCGTGGATCTTGTACCATAATATCCATCCTCCGGAATCCCTTCTTTCTGTATTTTGCCTTGCTTTCGTTGCATTTCGAAATTGTGATTTTCAATAAACCCAATGTGAACAAAATCCATATTTGTCCGTCAATATGTCCGTATGTTCCACATTTATTATAAAACGCTGCAAATTATTACACAATGGTTTATTATTTCTGTGTTAGATAACCCTTCTACGCAGATCATTGGGATATAATTATTAAACCCCGTATCTAATATCTGATCAAAACATGATCATTGGGCTATAATTATTAAGCCCCGTACCTATGTAATATATGATCAGAACATGGCGCATCGTTCCAAGACTCCTTTTTTGTGCTTCACAGTAAAGATGTTTAAAAAACGAGAAAATGATGCTTCAAGTAAGTTACGCTAGCGCATGCGCAGAATGGAGTAATGATTTGAGAAAAATGAAATAGGTAAGGACCAATCAACAACCTAACCCGAAAATTCCCAGAAAATGTAGGTAATCAAAAACTGTTGAAAACTAGACCTTGTTTCTGGAAGCACACTTTCGCGCATGCGCAGAACCCAATTAAGATGCAATCATGTTGAAATTAACGTGGAATAATTAAACCATTGTCCCCCCAACTATAGACCAAATTTGAGCGGGATTCGACTGCTGGGGCGTACAAATATGATGCTTGAAGGAATTTACGTTTGAGTAATGACCGTTTACAGCCTAACCCGCACATTCCCTGAAAATTTCATCAAAATCAGAAGAAAACTGTTAAAATTAGGCTCGTTTAAAAAGGAATACATATTCGCGCACGCACAACAGCTACTAATGACAGAATTATATTGAAATTGCTAGGGAATGTCTTCCTCCTATCCTCCAAATTTGATCGAGATTGGGCAACGAGGGCGTGTAAAAAAGTTCCAGTCATGCAGCATGATCGTAAGAGCTAATTTTGGCAAATTATCGTAACATATTATGTTACATTGTTTTGAAAATTAAGGGCTTTATTGGAAAAGAAATTGGTAACTACCAAGCAGGTTAACCTACATGTGCCTTCAATTCAGAAACGTCATTTCAAAACCATTCACAACTAAACCAGATCTTATTGGTGAATTTTCCTATATTTCTTCCAATTCTCCCTAATGACATTTAATGCATCATGAATTCTTAATGAAGGGAACATAATCTCTATGTCAAAGGAGACTAAGTCATAGGTAATTGCTAGGTAGTGACCGATTCTAGCTTATCCCTCAACTCCCCGGCATTTTTTTTTTTTTTTTTTTTTTTTTTTTTTTTTTTTTTTTTTTTTTTTTTTTTTTTTTTTTTTTTTTTTTACGTAGGCAGGTGAGGAAATCTTTAAGATCCTAAGGTGGTAATCGGATCTCGTAAGATACCCAAAAGGGACCGCACTCCGGGTTATGTATGATTCAAACACACTAAAACCTCACCTTCCTTTTCCCACGTTGGAACTCAGCCTGGAACTGTTTAACACATTACTTCAGGCATTAGGAACATTATAAGGACATTTTTTGTGAAAGGCTTCAAAATTTCCACATACCACTGTGCTAAGAATCGCGTAGGACTATTCACTGTCGTCACAGGTCTGTCGTCATAGGCCTCAAAGCCTCTGGAGTCTTATGCGTCTATATTTTTCCATACACCAATGGAATTGTGGCGTGGTTATCACTCAAAACCCTCGCCTCCTCTTTCTTTACGACCTCCTCATCTGCTAAGCTTTTCACAAATTTTTCCACCTTGTTGAATATTTTCTTTGTTGGATCCCCTTCTAATTTTTCATATTTGGAGGAATCGCATTAAGTAATTGTTATTAAGTCATTGTTATTCACTCCTATTCATTACCACCAATGTTTTTGACTTATCCGCATCTACAAACACCAAATCTGTATTATTCTTCTTAAATCCGTTCAATTTTGAGAGCTTCTTATATTTGTTTGCACTAGATTATTATATGCATTAGTCTTATCAACACGCCTCTCTCTCCTTCTCTCCGATCTAGCTCTTTAAATAATTGCAAAAATCTTGTTTCTCAAGCCATTTTTCTCCTGCTCATCAATGTTCATATTCTGAAGAGCCAACTTTGTATCAGCAACTAAGTTTTCAAAGTTTTGCTCACTTGGAGGTAAATAAACATTGAATTTACTATGTTGCTGCAGAACATGAAGAATTTCCTCTGGTATTTCCACACTTGTCCGGTTTTGCACCCACTCATCCGTAACCCCTAACATGCCCAACTTTGACTTATATATCTTAAAATACAATCCATTCAACTTCTTTCTATGTTTAAAAACATTAAACCTACTATTTCTCATCCTAAAATAATTCAAATAAATCTCGATTTGATTGCTGGTCTCGGCATCTATATTGCAACCACCAATCTTATCCCTAAGATTCACTAAATCAGCTTTTGCTATACGCACCCTCTCCAACTGGAATTTAATCTGATGATTCACCAATCTCATTAGAAATGTCTCCATATCCTTAATTAGACACTGTTCACTTTTGTACCTACTATCTACCACTAAATTTAGATTCCTAGATAAGTTCAATATATGCTTCGGCACCAACTTATAAACCAAACAATCATTCAAGAAGTCAATTTGCTGTTCTATACATGCAATAAATTCTACACTTGTCTTAATTTTATTTAGATAGGATCCAGACAGGCTATTATCTAATTTACTTCTAAGAAGTCCGAAGGCAGAATCCTCCTGGTCCCCACCATCCTTCAATTGGTGGTTATTATTGTCTAGAGTTTCTGAGTCGATCATTTTATTCTGGAAGTTGGAAGAAGGAAATACAGATTGCTTTTATCGTTTTTTTGCGAGCGCTTTCGGGAGATACGTTGCTCCCTTCCTCAGGCTCTGTAATTTATTGCCACAGTATTAGATACACTATAATAAAACATGACTTCAGATGATTTTTTTATCACAAACAACCCCTCTCCCCCTCAAGGCACTCTATTAACCAAAAAATCAATAATAGCAGGTAAAAATAATCTGCCCATCAATAAAAACCTTACAAATCTAACAAATTTAGAACTTACTTCCAACAAATATGCATAACAACAAATGAAAAATAATAATAGGTCCTATAATCAAATAATAACAAAAGGAAGTCACAGACTTACAACAATCAACAAACCCCCATCTCATTCTGCCGAACGCTAGCAACGAATCTTCCAAAAGCACTCGCAAAACATGAAAAGCAGTCTGTGGTTCCTTCTTCCAACTTACAGAATAAAAATATATTATAACCGTTGAATGCATTTGTGACCATAATTATTGTTTCTTTCCAAGCAGTCCTGCAAACCTTCCCACAGAAACCCCTTTAGCTACCCTGGTAACACAAATGAAGTCACGCGTGCCTGTCCACTCAATTTCGTATAACTTATCCTCTTTAAGCTAAAATTTCTAGTTCGATAGGGAGAACAACACCTTTTGTACTCAAGTGTTCCTCCCTATTGACACAGCGGCAACGGTGAGCTGAAGATCACCCATTACTCCCAGCATTTCATCTCATACACACCCGGTAGCGCAGATGTAGGTCATCTGGAGTTCCCGCGGTTGTCCTCCCCTCAAGTAGCTATTTCGTGGCCAGTCAGTTTCCATCTTCAATGTTAACATATTTCCACGACCTAATGACTGCCCGGTAACAAACCCCGTCGCTTCAATAGTAACTAGACTCCCCTCATATTTTCAAATCTTTCCCTCTAAAACCAACTTGCATACTTGGCGACAGCAGTAAGATCGTGAGTCATTACAGTTACCCTTATTGTAAAGTCACGGCCCTCTGATAACAACTCCCATCTAGTCATTTTCCCCACATCTTCCCCTTTTCTATCCACTAGATACTTTTTTTCTTACATACATTTTATTCTAGAAAGACGCAGAAAATTTACAGTTTTTATTTGTACTTAATACAATTTTTTGTTGTTCGTGTTTTGAATTTGTGTTTGGAATTTTTGTTTTGAATTTGTGTTTGTTTTTGAAGTCGGAACTTTCTAGCAACAAAGTCAAACGGTTGCCAGGCAACAGTTTGTTTACCAGTCGCTTAGTTGGCGACTGTTTGTCCGTTGCATAGCAATAATTTTTGGCTTGGAATGTCTATCCGTTGCTTAGCAACCCTTTTAATTTTCGTTTGGCTTAAATTTCAAAAACATGGAAAATTCTGATCGATAACTCATCAGGATGGAGCCTGCCAGATCAATGAAGAACGAGTAATTCAGAGGATGAAGAAGAAAGTTCAGAGGGAAATGAAAACACGATGCAGGGTAGAAATGGACAATTTGTACTTCATACAAGCTGGACCTAAAAAAATAAGACTAACGAAGGAACGTGAAAGAACCGTAAAATGTGGATATACTCATATTTTTTTGACTAATGTTTAACAACCTTGCTTAATTTCTACTTCATTTAAAATGCTAAATTAAAATGGGAAATTCACAAATTATTCTGACCAATCGCAATTTATTATGATTATTCTGATAAAGTATCCTTAGGTCTCATTACCGTACACAGTTTCATTAAAATTAATACTTAATTCTTTTATTTAGCGCAACTAGTGGGCCTAGGGGTAACTGTGAACTATAAATTGGAGTAATTATGATTATGAACAACGTTACTTACAATGTTACTTAAATATCTGGAAACCTAACTATAGGAGTGTAATAATAGTTAATAGCTGCTTTCGAAGGTTTGATGTGGATCACAGGCGCCTGAGAGCGATAAGTTTTGAAAATTGTTAAACTTGTTCACAATATTACCCTAGCACACGCATACAGATAAATACCGATAAATATTAACACCCTAGACATGAAGAAGCCCCGGTAATAATGCACATTTCAAACTCATTTCATTGAAATAAGTTTGCGACAAAACGTACTTATTTCGTACGTTTTGTCCTAACAAATCGTTTTGTATTGCAAAATATTATTTAGATTTTGAAATGGAACATGTTTTTGCCATCATAACCCGGCCGAAAATCAAAATTACCGTTACGTGACATTTAATGCGTTACGTTTCTATTTTCTGATGATTATCGCTTACAACCAAATCGTTGCAAAGGAACTGTATCTCGTACAAAAATCGTTCGTCAGTCGTTGGAAAGCTCTCGATTTACCTTACCGTATTATGTTAACCACTGCACAGTGCTTCGCCAAAAATCTGAGGTATGAGCGTGGTTGTATAGATAATTGTTTCCATACAGGTAATCTTTTAGCTAATTTTGTAAACATGATTGCAACCACTATTAGACTGGAAAGAAACTTGGAAGTTGAAATTTGATAGGGAAACTCTATGGGATATTAAGAGATGAATGAAATGGTGGTCTATTTCCTAATCTGCTGAGTGACCTAAATTCTCTCCTGTTCTCTCTAGTAACATGTTCCATGTTCTGTCAAGATTTAGAACTTAAGACTAAATTTTTTTTTCGTAATAAATTTCATAGTTCGCTCATACATTCATGTGACACGAATCGAGATGTTTATAAGTTTGCACGTACATTTCTTCCAATTTCTTTTATACTTATACGCTTCCAAAGAGTATAGGAAGTACTGCTACCATTTGGTTAAACTAGAAGGACTCACTTGCCTCCCCCAAAAAAGAAAGAAGGAGAAGAAACATATCTTGCATTTAAACGTCATTTTCTCTCAAATAGAATACTTTCAAATGATTCTGCGGCAGAGCTATTGGGCAAAATTTTAAGGAAACTGTCGGAAGTTATCGGGCAGTTTTTAATTTTGTACGTTTATAAACTTGATTTTCCATTAGAAAATGTTGAATTGATTGCTCTTTTAATAGAAAGTTGTAAATTCGTTGTCTAGAATGTAATGCGACTTTAACTTTCACAATCTTTACAACATTCAGAACTACCCAAACTACTAGAACTTGTTCCCAAACTGCAGGAACTAGTACCTACTCAAATGACAAAAACGAGTTTTCTATTGCTAAATCTTATCACAAATTGCATGATTATAAAATTGAGGCGAAACATTACTGACAGCTTAAGTAAACCTAGGTTTAAAAAACCAAAAAATTGCACATGTTCCGTGCAACAAGGTCTAAGTAAGGCTTTTAAAACAATAAATACCTAGTAAAGTTACAAAATTAGGTAACCGAATGTAAAAAGTGGCTCCGTGAAGAAATGCACCATAATACGAGTGTAATATACACATAGTTGAAAATACAAATGATTCTGACTAAATGAAATAAATAGTAGTGAATAAATTTACACAATAAATATACCTATTGAACTCGAATGCCAAGTTTAAGGAACTATCCACAAAAAAACGTACCTATTCCTGTGTCCATACTATCCCGTTGTAGAGTGGAAATGTGACGGATTGAGATGAAACAGGAAAAGAGTATGATTACGTAATTGATACATGAATCACCAAAGTTTATAATACTGGTCAATGTTAAGTGCGAAGAAAAGTATTCTCCATTTCACATATGTAAAAGCACCAATTGTTGACACATGGGTAAAAGCACCAATTGACACTTGTCCAAATGTTGACACTTCAATTTCGAATCCAAGAAATAATAAAATGAGACACTGTAGATTATCAAATCGACATTATTCGGAAGATGAGAATGTAGATGTTGAGGTTGACCGATTCCGCTAGTTATAAAGAACGTAACAAATCGTCTGGGTGATGACAACCGTAACCTGTCACTTCAGTGACAGTGTCACAGCTCTGCAGCTTAGTGAGGTGAGCTTACAAATTTAGATGTTTCGGGTCAAGCATATGAGTAAAAATTACAATTTAAATTTTAATGATCTAGTATGAATATGAGGAAGAAGGTGTAACCATGAAAACCCTAAAATGCCCACTCATAAATCATGTTTGAGTCCAAATGTGACCTGTGTCAATATTAGGAGAAACTTTTGATTTGATTGTCAAGTTGATATTTGGGTTTAAATCAGCAGGGCGAATATAGAGAAATAATTTTTCTAAGCTAATATAGATAGAGAAAATATTTCTAAGCAACCCAACATAACCCATACTTCATTGTATCGCTCTATTTTCTAATGGTGACCTACTAAGCCTGTTCCATTTGAAGAAATTCTTTGAGAATATATTTCTACATGTTCACAAGAATTTTTATCAATTTACCACAATGACAACTTCAGGTTAAAGACGCATTAATATTTAACATAAGTGTCAACATTAGGAACTGGAAATGTCATTTGGAATTTCTGAGGGCATGTGTGTCAACATTTGGTTAAAAAAAGCTTAATTAAAAAAAAGTGCTTTGTGATAATCAACAAAGTTATTTAGAGAAATTGAATACCAACATGCAAACTATTCGCAACGAACTCACAATTTATAATCCCCAATTGGAAGTTCCATTTTCTTGAACCCGTGGGTAAACACGCGAATCTGAGAGAGATGTCCCCCAATAGTGTCAGCAATTGGTGCTTTTACCCTATATCAAAATCAAATAATTAAAAAATAATGATGACACTAAAAATAATAGTATTTATTAATAAAAGTAATGGAAAATAATCGTAAAACAAACTCAATTTGATCGATATCAATAGCGTATCAGTAGTAAGTACAGTACATCGATGACAGTTCCCTGTTTCCACTGCTACTTATACGTACATCAGCCCGACTTGGGTACTAGGTAATGGATACAGTAAAAGTTTCTATGCTCAAAGAAAAAACTCATCGATTCAACATTGTAAGACCTTTTACTGAACCCATCTTATTATAGTTCCGTAATATTTGAAACTTGCACGGTTCCCACTTGCTTTTAGGTACCTCGAACTTGTGGCACATGTAATCAAGTTCAACATTTTAAGAAGTTTAACATTCAATCCAACAATATGTTCATTTTAAAGCTTCAAAACTAATAACAAATAATTACAACGTAATAACACCTCAATTTTTCTATTAATAACATAGAGCTTTCAATGAATTGCTCAATACTTCATTGATTTTTTTCTTCTTTTTCTTTACAACAGCACCTGTTTCTGAGCAATAATTAATCACGATATTTTTTGATGACCCACCTAACTGATTTACTTCTTTTGAGAATAGTCTTGAAAACTATTGTTTTCGTTAATAGCACAAATTATTTTCAGCACGTCGCTTCAGACATGAGTGCCGATAATCTACGGACAACTACTGAAATTGAGACACCAATTTCAACCAAAGGAAAACAGTTCCTGCTTGATTTGTGTGTTGAGCATCTGTCGATGTTGTTATAAAATCACGGGGTTTCCACTGTTGTGTAAACTTGGTATTGCACTGGAATTTGTAGTGGAATTGGAAGGATCGGATACGGTTGTAGCTGCTGTTCGGGAGATATCAGCGTTGAAACAGCTGTTGGCTGGAAATAAAAAATTAAGGAAATCAAGCTTAGAAAAAAATGCGCATTAAATTGACTACTATCTGAGAGTTTGTGCTATTTTCCGCGATATTATTTCAATTTTCTTGTCCAATGAACTAATGTCTTAATGATTTGTCGAAGTATTACAAATTAAAGTGACATCAGTTGTAATCTTAATTTCTCTTTAAATATTTATAGGGTAAGTGATTTGCTATTTCATTCCATATATTGATTGAATCATACCGCCGTAGATAAATTATATACTCGTATTATGAACTATAACTGATAAATTAGGAATAGTCCATGACCTACTTAATCTGTAAGCTCTTGGGAAAACTATCACTTGCCTTTAGCACAGCTTATCCCCGAGAATGATATATGTACTGGGAAGGGTAGTGTAATGTTGCTAAGTAACACCTGGGTGGCGACTCTTCGGAGTTAGAAAAGTGTTTCTACCTTGGTACATTTGTTTTTTTTACTATGTCTTGCTACGAACAAATAAATTATATACGGATTATTTAGGGTATTAAAAATGACTCATCTCAAATTTTGATATCATGCCCAAATTTAATATTTTGTCCCAAGACACTATCAAGAGCACTATGCCAATGTCCAATGCTGTTTAGGCTTCTGCTCTCGATTGAATCCTGGCGTCGATTCTAGTGAAATGAAATGAAAATGTATTTTATTTCTGAAAATATGATAAAAACAGTTCACCTACAATGAAAGAAATATAGTCTCTCTAATGGGTGATACCCGCGACAGGGAAAACGAGTTGTTACAATGAGCCTGTAGGTTCTTAAATATTAAATTTTTTAAAATTCTTAATAGGTACAAAAATGAATATATAACGTTGAAGAAATCAATGAAGCGCAAATAAAGTATAAATATTACAATCTAGATGATATTTAATTATTTACACACATGAGTATTATTAATCATTATCTTGTGTTTTGAGAAACCAATTTTTCAAAATTTCATGCACTTGATTAGATTGATCTATTAACTTATTTTTAACGATAGAAGGCAGATTGTTGAATACTCTGATTCCCGCTAAAAAATATGAGTTGAAAGCGGCAGTTGTGTGCACATGTGGTAGATAAAATTTGCCTTGCGATTGAAACCTTGTTTTTATTATTTCATGGATGGGATACGCAAACCGCTTCTCTTTCAGAACTTGTTTTACATTATTAAGATCTATAAGATGACATAATTTGAGAATTTTGAGTTTACGAAACAGTGGACCAGTGTGTTCTAAGAAATTACTTTTCGTAATACCTCGAATTAGAATCTTCTGACAAATATATACTGGATTTAAGGTTGAGGCGTAAGCTCCACCCCAAACTGGCAAACAATAAAGCAAAACTGACTGAGCCAATGAAAAATACATTATACGCATGAGCTTAGGAGTTAAATAAGTTCTTAAGTAGGAGTTTACTTAAATAAGCTTCCTCAATCACTTGCAGACTAAATTAATTTGACTTTCCCACTTCATATTAGAATCTAAGACAATACCCAAGTATTCAACACTGAGACATTTAGCCACCTCTGGGCAACTTGTACAAGCGTTCAAGTCCCAATCGGAACCATAAAGATGTATTCTTAGGTGGTCATAGGGAAGTGTGGTCGGAGACAAGCAATATGATATAAATTTAGTTTTTGACAGGTTAAATGTTAACTCGTTTTCAGTCAGCCAATTACTAACACTGTGGAACAAATAGTGGAGGAATAGTAAATAGTAGTCCAGCAAAACAACAAAACCTTGATTCCAGCGGTTGTGGAACAAACATTTAGGGTGGCCCGATGCATTCCTCTCGTTCGAGATATTTAATTCGACGCTCAATAGGCTCTCATTTCTTGGAGTTAAGTAAGCTGCTGGTTACATTCTTGGATACTAACAGCAAGATGTATTGGTAAGCATATTAATCATCATGAGACACATGCAACCACATTTGAATGTCAGTCACATGGATTCGACCATTCAGTAAACATTACTTTAAGCAGAGAGGACTATGTGAAGAGCTACGTCAGGCTATGCATTTGGGAGGCATGTATACTTATAGGGCTTACTGCATCTCGATGATTGATTCCAGTCTTTACTATTTCCTGATCAAATTGACTGCAGCAGAAGAAAATAATCCGAGTTTCTGTGAAGAGGTAAGAATGATTGTGAGGGGACTGGACTATGTCTTAGAAGCTCTAACTGTTAATGCAGGTATTGCAAGAGGGATCATTGTTTGTAAGGGTAACGACAAATTCTATGAATAGTTAAGAGAGAAACTTAATTTTAAATCTAAAAGAAGGGCAGAAGGAAGGTCAGCTAGTGTCATAGTAAAAGGTCTCAGTTCCATTCGTATTCGAAGTAGTCTTTGAGACTGGTTTTTTCTTCCTCTTATCAGCTGGTCTGGGATCTCACAATTAGAAAAATATACTTTTCAGTACCCATACTGTGGAGACTAATACGAAGGAGATCTGATCGTAGTAATTTACCTAATTGTTAATCTTAGATGTTTATTTGTTCTCCCCGGTTCTCGCCATGAAGTCTCTACTGTAGCGATTGCAGTAAATCCTTCCGAGGTGAAACGCTCACAAAAGCCTCTAAGGTTGGGATTGAAATATTATAGTGCACATGTATGATTCCTTGTAAAACTAATTTCATCAGGTATACTTTCTGAAGAATATCAAGAGTTTTCAATCCGCCTCTTCCCCTAAAACATAGTAGCCTAGCTGTTAAAAGTTGTAGGTTGACTATCATGTTTTTTATGAATGAGCAATAAGAAAATATTGAATTGATCTCTTTCAAAATGGCAATATTATCAAATTCAAAAAAGTTTCTGCGTTTTCATAAAAGTCATCAAGTTTGAAACCAAAGTTTTGAAACGCATAAACGTGAAAATGAACGTATTTACCCTTGGGAGTTCTCTACAACCTATGAACAGATATTTCAGTGGGGCCTGAAGAACCGTCATCACATTCGAAGATATGCATTTTAATAATCGGCTATTACTCATGATCTAATGTAAATTTACTCAATATTAGAAGGTTGTTAGAAGATGGTCTTAAGGTGTTTAACTCTTAATTTAAAAATTATATTGGCCTATTATTTTATCGTCAAATTATCTGTAAGAGGCAAAACGACAAATAGTTTTGGCGCGTTAGTTCCTCGAAAGATTTTTATCACCTTAATGACTACTATTGATCTGACAACAATCATTGTCTAATATTGTCCAAGATGAGGAAATATATTGTCAATAATATTTTCGAAAATTAGACAACAATTATTGACATGATACCTATACTATATTAATGTCAGTTATTTTTGTCCCCTTTTTCCACTAACTAATGAGGAAAATGATGAGGAAACTAAACTGCCCACCCAATTCGGCAGAAGTTTGCTTGACAGGTCTAATGGAAATTTATTTTTTATATTTTTAATTAGGCTCAAGAAGGACCTTTTCTGAGATTCCAACGCTAGAAGTTCAGCTGAACCCCAGTTAACAGAACACTAGTTGGTAATCTAACAACCTTTTCAATAACAAAAATATCTTGAATAATCTAAAATATGCACCTATAAACGTTTTACCATCGCACAGTTCAACTTTCCAGGCGTTATGAAATGTCTTACGGACATTTCAAATTGGATAGGTACCTATTTGACTGAGATTGAATCGTGTATAGTGAGGGTACGTACTGTAATGAACTATATCATAGCATAGTATCGATTAAAATAAAAACATTGTGCACGGAAGTAACTGCTAGGTTAATTTCAAGGAAGTGGGTATCAATTCCTATTCCATATCTCTCGTTTCAGTATATATTTAATTAAGAGATCTGGCACAGAACTATCGAAAAAGGTGTGTTGATTATTTCGTGGGCCCACTTAACTTCCCATCCACCATCTCAAGGTGATCAAGAAGGACCCTCCAGCTTTTTGATAAGACGTCTCCTAACATAATAGCCAAATATTGGTAGCCTGGGTGTTTGAAGACACTGGATTCAAAAGGAGGGGATCGTTGGATGATAAAGAAGGATGATACGGAAGCTGCTGGTTGCTCTACTATTTCTTTTCTCGTATCTTATGATGATGTTAGAACGTACCGGCTCCACCACCTGTTTCTGCGCATCCTGAGGTTTGGTATCGCAAAGTGTAGGTCCAGGGCCAATGCAAGCGGCGTAAGAAAGAGCCGCTGGTATGTGGATTTGGTCGATGGTCCGACTGAAGAGATGGGACCAGGGCCCGCTGGCATAAACTGGCACGTCCTCCCCTCCATGCGTCTCCGAGTTCATAGGCACACCCGCAGGGTAAGTGAAATTCAACGAGTCTGATCAGACAGGAAAAACAAAAACAAAAATTCAATATTGTGTGCCCAAAATAAGTTGACATTACATTAACAAGAACGAATAAGAGACTATTTTTTCGAGGAAAATAAAATATGCGCATGCGCAACCTTATCAGTAATAGCGGTCAGTGGTCGATCACTGGCGGACATCTGAATAGGCATTAAAAAACGGATAGTTGTGAAGCTACTTATTGGCAATAGCTTCAACAGTAGGTGCCAGTTGGATTTGATGGACATGCAGTCGCAATCTGCACAGTCAGCACGAGTTTATTTTCGTGTATCAGGATCACTTAACGAAGTTTGTAATACTTCGTCCCTTGACATCAAAACGTGCGGAAGAGGTAGCTCATCACCTACTGGACATTTTCACAACGTTTGGAGCCCCTGGAATTTTACATTCAGATAATGGTCGAGAATTCCGAAATGCAGTTGTAAGCAATTAATGAGAAAAGAGAAGCATCCCTTTCAAGCCTGAAGCAGCAAACCAAAAAAATGAAGCTTTCGTCTGATCAAAAGTTTCTCAAAAACAAACTCAAAATGCCATCAAAGCAACCCATGTTCAAATAAGTGATTTCACAATTTTTGACTTCTGACGTGTATATTACTTACCTACCTTACTCTTTATTTCGACGAATTACATATTAGTAATGAAAATGCATGCCAATTCTTCAATCCTTTCATTTCCCCTGAATAATATCATCCTTGTAGTGACTTCCCAAGAAAAGCAGTCGATTCTACACTTTAACGATTGGTGTTTCGTTACTTTACATAATACCTAGTTATTTCATATATGCCCTAGGGAAAGCATATAGAAAACTTTGAATTATACACACTACCTACAACCGCTCGTTATTCCATATACTACCCAGTTATTTTATACATTAACTGAATTACACACTTTAACGGTAACATATATATATATATCAGATGAATTGTCTGCAAAAAATCTGTTGCTATTAGTTGATGATTTTTTCATGTACATTCTCACATTTTTTAAAATTCAATGCATTACAACAAAAAAAAAAAAAAAAAAAAAAAACTCTTTAGAAAATTTGCTAACAGCCTTTTACTTACCCACCTTCGAACTATGTAGAAAGTATATAACAAGGGAAAACCGCTGCAAGTGACAGAATGAGAATTTCCTCAACAAAATTTAAAAGAACTATACCGTTTTTGGAACATAATAATAACATATGAACACATTTAACCATTTTGCCTCTGAATTGATT
This sequence comes from Adelphocoris suturalis, assembly GCA_030762985.1. Lineage (NCBI taxonomy): Eukaryota > Metazoa > Arthropoda > Insecta > Hemiptera > Miridae > Adelphocoris > Adelphocoris suturalis. The sequence goes on from CM061040.1 coordinate 82,651,169, forward strand.
GGACCAAATCGGGTCCACCTTCACCAGCCTGAAAAATTATTACTACGAACATGTTTAGAGTAGATTTTTTCTCTCTTACGGATATCCTGTGCGTCCATGCTGAGATTATGTCTTCTGTAGTTAGGTCCATTACTGTACCCCAACGTCAAATACGGCATCTTGTCTATAGAAGATCTCCCAGCCACGCCGAGGATATCAGATCCTCGCGACGGGTAACCAGAAAAGGACATCGTGTGTGCGTGATCAGCTGTCACTGATTTTAAAGAGAAAGCAAACACACATTAGTCTAGAATACATAATGAAAAGATAGAATTAAGCATATAACATGCATCGAACATTAGGCACATAATAATTGCATAACTTGTGCATCATTAGAATGGTTAGTGTTCGAATTTTGAACCAAACGTTATTATTTACGTAGTTTGTGGCACAACAATTTGTGTAATGTGCCCAATATTGACTCAAAGAACACATTTGTATCTACAAGTTGGTTTCATTACAGTATTTTTAAACGGTTGATGAAGTATTATTCGATATTTGGTACAAATATTTGTTGCTTACATACGAGGAGTGGCTATTAAATAACGAGCTGACGCTGTAAGACATTTCATTTTGATTTCATACATATTATACTGGTTGTCGCATTCAATGTACATCCCTCTATCCTCATTTATCCCTGCAATACTCCATGCAAATCTCCTATTGTTCGAAACGCCGCTGGAAGTCTTCTTTTCTTAACTCCTTCATGATGCGTGCCGCTTTCTTTATCGCAGCTACAACGAACTCAAGTCTCTTAATGCAGGTTTCACCGTAGGGAATAGCAAGGCGTCGCACGGCGCAAGATGCGCAGAATAAGACCAACCGGGGGATGGTGCACTTCGCCTGAAACTCCTGAACACTCCTTTCACAATATATTCATTCGAATAGTTGTTCCTTATTCATTCACGGAGTTCAGCAATAACGTTTCCAAAAGTTTCAGCAATCAAAGAAATACTTAACCGACGTTGACGCAAAGGTCAGATCAAATCATGTGATTTTTCCAAATTGTCTACCTTTTTGGTTTATTAATTCCAAAGAAGACTAAGAAGAAAACAAATTTTAACCCCCCCTTCAAAATTTGTTGGTTTACGTTTCAAGATGAGTAGAATTCAAAAATTTAATTAAATAAATATACATCCGTCCGCCGTGCTGAGCTTTTCTCCGAAACTATTGGTTTATGAAATTTGGTTCAAAATCGGCCGGGGATGTGCCTGTAACATCGGCATACAATTTATTAACCTTAAAGGGTAGTAAATAAGGGCTGAAATATTGAAAAATCGAAAACTTTCAAGATAATAGTAATGGTTTTTGGGTCTCATTCATATGCATCATCTCTAAGAACCGTTAGATTAATGAACACCAGTAACCATATTTAGCTATCAGTCCAGAACTACTCAACGAGTTTCATTACACTCCCTCGTGTGAAAACAGTAAATGCGAGTAGAATGTAATTTGAAAAAGTTCCAGTCATGCAGCATGATAGTATGAGCGAATTTTCGTAAATTACCGTACTATTTTATGTTAAATTGTTTTGAAAATTCAGGGACTTTGAGTGTAAAGAAAATTAACTACCAATTTTATGGAAAACAACTCATTCTAAATAATATTCTATGATTGTGAAAATTTTTGGACTTTTATGTTATTTTAACGATTTTTCGGCAATTTTCATTGAAATTTTAGTAATTTTTCAGCAATATTTTGTGCATAAAATTTGCAATGGTGTAATTCATTATTGATACACTTCTTTTGACTAAAATTCTGCTAAACATATAAATGAAACGATTTTTAGCCGTTTTAGCACATTTTTGAAATTTAACCAATTTATTGCGCCCAAATATTACTAGCCGAAAAACTCATCATTTAGTTTGAAAAGCTCGATTTATATATATATATATATATATATATATATATATATATATATATATATGAAAAAGTGTAAAACTCTAGAATTTGTATCAGAATGAAGAATTGCAATACCTTCATTTTCTAAGAAAATTTGCTGATTTTAGACTAGTGGGTAAATTTAAACCAGGTCTTAGTAATACACAGACAAAATTGAAATTGATGGATGAGAGAATATTCATATCCCGACCTGCATCTATCAACTAAAAGGATGTCATTTCTCACGTTTTTGGCACATCAGACTCAGTCAGGAATATGTATGTATCAACAAGGATATAAATATGAGTACCATTTTTATGGTCGTCCCTTATCGTAGACAAGGTACCGTTTTACATAGTGGTTGAAGAAGAATGTTGACTAAGTAGTAATAATATGGCCCTTAGCTTTGTTTAAATGCTATTGATACATTTTCAGTAGAGTAACAACAAAAATTTTCAGCGTGAAAAATCTAGTTTGCTAAGTACATATCACAAAGCCAAAACGTACATATTACTTAGGTTCTCACCTATAATTAGCGTGTCTTCGGGGTCGGTCATGTTGTAAGCGGTTTCTATAGCTTTGTCCATTTCAACTGTCTCGTCCAGTGCGAGCCTCGCCTATGGGAAAAGAACACACAAATTAACTGTTTCGAAGCGGAGATTGCCACCTAAGTATGGGATTGACACTGACAAACAATATGTCAGAACTCATGTGGACCTCTGCTGTTCCCAATTGGCAGCTAAAAGTGGAACCAATACCTGCTTACAAGGAAGAAACGTTGACAATTATGACACAAATGTAATGTTATTTCCGCATCAGATATTCTAGGGGCACAGAATAATATGCTACCCAGATGATTTGGATCTTTTAGAATTTTATAAGAATTTAGGTACATGTATCTACATCGTTCTTGAGGCAAGAATTTCTTGTTGAACCTACCTACACGGGTAATTTTGGTAGACAAACATCATTAAATATCTTGAGAATTGTATTCAGGAGTGAAATTGGCCAATAGTTCGTGGGATCTGAGTCATTTTCCTTTTTATTGAGTAGAAAGGTCCAGATTTGTACCGGAGTTCCAGGGACAGAGCACTTTTTTAGCATTACATGGAGAACTTCTACAATGAACGACAACCAGCAGTAACATTTTTGTAGAATTGGTACCGTCTGCTCCAGCATCTTTGTGATTTTTGTACGCAGTTTTCAACTTCTATAACTTCATTTATAAACAGTTCCTTGTTCAATACTGGGTCAAAAGAACCAAGTAATATTTATGTGACTCACCGAAATCCGCCTAGAACTCTGGGAAGGAACAAAAGAGTTGTCAAACTTTCCAATAGTTATCACATCTCACATCGATGTTCTCCATGTTTCCATATCTAACTTCATATTTATGTTAAAGCTAGCTGACCCGGCGGACTTTGTCCCGCCTAACGTTAATCGTACAGCCATGTTTACAAAAAACAACATTTTATTGATTCAAATTTATTATTTAATTGAAGCTAAGAAAACGTTAAAAATAATTGTTATTATTATTATTATTTTAAAAAACCAGTAGACACCCTGTATATGAACATGTCACAGAACAAATGGCAGATGCGACAGAACCCTGACAGGTGACAAAATACAGGCTACAGATGCGAAATGACCCATGACAGGTGATCAAGTGATAAATATCCATGTCAAAATGTCTTAATTAAATTAGCTCAGTCAGCTGGTCGGAAAAGACCCAATCAATTCAATTTCAGCCACACCTTGCGATTCAGTGAGAAAAGTCCTTTGGAATTAATGCTTTTGGAGCTCGAGACAACGTAAAATAGAGCTAATATCAGGGAATTTCGACTCAAAACCAAGAGACGCATTTTTCCAAAAGTAGGGTTTGGTCAGATACGGGATCTATTCTTTGTACGGCAGTATTGTCCAACCTTTCGGAAAGTTTGAGAGACACGTCGGACGCTATAAGGATGGTTCATGGAAAGAAACTATATATTCGTCTCCTAATTTCCTAAAGAGGCTTCCTGTCAAATTTCAAATTCCTAGGGTGAATATGAGATATTTTAGCTAAGCGAGCTGTTCTGGTTGGAACTCGTCATTGCATTCGTCTCTGAATGTCCAAGAGAGGCTCTCTGTCAAATTTCACATTCCTAGGGTGAAAAGGAGAGAATTTGGCTCACTCAGCTTATCAGAAAGAGCCCATCATCATTTTATCCGTCTCATAAAAGAGGCTCCCTGTAAAATTTAAAATTCCTACGGTAAATATGTGATATTTTAGGTAAGTCAGCTGATCTGGTTGGAATCCGTCATTGCATTCGTCTCTTAATGTCCTAGAAAGGCTCTCTGTTAAATTTCAAGTTACTAGGGTTATTATTTTACCCATTATTTTATCCGTCTCTTGATGTCCCTATCAAATTTCAACTCCCTTGGTTGAACAGGAGGGAATATTTAGCTCTCGAGTTTTGCTTCCGAGTCTGCAAGGCAACGGAAGCTTTGTTTTCACTTTCGAAATGAAAAAAATTGTTGGGGTCCTAAATCAAAATTTCCACTCGCTTTTTGCGTTTCATGGCCACCTGAAGAAACTCCGTTCCGTGTCTGTCTGTCCTTCCGTCCGCCTGTCTGTCCACTTTTCCTTCCCATAGCCATAACTTCCACAATTTCAATTGGATTTTAATGAAATTATCAGGAATGGTGTGGGTTTAGCTCTTGATGGTGCTCTCGTAGTTTCACCACGATTGAATCAGCGGTACGCTCTGGGCAAGCGCAAACATGATTCTCTTGTTACACTCATAAGTCCGTAATGTGTCAGAGATTGTGGTCAGATTTTCAGGCATGATACAGGAAAGGTCCCTTGAAGTCCCTTACGAAATTTATCATGATTGAATCAGTGGTACGCTGTGCGCATGAGCGAGCGTTTATCTGTCTATATTTTCTTGCCACAGCCATCATTTCCACAATTCCAACTGGATTTCAATGCAATTTTCAGGAATAGTGTGGGTTTAGCCTTAGATGGTTCCTCATTAGTTTCATCATGATTGAATCAGCGGTACGCTCTGTGCATGCGTGAACGTAATTTTCTTGTTGAAGTCACGTTGAAGCCACGAGGAATCTTCTGTGCCATGCCCTTGGCAGTGTTTTTTTTTTTTTTTTTTTTTAAATTTAGATATTGGTTTTTTTTTTTTTAAGAATAGTTACTGGTAAAAGCGTCTCCATTAGATAAAAAGAATCAGTTTGATTTAAAACAATACATGTGAGCTATGGTAAAAAGTTAGTAAGCCTCCACTAAAACCACTAACATTTGCTAGTATCCTGATGAGAAATTAATTTATAATCCTCTAGAGTCCAGTCGATTTCAGATGATAGGGAATGTGTAAATTCGGCTGAGGATGATTTGTCCCCTACCGATTTCGTCATTAAAATAATCGATTGTTTTCACTGCGCATGCGGAAACGTAAACATTATGTAGAGCGTAATTTTCTCATGGCATATTCGTCCGATCGCGCTTAAGTTCGGAGGGTATCTAGTTGAGAAATGACGATCTCGTTATCCCCCATAAGTTTCATTACAAACGTGTTATTAGTAGCTGCTGCATATAAGTAAACCTCAAACATGCATGACTCCTACAGTTTTAATTTAATTTCGACTAAATTTTCAAAGATTGCACGGTTTAGGCTGTAAATGGCCTTAAATGCACTTCATCGCTCCCAACCCACTGGTAGCTTCATCGCAAACATCTGTCAAAAATAATTTTCTCATCGCCTAATTCACTAATTTGTTCATCTTAATTCATTGTTTCCTCCATCCATAGCAAACCACGATTGGATCTTTTAAGATTATTCAAAACATTTAATTGATATTTACATTCATGTTTCCGGTACGAAGAACCTATGTGCCACACCCAACTTCCCAGAGGTTGATATTTCGGCTGGTTTGAAAATATGTTGATACATTGGCTTCGGTGAATCGACCGCCTTAATTTTATCATAATTGTTGAAGTAGAAAAGCAATAAAAACTATTGAAAACACATTTTTAAGCTTCCAATATTTTTCTCATTTAATAAAATTAAATTCCTTTCCTTAGACGACTGGTGGTGGTGAGATATCTATTGTTTCGTCACCTTCAAACTCTCAACTTAATAAACCTTTCTAAGATGTTTTGCATAATTTAAGCTTAAGAGGGAATCAAGTGAACCAATAAAACAATTGAAGTCACCATAAACCATGTTCAACAAGTAGATACATCTAAATGAAATCAACCGGCAAGTTCATTAAAGTTTAAATTTTTTGTGTTTAATTACCACAAATGCAATAGTAGATGCTTTTCTGTGCTTCTACTGCATTCACCATATATGGAATGGACGCAAGAGACTAGAATCTGACTATGTGGATATCACACCCCTTTACACCTACATTGTTACAAAATTATGATCCATTTGGGATTGCATACGTTTGGAATTCGAGGTGATGTTGCTGATCAAGAAAATTACCTCAACCTTATTTCAGTTAATATTGTAACAATTGCTAAAAGGATTTTAACACAGAATGTGTTTTAGCCATGGACTAACTAGCCGAAAATGGAACGCGGGATGGTAACGAAATGTGTGACGGATGATTTTCACGTACAACCGAGTCGTTGCTAGGGAAATGGTACTTCGTCGTTTTTCATCCCACAAAATTCGTTGACCATTCGTTCGAAAGCTCTCGATTTATCCAACAATATTATGTTAACTACTGCGAAGTGCGTGTCCAACAAACTGAGTTATGAGCATGGTTATATAAATAATTGTTTACACACAGGTGATCATTCTCAATAATTGATATTGTGAACATGATTGCAACCGCTTGTTAATTTCTGATGATTTCATTGAGCTTGTGTTTCGATGATTTGATTCATAGCAGGTGATCTGAGTATTGCGAAAACGGTTTGATTTGTGAAGCGGAGGTTAAATAATTTGAATAGGTAATTTCTATACTTTACACTCTAGGAAGCTGTAATTTCGTTTGTAGCCTCTTTAGGACATTTACTTGACGATGCTCAGGGTCCGGATCAGATGTGTGGCTCTTAAAGCTAATTTCTATGCTTTACACTCTAGGAAGCTGTAATTTCGTATGTAGCCTCTTTAGGACATTTACTTGACGATGCTCAGGGTCCGGATCAGATGTGTGGCTCTTAAAGCTAATTTCTATGCTTTACACTCTAGGAAGCTGTAATTTCGTATGTAGCCTCTTTAGGACATTTACTTGACGATGTCCAGGGTCCGGATCAGATGTGTGGCTCTTAAAGCTAATTTCTATGCTTCACACTCTAGGAAGCTGTAATTTCGTATGTAGCCTCTTTAGGACATTTACTTGATAAATCGCTCTTGATTTATCACGAATTTATTTCGTATTTTTTTTCGTAGTTTCATACTATAACTATATAAATTGATGTTATAAATGAATAGTAAACAATGACGCTTGTTTGGTTGTCACTTGGTTGCGCGACAACGCAAACACATTCTGTGTTTCAATAATTTCGTCCGAAGTATGTAAATAGAGGTAACCGGGGGTCCAGGGGGCTTGCCCCCTGGCGAGGCGCGGAGCGCCGAGTTTATCTTACTGGATTCATACAATTTATCTCAAAGAATCTATACGACAACAAATTTTCGCAGATTTTATTATTCTTTGCAGATTTGGGTTCTTTCAAGGAAAATGAGAGAACAAATAGGTACAAGTTTGAACACCTTATTACACTGATAAGCACATCTACAAATAAATTATGTTTTTATCTACCATAGTTTACTATTTTCTTACCATAGTTTTATGATGAGCTTGATCGATGAGACCACCTTCGACAAACAGTAAAAATCCCTCAGCATTTTTTTGCAAAACTTTTACAGCTGCTTCGGTCATTTCCGCCAATGATGGCTGCACTTTTTTGTCAGCGAGCTGATAAAACTGGAGGTGCTCATTTGAGAAAAGACCTATAGTGGAATGCAAGTGAAGCTATTTATTATAATTGGTTTGTTATTACTATTACGTGGAAGCTAGATAAATGAAGCGCTACTGCATGTTAGTTGAACTAAAGAAGAACTATCGCAGATTCTAGTACGTATATAGTTAGTTAATGTAGTTTCGGTGTTTCCAGCCAAACAACGCCTGGCCTGGTGATTGGGCCACGATAAACTGTATCCACGATAAAGTCTACTCCAGCAGGCGCTGTGCTGCATAGCTGTGCGATTCTTTTCTATATTTCTACAATATATAGAATAACTATTATACTTATATTCTTTAGTAAAGTAACGGTACGGAAGCCGTTTGAAGCAGATTTCGAGATAGGTATTTTTATTTGCTCTGTAAAGCATTCAACTTCTACTTATTTTTTTCTGGAGCAGAAAAAAAGTAGGAATTTGAAATTGATTTGGAGAAATTCTTGGAGCTTTGAAACCGATTAAGCTTCACAATTATCAATTAAATGGTGAGAGATTCCCCATTATCTACCGAAAAATTCCATATCGTTATAAGTAGTAAAATTCGGTGAGAACATGACATAAATTAATTTCAGCATTGTAGTACTATTTACCCCCCTCCCCCCAACAAAAAGGTGCTTCGCGTACGAAACATGCTAAGCCACAAAATGCATGATATCAACCAATTCGCGCCAAGCGCACGCCTAGAGATAACTTGCGGTCCACCTATTCACCGCCTTTACAGTACAACCACTCCCGAACGGCTTGGCCGATTTTCGTTATTATTCAAATCACAGCAATTTGTTTGGGTTTGTTCTGATAAAATGGTAAACTTCCTTCAACGGAAGGGGGTGATCAGACGAACATGAGGGCTAAGGGATTTGTGTATTGTATGTAGGTGAGTTAGGATGACATTTCAGCAATATGGTGAGAATCGGGAGTTGTGATTTGAATAATAACGAAAATCGGCCAAGCCGTTCGGGAGTGGTTGTACTGTAAAGGCGGTGAATAGGTGGACCGCTAAGTGGTATGCTGTTATCCCTAGGCGTGCGATTGGTGCAAATTGGATGATATTATACATTTTGTGGCTTGGCATCTTTTGTACGCGAAGCACCTTTTTTTGGGGGGGAGGGGGGATATCACACATTTTTGGCGGTCTTGGAGTAAAGGAGTGGAGTGTATACCGGCTGATTTCGTCTACAGCCAACCAAGTAGATAATTGGCTGTAATCCGAAAATATATTACACTTGATGAGTTGCCCAATTTCGAAAAATATCCTTCACGACCCTAGGTCCCCCCTCCCTCACTCACCCCCTCTGAAAATGTTCGGGATACCTCCCACAGTGTACCCAGGGTGGTGTGGTGTCGATGGGAGTTGATCCCCTCGAAATCCGACCACTTTAAATCTTCCCCCTCCACCACCCACCCCCTTTAAAAATGTTCGGGATACCTCCCACAGTGTACCAAGGGTGGTGTGGTGTCGATGGGATTTGATCCCGTCAAAGTCCGACCACTTTAAATGTTTCCCCCTCCCTCACCCACCACCTCTGAAAATGTTCGGGATACCTCCCACAGTGTTCCCAGGGTATCACAGTGTACCCTCGAGGGAGTCGCTGAACAAATCCACCTACTTGATCTATAATAATGCCCGGGTAGAACGTACCTCCACCCTCTCCACCGCACCCTCTATCGATAAAGTGGGGGTTGAAAAATTTCAATTCCCGGTAGCCACCCTGTGGGGGTCCCCGAAAATCCCACCACTCACTGGGACGATCCCCCCACTTGGCTGAGCGTGATGTCCAGATGGACAGATAAACACCCCCACCCTTCCCTAATAACCCCACCTCCCTCCTCTTGAGCGTAGATGGGGAAAACCCACAAAAGGCACTTCCTCATGATAAATGTGGCCTAAATCCGAAATTCCATCGGAATCGGTCCAGGGGAACTGGTAGTTATGGTGGGGGGGTCAGGTGACAGAAGAAGAAGAAAAAAAAGAAGAAAATGAAGAGAGTTCCAAAACATACATTTTGACGCAGCGTTTTAGGTAACTTAGAATCATCCTACCATTACAGATTTGGTATCGAGTTACTCAGACCAGTTGCCCCTCCCCGGATATGCAAAGAAAATCGGTGTTTAACCAACCGGGTGGGGTAGGGAGGGGGCTAAAGTTGGGCCGAAGTTCTTCTTTGTTATATATACGCGACGCTTGTCTGCATTGTGGCTTGGCTTGGCAATGCGAGACTAGAGTCTCGCTTGATTGTAAGAAACCTTAGAAGTTTTGAAATTCTGAAGTTGAGGACAGAAAATCCTGGTTCTGGTAGCAAGGTAATATTAGTTAGGAAATCGCAGATTAAATTTGAAGTTAGTTACCACCAGAGAGTTAGCTGAAATTTTGATTTCTGCGGATTCAGGTCGAAATACAGAAGTAGTCTTGTACACATGGCTACTTATCATATTTCGGACTCCAACACCTACGAATTCAATGCAACTTCAGTTGGAAACTCAAAAAGAAATGTCCAGTTTCCCACTTCTAGTAGCTAAGTTTTTCATTAGCTGTTGTTCACCAAATTGCAATCATTTTACCAACCCATAATAAAACGCATTTTTGGATTGCTATCAACCAACATCCAAATAAACAGGATCAAAGTAGAATTTTCTAGAGCAAAGTTGAATTAAATTCGTACTAATTATTGATGACTGAGAACAAACATTTCAATTAGAAGGGTACGAATATGAAGAAATTTGAAGTTATAATTACCCATGAGATAGTCAGTGCTGTTGAGATCTGCACCAAGCAGTTGATCCCTGTTCCACACGAAGGTTCTCTTACCGTCCAATTTTTTGTTGTCAACCCACGCGTCAATGAGATTTTTTCCATCTTTCCTCTTCCCTTTGGTTCCACTCTCATTCTGTGAATCAATGGGATAGAAGTTGGCTCTACCACCGCCCATTATGACCTGAAATTGTTGAAAAAGATTAAAATATGGGTATATATTATTTTACTATTGTCTACTGCCTCGTATTGAAGCATATTTAGGGCTGGTTTCTCCAAAGTTTTTAATCAACGTTTACTCATTAAACCGAAGATCTCATCTGTTAAACAGCGATATTCGGTTTCACCAACTCCGGTTCAGATAAATCAATGATCAAATGAACTTAATCAAAGATCAAAACTAACCAGCCGAATTTGGGTGGTAAGCGTTCAGATCCACGATTTACTAGGTAGGTTCTTTTCGTCATCTTTGTTTACATGACTTAAATCCTTTTTTGCTACTTTCTCCCTTCTAATTTGCTAAATTTTTCTCGTTATTTCCTAAGTTTTCCTACATGCACAAAAATGAGCCACAGAGAATTGATTAGATCATTGGATTTTGAAGACGAATTTGGCGAGAATGATATGTAAACTTTACAATTCACCTTCCTCGTTGGATTAGAGAGAGCATGGCAGATTTCAATCTCAAGGAATTCGATTTTCTGAGGAGGAGCCGACTATCGAAAACGACTATTTCATTAGTCATCCAACAAATTAATGATTGCATCGAATACCTACACAAGTCATGGGTAGGGATATAGGTACATACATGGAATTTACAAATACAGTTGTAAAGTTGTGTTATAAAATCGCCAACGGCTCATCACAATTTGTAATGACACGATGTGCCTAGATGGTGTCGTAAGCTGTTGTCATTGAAGTGATGGGAGATACAAACATAAAAATACCTAGTTATGCAACTTGACCATAACATATTACGGACAATTATAACCTGTTTCCTGCGCTTTTTGAGTCGAAATAACATTGGAATCTTGGCTTCTGCAGTGGCTCCGTCAAATACCAATCACTGCTTTTTAGGAGACCAACTCCCGAAATTTTCAAAGGAGACGAATCAAAATCGTGTTTGGATTCCAGCCGTTTGAAATTTCGCGGTTTTTATTTCAAACTCAAATCCAGAATCCTTGAAGAAACCCATATAGGTACCATCATCGCTGCACAAGTTTCGAAATGGCAGGGCATTGAAAGACTAACCCTTCGAGTTTGTAAAACAGTATGCTATCAGAATGGATTAAAAACGCTGCAAATTATTACACAATGGTTTATTATTTCTGTGATAGATTGCCCTCCTACGCAGATCATTGGTCTATAATTATTAAACCCCGTATGTAATATATGATCAGAGCATGGCGCATCGTGCCTCCGAGAAGGGTTCACACTATTACAGTTCCAAGACCCAGCAATTTTACGCTTCAAATTAAAGATGTTAAACGGGAAAATAATGCTTGAATTAATTTACGTTGGCGTATGCGCAGAATGGAGCAATGATTAGGGAAAAATGAAATTGGTAGGGTACAATCTACAGCCGGCTACAAAAATTCCCAGAAAAAGTCATCAGAATCTGATGAAAACTATACCTTAATCTCGGAGTTTACTTTCGCGCATGCGCAGGAGCTAATAATGATGCAATTAGGTTCAAATTAACAAGGAATAATTAAATCATTGTCCCCCAACTATGCACCAAATTTGAGCGGGATTAGACGACAAGGGCGTCAATAAATTATGCTTTAAGAAGTTTACGTTTGCGCTTGAGCGAAAAGGAGTAATGATTTGAGAAGTATGAAATTTATAGTGAACCATTTACAGCCTAACCCGCACATTCCCTGAAAAAGGGAATCGTTTACAGAGGAATACATATTCGTAAATGCGCAATAGCTACTAATGATAGGATTCTGTAAATTGCTAGGGAATGCTCAAATTAACCTCTTCCACATAACCTCCAAATTTGAGAGACATCGGACAACGGGGGCGTGAGAAAATGATGGTTGATGGAATTTACGTTTGCGCATGCGCCGAGTGAAATATTGATTTGGGAACAACGAAACTCATAAGAGGCAATTTTCATCCTAACCCGCACATACCCTGAAAATTGCATAAGAACCGGTTGAATATTGTGGAAATTAGGCTTGTTACAAGGATTTGCGGACATACACACATAGATATGGCGAGAAAAGGACACGGAACAAAAGTTGTACAGAATGGTATTATAAGACGTATAAAATGCGAGTGGATATTTTACCACCGAAAAAAAAAAAAAAAAAAAAAAAATAGCCGTTTGATTTTAGTGGAGACCACAACTTTTAAATCTCTCGAAAGTGAAAATAATGCTTCCGCTACCTATAGGTAGACTTGGGAGCAATTTAAGAGATAAAATTTAGCATTTAGGTAACAACACTTCACTTGTACGTACGTTGCACTAAAAATAGTTAATAAACTAGATTTTGCAACGTTATAATAAACTCAATTGGAACTACCTATATCACCTGATAATTCCAATATTGGTATTATATCAGCTGATATTTACAAGGCACATTTTATGTATTCCAGTATCATTATCTAGCGATCTTTGATGGAATTTAAAGATTGATAGTCTAATCAATAGATCCACTAGCATTAGAGTAAATTTTTTTGAGTGAATTTGTTGGCGATTTGGATGAATTTGAGTTTCTGTATAATAAAATTTATCCCGAGTAGTCTGAGAACAACACCTTAAGTTTTGTGAGACAAAAGAACTTTACAGAAAACGAGATGATGCATGAAAATAAACTGGTGTGATTCAATAACTTTAATACTTGAAAGTCAAATCTTCGTACGAATGAATATCTCGTTCTGGCTATTTATTCTAAAAAGACTTTTAGCAGTTTGTTTGTGTTTGAAATTATGAATTATGCCGTCTTCCTTGTTGTAGGTACCTGCCAAAACGGATACAGGACACTTTCATTTATACTTCAACTCTAATCTCACTTGTTCATTGAATAAAGTCGATAAGCGGGGGAAAAACAATTATCATTCATTGGGGAGGAATCCTGATCGTGCAAAGCAATTGAGGACTTACGTTAAGATTTTTTCCTGGGGCGTTATAAATGAGCTGTTGAGCTATGTCAATGCATTCCTTCGGATCTTTGTTAAGTCTGACCACTTCAGCGTCGCTCTCCATATTTCTGTTGAGAATATGGGCGTAGCCTCCAGCAGGTGATGCATGAGTGACTCTAGCAAACAAAGGTAGGAATTATACAATAGCGTGTGGACTTGAGAATATAAAATCTTTGTACAAATGAATAATACGATTAATCAGTGGGTACATAAACACTGTTCATTTACACACCTATAAATACACCTATAATTTTGGTATCTACTAAAAGGGATGATAGGTAAGATAAGGACGAATGATAATTCCATTTAAAGTAATGAAGATGCAGATATGATTTCAATGACCTTCAGATTTGTGAGGTATGGGAGTGGAAGGTAAAGTAGGTATTATTGACCAAGAACGTGATAGTAATTTAAGATAAATTTTGAAGTAAGTATGAATTATTTGGAGCTCTCATTCTCACATGGTCATTTGATAATTCAAAGTTCATTCTGTGATTAAACTGTAAGTTAATTACCAATTAAATTTAGTAAGGTAAATTTAAATTAAATAAGTTAAATTGATAACTGTAAGTTAAATTTAGTAAGGTAATTTTAATTAAGTTAATTAAAATGGTCAAGTATTAATTACCAAGACATTCCTAGTCAATAATGTTTTCCCATGTTCGTGCGCATTCAAAGTGCGCAGTTAACAATAAAATGCAGTTTCAAATTTTCATAATTGGACCAGCTCATGGCAGCCCTCATGGAACTGGATAGTCCTGATAAACGAAGATGCAGGGATGGATTTTAATGTTATTAACAACGGCGAACAATACAAATATCTGACTGGAAATTTGGATAGATATCCACCACCAACCCATTAACAAGTTCAAACTGATAGGCAAAACACGAAGGAACTCGTGAATGATGTTAAGTTGTGTATAAATAATACAGCAGCTGAATAGTTTTATTAGATTCGTACTTCGCTAAAATCCGTTAAAAATTTGTTGCTAATCTTGTGACCAACCCGCATAATGCCAGAATATTCGATTGCAACGTAACCATTCTACTTTGAGTTTAGCGTTCATTCTGAAATCTGTTTACAGATATCATAAAGCCAAGATTTTAAGAACTGGTGAGACCCAATTTTTTCAATTATCCATTTTATTATTATAACTTTATTTTTACCAATATACCACCATACCTAGGCAGGGGCAGGTTTGTATACCTACATAATATATTCCAAGTACCCTTGGAATATAATATTTACCCGCTGTATTCCAAGTGCCTTCGACATATATGTTAGTTACCTTATTTCTACCTATGCTATATTTCAAGGAGAAATCCTTGGAATGTAACCTGTGACATTATCTTGTATGATAATATGATATTTTCGCAGTTGATTAATTTGAAGAAGGATATTATTTATGATCTCTCCATAAAAATCTTAATTACTTCTGCTACCTTGGTGAAATAGAAAATAATAATACTGATTGGCAGTGAATATGGGAGATGTCGACATACGAGTTTGTTACAAGGTTTCAGGTGCGGTATGAGTGTGGTACAGAATTTCATATTTTAGCTTATTTAATGCAATGGTTGCGATCAAGGAAACTAGAGCTAAAGAACTCTGGATAGGAGTAGTCTTTCCGCCCAAGATCCATATAATACCTATTTCTTAGGGTGATGTGATTAGGTGAGATAAGATAGTTTTTTTTTTGCGTACTTTTTTTCTGGTTCCCTGAACATTATTAATCGTTACATATTATTTTTTGAACATATGTTTTTTGAATCAAGTATGAAGATACTCTTGCCATGCAGTTGTCAGCTATGAAAGAGAGCTAATGTTCCGAAAAATTACCGCCGCAACCGAACCTGCTAACGAGTTTTGAGGTGAACCACTTTAGAAATAAATTTTGTGAAAAAATCTTATAATTTTTGTGAAAACCCCTCCTTTAATCGATTCCTAAGGTGCCTAATCTAGTTTTGTTTCATCGCCAAAAACTCTTCGTCAGCTCACTATCTTTGTGGGGAGGGGGGGGGGGGGGGGGGGGGCACTGGGTTTTGAAGACCAGGGGAAAGATTGTTTCATCATCCTTGGGCAAGGTCGTGTGGCATTCACTTTCAACTCATTAACAAATTTCTAGCATGTTTTTATGATTTAAACATGATTCGAGCTTAATCAATACTCTTTATACCTTCCTAAAATATTATTTACACATTTTTGTAAACAATTTTTACCAACCAATAGATACCTAGATCATTAAGTAGGTGGTTATGGATTGCTTGTTGCATGCGCATGTTTATGGATGTTTGGGATGCCCCGAATAGAGGTTCTGGGTACAGCAGAGAAAATCTGATCCTAGCAGCAGAGAGAACGGACGCAAGAGATTTTCATTCGAAGAGGTTTAAGCGAGGACTCGCTCGACAAATTTATCAATTTACTCTATCAATTTACTGTTGTATCATAGAAAGGTTTAGGATGAAAACCCTTTTATTATGAAACCCTATTATAATGAAAACCCTTTTGAAACGAATAGGTATTGAGATTATTTATTGATAATCTAAATAAGGTTCAACGGCCAAAAACCTTTCAAATTTTGTTTTACCCAACTAAAAATCTTCAAATTCAGGTGTGAACGATCTTACCCGGTTTCCGGGGAAAGATCGTTATCGGAAAGCCTTTCCGATTTCGAGTTTTAAATTTATTGGTGGACTAACAACACAAAATTTTAAATGCTATTTGAGCAGAGATAAAAAAAAAAAAAAAAAAAAAAAAAAAAAAAAAAAAAAAAAAAAATCAAAGAATACAAAGAATACAAAGAGGAAAGATTTTTATGGGAAGCTATCTTGAACTTATGTTTTCTAACAGAACCGCTTACAAGGAGAAATGCAGAGATTTATGTTCATGGTGACCTAGGAAAGAACTATTCAGGAAAGTCACTGATACGGAACTGATTTGTTCATGGAAGCCTCGGAATGGTAAATGCGAACAAATTTCGACGTTGGAGGTCAACAATTCGAACCTTCTATAAAAGCTTCCGCAATAAACTCTTCATTTCTTGAATAAGGCTACATGGTTATTGGTTCCCTACACAAGAATGGTGCGAGCAAGGTTGTTGACGATATTTATAGGTCTACCAGGTTATAATTAACACGGTTTTGATTCGGCTGATGAAATCGCTCCAAAGCAAGTAACAAGGTTCCAAAATTTGAACGTACGTGGTTGTGGTAACGACTCCAGTAGACTTTCCCGCGTCTTGAGCCCAGTTCAGCAAGCTCGTAGGGCTCGTCTCTTCTGTGATGGCAGAACAGTTTCCGTCCCGCTTGACTGCAGCTGTCACTCCGATCGTCTTGATGTTGCCCTTGACCCCCGTCCAGTAGGCGGTCGCTGAACACGCCGAGTCCGCCACTTGGCTGTCAACGCAGAAGGTCTGCAACACGAACCAGACTAAACGTTGGGATAAAATATTTAGGCCAAACCAGCTAGATAAGTATGTATATATGTATTGTAATGCTGTTAGCGAATTTCCAAACAAAATAATGCTGTAGAAATATCCAAAAATTTCGGAAAGGGACTTTTTTGGATTGTTTATTCATGTAAATTCGTATCGGGGCGATACATCTTGGATAACCTGCTGAGGTTATAGTTTCTCATCATATTCTGAAGTGCTCCCCAATGGGCGCCAGAACCTATTTTCGATTATGAACGATTTTATATTAATGGCTTGAATTCAGGAAATTCAGGAGTGTTGAAACTCTTTTGAGGGAAAAGGATATTCTCCCATACAACCCTCAGTTGAATAGATGATTCTGAAACATGAATAATCTTAAGTTACGTAGACGCAAGCATGAAGGATATTTTTCAGTAAAACGCGAATTTAAAAAAAAAAAAAAATATATATATATATATCTTAATTGAAACTGAATAAAATACTTTCGATATCGTATGTAAACTGAAAAGCAACAACTACGCATACGATTGAGGCCAGGGCAACAACAAAAACAGATATTGTTTCTTTGCTTCGGTTCAACAACTTCCCCTCCAAAACGAGTATTCGTAAGGTATGGCGACGAAGTGGAGGAGTGTTCAACAAATTGAGTCTAACAGAAAAACGAAAATCTGTGAACTGCGAGACAGGGCAAACCGCACCGCTCTCACGTCCTCAACCAGTACTTAAAATGTAATGTGAAGTTTGGAAAGCCAACCAATTGTTTTCCTCCCCTGATACAAAATTCGAAATTCCGGCCATGTGAATAATGCAAAACTAGATAAAATTTCCAATTCCAAGAATGAAATAAGAACTACATTGCGTAATGTCGAAACTTGACTTACTAGGTATTCCGAACATAAGTTAGTAAAGTGTTTTTAGTTAGTAACTTTTCCTAAATGACCTTCTGCTATACAAACCAATTTTAGGATTTTGCGTTTGCAGCTTTCATTGATTTTTTAGCACATCTCTATTAAATTTAAGCAAATTTTCTGCAGAATTTTGACATTATTCTACACACAATGTTTTTTTTTTTTTTTTCAGAGCAATGCCATATGGTATGAATTAAACGATAATGGTACGGTTTTCTGTACCCCGTCAATGTATAGAACTACAACCGATTTTTCGCAACTATTAATTAAATTTACGTAAGAAAGGTGGAATGATATTCACAACTCCAGATCTTCGTCGATATAATTATTCCTGAGAATGAAAACGAAACGTGCAAACTTAGTTCAAGCAAGTACTCCAATAGAACCATTCTTGAAATATAATTTTATTTTTATAATTTAATAAGACGGTTCCATTTTTCCCTGACCGTCATATCACGGCGAAAATATTGATTTTCACGTAAACCAATGCGTTACTAGGGGTGTGTAACTCCCTGAGTTTTCATAGCAGGAAAATCGTTCGCCAATTTTCTGAATGCTCTTATTTTGTCGCAACATCTTATGATCCCCAAGCTTCTGTAGTGTCAAGGAAAGCCTATTTATTACGCCAAGTTATAAACTAATATTGCCAAGTAACCATAATGAACTAATAATGTGTAAAAGTAATCATTATTAAATGATCTGACTGTAGAACCTTAGGTCAACTATCCATTTTTTCATCTAATATCAGTCTCAATGTTTTTGGCATACGCTTTGGAAATTTATAGCAACATAGTGGCGTTCATCTTTCCGCGGTCAGACTAAATAGCGAATGGATCTTGGACATCATTGTGGAAGGTAACAATTATTCAAGTCTTTCTAACTACCAATTCCCACTAGAAATAAGTAAATGTCATATTTCTGACCTTCACAAAAATTAAATTTCCAACCGTGTTTTGGGTTTTGTAAACCAAGTTAGTATGTAGAGCACTTTAGCATGTAGAACCGCATGACCGTATGAGTGAATTTTAATACCTTGACCAGACCAGTGTGAGGGAAGTCCTCGAAGAACAGGCTCCCTTCCTCGCCAGAGCCACCGCTTAGCTGTCCTTTGTAAATTCTACTTGTGCTGACTGTGGTCAATGACATGCCTGCGAAACCAACATGCAATATATAAGTATCTACATTAACAGCCGGCTATCCATCCAAATCACAAGTTATGATGAATGTGGTAACAACAATATTGTCCAGGTAGTACATGAGAAGATAGACCAGTGTTATTCAAGTTGGCATCTTTCTAGTGATATCACAGGTGAAATATATTTTTGTAAGGTATACATGAACAATATCAACTCACACTTTGAACAAGGAGTATCAACGAGGTAATTGGACAGCATTCAATGGTTTCTCAGGATTCTTGATGGAAAATTATAGAAAGGTGATAATGTAAAACAATTTATATCGTCATAAGTATTATATTGATTACTAATTTAGAAAGTTATATGACGCCTCGTAGCAGCCTTTTTATTACCTTTTACTGCTCTATTAGAATAATGGAGTTGAAAGGAAAATTAAAATATGTGAGCATTCAACACTCTTCTGTCCAATCTCAAGGTAGTATAGTACAATGTTATCTAGGTGTTGTCATTAATTTATTCAAACTTCTGATTGACCAATTTCAGATGAGTCATATGATTTTATCAGATCTAACTTGACCTATTAGAACACCGATTAGGCAACGCTGTTGGAAAAGAATGGCGAAGGTAATCATCAATTATTGCGTAGATACAATGTACTAGAATGATGTATGATTGTGCATCTCCTTCCAGCCCAGGGTCATAACCTAATCAGTTAATGGAGTTTGGATCCGATTATCCTTACTGTTCATAAATTAAAAGAGGTTATGGTGCTAATGACTCAGCTAGTACCTTTAGTGAGAGTTTGATTTAGATCTAATCTGAAAGGCGGTTCAGCTAAGGAATATTAATTTATCTGAAATATAAATTGGAACATTTAAATGAATAAAAGTATTGATCATTGTTTGTTCTTAGTTGTATATGCTACCTTAGATATTAACAATAAGTTAGAACACTAGATCAGAATGGTTAAACTAGAATATAGTGCGACCCCGATTCTGGGTATTATCTAGATACTAAATAATACCCAGAGTTGGGCTCGTACGTTCTCTACACAGAAACTTTAACTAGGTACGATAATTAAGTTGTGATATGTTCATTAGTTATACGTCAAAGAAGATGTGAACTGAAAAGCTATGTAATTGACATACAGTCGTGGATTAATTTTTGCGATCAAACAACCCCCCCCCTCCCCCTAAATAAAAAAGCATAGTCGAATGATCATCTGACACATATATTGTTTATAAACGTGAGTGAGCGGGAGCCGATAGTGATTGGTAAGTCAGTGCTGGAAACTGTTCACGAATTTAAGAACCTAGGTGTCTTGGTAACAAGTACGCTCTCTCTCTCTCTCTCTCTCTCTGCAGAGGGCTTTCTCGTTAGATTTGTCTCTCTCTCTCTCTCTCTGGCTGAAAATGGCTCTCTCTCTCTCTCTCTCTCTCTCTCTCTCTCTCTCTCTCTGTAATTCTCTCTCTCTCTCTCTCTCTCTCTCTCTCTCTCTCTCTCTCTCTCTCTCTCTCTCTCTCTCTCTCTCTCTCTCTCTCTCTCTCTCTCTGTCCCCAAATGTTAAATGAGAGACCTCTAATTGTCCATCTGGCTTACAATTTCTACTACATACTTTTGAAATGTGTAATTTGATTAAAATACAAATATTAACTATTTCGCTTAATACAACATTGAACAACCAAATTGTAAAATGTCAGGTAGGTACTTCGAATGCCGAGGTCATATCGCACATCCTTTGGGCTGGGTTACTTCCCTCTAGTAGTTTAGCACATCTTTCAAAGGAGCTTCCCTTGTCGAAACTATTTGATTAATATTATCCTAAAGTAAGTATTTGATCAATAATATATCCTAATCAGGAATATATCCTAAAGAGCTCATCCTACAAAATCACCTAATCACTAATTTATAAAATCGTTAACAGATTGGAATTTACTTTATACTTATCTAAATGTACGAGAATTGTACATTTTAAGTTCTGTTCAAGTTGAGCGGGTAAAAATACTGATGGGTACCGTCCAGTAGTTTCGGGTAAATACTTTACCTACAGAAAGCACAAAATATAACCAGTTCGAGGTGCATCACTACTACTGGATTGCGTGATGGAAGACGGTGAGGGGGAGGTAGTGGTATACGATGAGTCTTTATAGAGAGTTGGTATATTCTTTAAAACTTCATTCAAATGAATTCAAACAGCTAAAACGGAAGAGACCATAGAGGCGTGACCATCTGATAAAAACATCAAACTATTCGTGGGAAAAATATGTGCGAGGCACGAGACGATGTGAATGGCGAAATGCGGTGGACATGCCAGCTTTACGAAGTGTTTTAGGTAAATGATCGCTGACCGATGTCGATTAGATCTGGAAATAGCGTCCGTAACGAGAAAGGAAGTGTCACAGGGGCATTCAACGCTAACGGGAGAGACTGACGGTGGGAGTGATTCTCGAATACTCCGGATAATTATTCCTCCCATATATCCACTAGCTGAGCATCCTGCTCCGCCAACTACTGTGCAACTGTTGGGGTTCGGACAAAACAAAAAACAAAATTTTTCCTCAAATTTTCAATAAAATTAATTAGAATAAATAAAATAAAATAAAATAAAAAACGTCGGCCAAGTTGGGTGAGGCACTTAGCTTCCTCGCTTAGAACCTATCATGAATCTGTATAGATCATTGAAGAGTTTTAAAGGATCTTGGAAAATTCCATAGCGGAAAAGAGTAAATCAAGAAGTAACGTGAAATGTCATAATTGGTTAATTAGGGAACAAAAAAATTATACTGAATGTAATTTACGTTTGCGCAAGCGCAGAATGACCTGATGAGTTGAAAACAATGAAATAGGTATGGGACCATCTACAACCTAAACCGGACAGATAGATCATGTAAAATCGACTTTATAAGTAACTCACGTGTACGCACACGCGCAGAATACTATTGATTTAATATTAATGCAATTCACAGGAAATAATTTAGGTACTAACCCCCGCAATCCCTGTAAATTTCGTAAACATTGGTCTATTGGTTTCGGAGTGTCAATAATTTTAGTTTTGCGCATGCGCAACAGTTATTCAACAATCGCAATATAATCTTCAGGGCAATCTTTCTGGGACATGTAATCAACCAGTTTGAATTAAATCACACCAATAGATGATGAGAAGTTGACGTTATAAGAAATTCACATTTGCGCATGGCTCCTCATCCAACGGCAATGAAAGCTATAGAGGACCGTTTAAGAGCAAACCCGCACGATCCCCGAAAGCTTAACCGACATTGAACTAGAAATTGGTATACTTTTGGGCACAAAAAAGAATTACCACAGATACACAGACAGGCAGACAAATAACCAAAATGATCATGCTAGCAATAAACGTTCTTGCACAAACACAAAGTTCAAACTAAACCAAACTAAAACTTTACTTCTCACACGTTTCGGTAGGGAGAATATGGAAACGAGAAATATCCTTGAAATAATTTATGTTTGCGAATTCGTAGTAATGATTTGAGAACATCCATGGAATTGGTAGGGGAGCATTTACAGCTTAACCCGCAAATTCCCAGAAAATTTCCTCAAAATCGGATGAAAGGTGTGGAAATAAAGCTTGTTTAAGGATTTCACATTTGCCCACGCGCAGGAGCTAATAATGATACGATCATGTTTAAATTGCTATGAACTGCTCAAATAGTCTTCTCCCAAATTTCCTCAAAATTTTAGCGAGATCGATAAGCGATTAGGGTGTGAGAAAGTGTGCTTGATGGAATCTACGTTTGAGCATGTGCAGAGTGAAGTATTGATTTGGGAACAATGGAATTGATTGGAGTCCATCTGCGTTCTAACCTGCACATTCCCTGAAGATTTCATAAAAATTGATTGCAAATTGTGAAATTAAGCCTGTTACAAGTATTTGCGGACACAGACAGACATGGATCGAAAGTTGTTCAGAATGATCTAGAACGTAAAATGCTCGAGGAAATTCTGATTTTGGTGAAACAAAAATGTTCATTGTCCGAAAACGAAAACAATGCTTCTGTTACCTGAAGGTAGACTGGAAAACAATAAAATAAACTAACAATGCTCAAAGTTAATTACGGTACCTACGAACAGATGGATCAAATATAGAAATCAATGGATCAAAAAGAAAGGAAGAAAGGTGGATCAAATGAACGACAGATTGATCAAATAAAGAAAATAATTCATTCTTATTATATGATTATACGATTATTCTACAATATTTATTCCATAGTACGTTCAAATTAGGTTTGAAAATCGCAGCAAATCATTACCCAACGGCATGATATTAGCCATTCTTCCATGGCATTGATCAAACCCATAATTTGAAAGTATAGTGTTCCAGGTTCTGAAGGTTGAACGACTCATATTTTGAGTGATAACAAAAAGATTCTGAAATGAAACTGAGAAAGAGAAAAAACATTGCGAAAAACTGAAGTTAAAGTTCATGCGAAACTTGGGGAGGTTGTAAATTTTAACGCCGATTCGTTGTTTAGTTTTTATCAAATAGAAATGATGCAGTTGAATCGATAGCTGAAAAATCAAATTAGGCTCCGTTTCGGTTGAGTTCACCGAGGTGCAGCATATGGGCATCAAATATCGGCTGTGAACGTAATAGCAATCCAATAATGATGACATTACTACATTATTACGCGATTACGATTAGATAATTTATTACTTAATAGTAGTTACTCACCGTCTCCTAAGAAGAAGATTATATTCTTTGCTTTGTTGAAGTTCGGTTTCCTCAACAGCATTTTGAGTAATGCTTCTTTCTCTTTGTCCTTCCAGTATGGAGCTTCTGAAAATTCAGTTAACAGTTGTATAGTTTTACTTGACTAATATTCGTACTGTTCAGTAGTTGCACAATTATGAGAAATAAGGACTTTCTGTTTGATATCCGATCACCAAGTGAAAAATGAATTACCTACTAATAAAAAATGTACCTATTTTAAGAAATACTCTAGTTGATCGTGAAGGTGGTCTATCGACTGTGCTCATATTTATGTAGTTGTGCTCGTATAGGTACATATTATTTAGTTTGTTGGCAGTAGTTACTATAAGTACATGCGATATGCTGGTACATAAGTAGTAGCAAAAAGCTTTTACTAACTTCATTAGTTGGGGGGGATTTATTTTAAATTTTAAAATTATTACCTTGTGTACCAATGTTATATTTTAATACACATTTTAGGAGTTTCGACTGATGAAGAGTTTTCACAGATGACGTATAATTATAGTTTAGGTATAATCATATCGCACATCAATAAAATAAAATAAATAATAAAATAAAAATCCGTCTTTCCCCATACGCCTTTCGAAGCTTTTCTCCGAAACTGCTTGATCAAACTTTATGAAATTTTGCTGAAAAATCATATTTTAGCCGGGGATGCGCCGGTAACATCAGCATCACATTCCATCAACCCTAAGGGTTAGAATTTAAGGGCTGAATTATTCAAAAGTCGAGATCTCAAAAACTTACAAGGTAACTGTAATGTTTTTTAGGTTTCATTTCAGGGGCGGCCGGTGAGGGGGGGGGGGGGGGGGGGGGGGGGGGGGGGGGGCATCGGGACATTGCCCCAGTACATTTGGGAAAAAAGTAACAAACTGGAACGAAGACTTTACAAACAAAACTCATCGTTTCAAATTAGAACGAAAAGTGGTCTGTAGCTCCATGCTGTGGCTCCAAGGTGGATGCTAGAAGGATCAGGTTTACGCTCCATCCAAGGAGGTTTAAGATCCATCTACCAGTGAAAAAGTACGTAGATTGCCATAAAATCACTCTATAAAGAGAGAAATTTCGTCAATTCAGGTTGGACTGTGATGGGAATTAAGGGACAAGGAACGGGAATTAAGGGGCAAGGAACGGGAAAAAGAGGTCATAACAGTAAATTTCTCATCATTTTAGGGGCCATGCCCCAGGCAGGGTTTCCACTTTTCTAAAGACCGTAGAATGAAATTAACGTTATGAGTGGCTTCCACTAGAGGAGTTTCGGTTTATTCCATTAGCCAAACTGAATGTTCATAGTTGGTAGGTTTTTTTTCTAGTAATGTTTTGCTGTCTCTGCTGGTAATTTATGATGTTTTTTAAGTTCCTTCGGGCATGTGGTTGTTTCCAAGAATTTACTCTAAAGTAAAGTCCGTATTATAGCGTTGTGTTTTAAATATCTATTTTTATTCAGTCCTAAGTTGTTGAATACGTCTTTTGTAATAAAGTCCTTTGTATTGTCGGTCGAGTTGGAGTGCGTTGTTTATGTGTAGAGCTAGCTACAAAACCCTTTCCGTCGGTAGTTACGAACGTTAGTTACAAAAAGAAATTTTGGCATTTTGGCAATGAAGAAGAAGCAACGATCACTTTGAATAGAAATCGCACCAAAGTACGACGTTCATCGACGGATTCACGTAAGAAGTTTAGTCAGGTAGGTACTGATTTTGACATTTTTGACATTTGCATGCCTTTGCTTTGGCACATAAACTGAAAAATCATCACGAAAACTTGCTCACGCTACTTACCAATAAATAAAATAGACTCACTGTGTTGCGTAGAGAACAATCAACTGTTTTCTTATGTCTTTGCTATGGCACATGAACTAAAAATTTTATAGTAACTCGTAAACGAGTTCCACTATCTGCTTTACAAGCAGATACCATGTTACATGGATATGTCTTTGATTGGGGATTTCATAACGGTTGAACACGAGAGTTGTAAATAAATCCTTCAACTTTAAACGAATCCCGACTAATTCCAACAAAACAACGGTTTACTTATAGAAATAATGTTGAAAATGACTGTGGAGAGAAGCCACTACAATGAATTGTTATTAACAGTCGACTGTTGTCAAGTGGATGAAAATGTTTCCTATGGAGTGGAGTAAATTCTGCTATTGATTTACGTTAAGAATATTGTAACCGGCTTGTAAAAAATTGTTTATAGTCCAATCAACTTAGTTTAGGAATGTAGCTAGGTACGTAAGGAGGGGGGAATTGGTAGCTTGAGATGTGAACATTTATCACATAAATCAAGCGCATTCCAACGAGTGGCGAACGATTTCTGTGCGATGAAAACTGCGGAAGTTCCATTCCCCTAGCAACGAATGGGTTGTACGTGAAAAACACTGAAATTTTTGGTTGACCCCCCAGAGCAAAGACATATCCATGTCAAAACTCACGGAAAATTGCTCACGAAAATATTTTGATGATTTCCGCTTACAACCGAGTCGTTGCTAGGGAAATGGTACTTCGTCGTTTTTCAAATTCGTTGACCATTCGTTCGAAAGCTCTCGATTTATCCAACCATATTATGTAAACTACTGCGAAGTGCGTGGCCAACAAGCTGAGTTATGAGCAAGGTTATTCGAATAATTGTGTACACTCAGGTGATCGTTCTCAATAATTGATATTGTGAACATGATTGCCACCGTTTGTTAATTTCTGATGATTTCATTGAGCTGGTGTTTCGATGATTTGATTCATAGCAGGTGATCCAAATACTGCGAGAACGGTTTGATTCGTGAAGCGGTGGTTAAATCATTTTAATAGTTAATTTCTATGCTTTACACTCTAGGAAGCTGTAATTTCTTATGTAGCCTCTTATAGTAACAAAATCAGCCAAAACTGACGACATTTTGAGGTCACATTTGGAAAAAGCTACAGTGTTCAAAGGCACTTCCAAAACCATACAGAATGAGTAGGTAACGAAAACGTCTCTGATCAATATTTTCAATAGAATATTGATCATTCTGGATGTGTTGCATTCATGAACCATCCCCCTCCTAGGTTCATGGTTGCATTGAAGAAAAAGGTTATATACATAAGTGAGTGGTAGTTGTGGGGTTAGACAACATTTCTATAGCCTTTTGAAACAATTTTTAATTGACGTATGACGTCACACTCCTATCATTTCATCATAATTTAATTTGAGTTCTTTAATATTCCTTCAGAATTACTTCTCCTAAGTAGTTGACTAGTGCAATACAATCGAAGCCTTGATAATTTTTAATACTTCTAAAGTAGTGTAGGTGTTTTTCTTGTTAGGATTGACGATAAACAGCCAGTTTTTTTTATTGGACCTATTGCAACGTACCTACATCCATAATAATTTTTCTCAGCTCTTTCCATGTTAGTTCGTCACACCTAGTTCCATGAACATAATATCCATCGTAACCCAATAGTATAGTATCCACACCAGCATGTAAGCCACAACCAACCAACAAATACGCAGAAACGTTGCAATATGACCAATAAAAAAACTGGCTGTTTATCGTCATTCCTAAAGCCGGTTTCACATGGAGGAGTACGAGCGTAACAACCGGAAAGACGGAAGGCTGGAAACCCCAGTGGAGGGGGCGGCAGAATGCGGCAGGGTGTTCACATGAACATGGACACACGGAATCATAACCTTCCTACTGAAACCCTCTCTGATCTGAAACCTCTACTTGCGGTTATCAACATTCCTGTCCAATAAAATTGCGCTCCGCTCGACGGAACGCGGCAACGGTATAAACATTTCTACCGCTATCCGCAGACCGCCCATTCCGGCAACATGGCAGCCACCATCCTCAACTGTTGTCCCAACAGCCAATCAGATTGCTTTCAATCTTTCCGTCTTCCGGACATACCGCTCCATGTGAAACCAGCTTTAGTAAGTAAGTAGGTCCCTATAAGATAGTATTTTTAATTTAGTTTATTTAATTAATTAATTTATATTTATTTATCAATAATATTTAATGATCATGATTTATTGTCTGGTTACTACAGGCTGGCACCGGTTATGGTTGGGGAGCTGGCCTTTGCCGACGATGTGGCATTGATTGCAAGTTCAGAGGCTAGCCTGCAGCGGAACTTGACAGTATGGGCAGAAGAACTGGAAAAAAGGGGAATGAAGATGAGTCTGGAGAAAACTAAAACAATGATCGTGTCCCGCAGTAAAGAACACCACAGCATCTCAGTAAGAGGAACGCCCATTGAGCAGGTGGCAGAATTCAAGTATCTTGGTGCGATTTTCGCTGAAGATGGAAAGATTAATTCTGAGATTAACGGTAGGATTGTGGCTGCGGGCAGGCTCTTCTCGTCCCTCAACCAACAGTTCATTGGCAAAAAGGAAATATCAAAACATGTGAAAATGACTGTATACAAAAACACATACGTGCCGGTTCTCACTTACAGCAGCGAAACTTGGCCCCTTACAGAAAGACATTACAGCGCCCTGCAAACGCAGGAAATGCGGTACTTGCGCAAAGTCGAAGGTAAGACGAGGCGAGACCGAATCAGAAACACCCGATTCAGGTCTATCTTGAATGTGAAGCCACTAGCCTCCACCATAAGGGCATCACAGATGAGGTGGGCAGGGCACGTGTGGAGGATGGATCAGGATCGCCTTCCAAGGAGAGTGTACGAGGCAAGACCCCAGGGACGAAGACCTAGGGGAAGAAAGAGGAAGACCTGGCAGGAGAACGTTGAGGAGTCGCTGCGAAGAAGAGGCCTTACTCTAGACCAAGCGAAAACAACAGCTCAGCAGAGGCCTAAGTGGCGAGCTCTTTGCGCAACCTCTACACCTTAACGGTACACAAGAGGACGACTAAGTAAGTAAGTAAGATGATTTATTGTCCATGGCATTTGACATAACCCAAGTGGGATTAATGTTTCATGTGTTTAGATCAAAATTAATTTACACAGAAAGCAAAACAAATGGATGAAAAACCTCCATGCTCTTTTTGACTGTCAAATAGGTAAATATTTTTGTGCCCCACTCCTTTTTCAGACCACCGGCCGCCACTGTTTCATTTAGAGATATCCTTCCAAAGAATCGAATGAAACCACCCGGATCGCTTTACGCTAATCCGTTTGCTCTCCCTGAGGCTAAAAACTTCACAAGAAAAATTTGGTCGTACAAAAGTTTGTAACACGCGAATTTATTGAACACAGAATAACTTCAAAATAATGGTATTTCAAAATAAATTTTTCATAATTCTTTAATCATTCAAATTTCTTATAGGCAATAAATGGTTTTTCAGCAATCGTTTTGGTATCTTTTTGAAATTTAAGCATGGATTGGGCACGTTCTAATTCATGATCAAAACTTTCACATCAATATAATCTTTGTACTACCAAAATTATACAAATTCAAGTCTTTTTGGCGATTTTTACGGATTTTTGAGCACATTTTTTTATATTTTAGCACATTTTTGACCACGAAAAGTTATGTCCTTTGAAATCAAGAACTTCCTTAAAGTTTGACGCAAACTTTTTAAATCTCGATTAAGAGGTCATATATTGTCTATGTATATGTTGATAAGAAAGATTTAATGCATTGCAAAAAATTTCTCCATTTACAAAATATAGTTTAAAGGATGTGTACTTACTTTCTTCGATGGATTGATATTTGGGAGTGCCATATAGATGTTTCGAGTCAGCACCTTGAACAGACAACAGAAACATAGGTTGAAATGTAATCGTTGTTTTTCAACAGCATTTTTACGCTTTCTGGTGAAAGCTTTTGTATAAAATGAATGAAACAAAGATTAATTTTCTCTTATTGGGTAGTTCAAAGCAATTTGTCGCTGATATTTTAAATGTCACCTACCTACTTTGTAATTGTTAAAATGCCGTCCCCAAATACCTCATTTAGAGTTTTTTGAGATATTATCGGAAAAATAGTAACGATTCCTCTATTCAGAAATCGAGTTTTTGGAAATTTTGTAACATTTTGATTTTAGAAAAACTGGTGGAATGTGAGCAGATGCTTATTTTCTTTGAATATTATTCCTTCAACAGATGCCAAATCCTATACAGTACTTAGATGAATACTATATGAATACTAAGTAGATAACGATGCATTTGCAACTTTTGCTACCAGTCGCCGGACTCGTGAAGCTGCTAGCCTGTGTACCGATGGATCCCTTGATTCCATCCTATTGTGATAGATTTGCTAGGGATAGAGCGGTTTTTAGTAACTACTTATGAATTTCAACACATCACGATCAATTACATCCTTTTTGAATGTGGTAACCACACACTCTTGCCACATAAATATCTCTCTTCTCCGTGATCTGATTTCGGTGACAATTGTTATGACAATTATTTGATGTCCCTACATGGATTTCATTGCATTTGAATAATTGGAAATATGTACCTTCTCCTAGCAATAAAGTGCATTGTTTAGATTTTGATTCCAGCACGCATTACTTGGTCAAACTTCGTCCGATTTTATGACATTTTAGGGATACGAAGGACGGATGCATGGTATTTAATCCACTTATCCGCTCCGAAGGGAAATGTTGTACAGATATAATAACCCAATATGTAATATTTTGCTGAATTATCCTGACAGAGTGTTGGTAAAAATTAATGGAATTCGCTATGTGTATGTAGTTTTTCTAGCAGTCATTCTTAACATAATTTTATATCTTTTTTATATTAATTCATATTTATACGTACATTCTATATCCTGCCATTATGATTCGTTAATTTATTGACTTCTCGTAATATAATAATCCTTCGTAATAGTTCGGTGAAATAATTTCTCGGAAAAATAGCTTTCCCGACGGATGGTGGCATTACGAATTGAATGGAACTTCCGCAGTGGAGAACGACCAAATTAATGCCAAGGAGGAAGAAGGTGTCAAGAGTGTTTGTAGACGTGATTCCGCTGTCATGGTCATCAAATAAAACAGAAGACTTCCGCTACCTATAACACTTGGCACAACTTTCAAGAATTTCATTCATTCATCGAACCAACCAAATAACAATGTAGGTAAGTATTCTGTGAGATTAATATCAAGAAAATAAATGAAGTATACTGTTTGTTAAATGGCTTTAACTACATTATCGTTGACAAAGTAATCCTTTTGCCCGGCCACCTTGAAATTGTGTTACTCAAATAGGTCTCAAATTCGCTTTATACGCGAGATAAGCTGAAAGATCTTTGAGTTTAATTTCTTTTCTAATCGACTTGAGTACGGTGCTGAAATTCGGAATGGAGCTCCTTTGGGACACCTAGAACACATTTCGGGCACTGATAAGCTAAGGAGCCACCTGAGGATAATTTATTTTCTAATGAACCTAAGGAGATGAAATTTGGAGCGGAGCGCTTTGGAAACACGCAGAATGCAAGGTAAAGAAGCGATGTGAGCAGTTGAGGCATCTATGAGGCTAATTTGTTTTCTAATCGACCTACTGTGCTGAAATGTGAAATGGAGCTCCTTCGGATATTTAGAATACAAGGTATAGAGCAGCATTGAACAGCTGAGGGACCTTCGAGGCTAATTTCTTCCCTAATCGACTTGCTGAATGATAATTGTAATAAAGGAAAACTGTAGTAAATGTTTTCAGATCAATACACTTTCTATGCCACCCTTCGATACTAAAAAGCGTGTGTGTGTGTGTGTGTGTGGGAGGGGGGGGGGGTCCAGTGCTAAGCGAACTAATTGCTGTCTGCTTTATGCTTTTTGGTACTTCTTGTGAGTTGATGGTGCTGTCCAATATGAGATTTACCATCACAACATTGTCATGCTTCAGAGAAGGAGCACTGAGATTTTTAATGTTTCTCCAAGCTCCCATAACAGGACGTGTCCTATCTTTCTTTTATAATATTTGAGATTATGATAAACATGAGTGTTTTCTGTGGTAGGAGTGAAGCCGTGTCTAGTAAAGCGGTGGTTGGTATTTTACTTGATTGCATTAGTTTTCTTCCGGTGGGAGCCCACGTCTAAATAGTTATAAGCTGATAGTGATGTACTATAGGCTCCGTTGGATGATATAGTAAGATGATATAGACCAGTGATCTGAGTGGAGAGCAATATCATATAGAAATAATAAACCTATAGCCCATTGGCTAAAATCAATGTTAATCAAATCCAACTTATAAAGGGCTTCAAAGTCCTTTAATTTTCCGGGCATTTTTTTAAAGAACAGTTTTGTTGTATTTAGAGTTGCAGTCCCATATTTTGGGAGCGTAGGTCAAGGTCAGTTTCTCGTAAGTTTCATTCAAAAGACAGTTTGAATCAACGTTTCCTCACCCGCCTCTGTGGCACCAACTAGAAGGTTAAAATAGGGAAAGAACGAAAGGTGCCACGAAAGCAGTTAGCTCCTTTACTAGTCCATGATCCGTGAAATGGTGTTAAGGTGCAACGCCTGTCGAATGTAATGACAAAAGGCACGAGGACAGCGAATGGAGGGACGAAATGAGAGGCACTGGTTCCTGCAAGACCTGATCGTGAGTTTCAATGATGGCCACTCGTACAGCGGTAATCTGCTATTATGTGGTCTAGTTATGATGATTATGAAAAGGTAAGGAAACTTGATAGAAATTTTATTGGCCGATCATAATAATGACGTAGGTACTCTTAGGAGGACAAGGAATGTTTAAACCAGAACTTCCTTGGATCTATCAATAGGTAGATTTGTGAAAAAAAATGGTAAATCCTATCTATATCGTATAATGAGCTGTAATCAAACCATTTAATACGAGATTGAGAATCAATTCCTGATTTGATGAAGATAGCTGGACATTTAACACGGTCCTACAATGAGAAACTCATCGTCATGAAATTGTTTTGATTCGAAGTAAGAAATACAAGTCTGAAGTTCAATTATAGTGTGTAGTTTTACTCTTGCGCTGTTTATATCAGACAAAATAGGTTCAGGTATTTCAACGTAGATTTATATTTATATGAAGCTGTCCGGCTGTCTGTTTGCTGAGTATATCTGTCTCTCTTCCATAAATACGAGTACACCTAGGTACATCAATTAGAATACCTACTTAGTTTAGCAAAATATGTAAATTCATAGTTATGTCCCTGATACTACTGACGTTAGACTGAAATGATTATTGGCTATCAAATGTTGTGGTAACGAATGTTCGATATCACTGGCAGTATTATCACAATATTACTTACCGTGATTCTCACAGAACCTCAACTTAATTTCACGAATGTGATCTAATTTCGCGAATGGTACGTGACATTTTGACGATGCCCATTACCGCAATATATGCATTACTTAGTTATTGGGAATCTTAGAGGGTATCCTTACCATTTGAAAAAGACTGCCAATAATTTGTTGGGTAATTTGGGTATTTTCTCCATATCCTCCATTCCGCATTATGATTTAGGGGGGAACTATGAACGAAGCACACCGCAAAAAAGCTCACAAGATATTGAAAGGTTATCATCAACTTGAAGAACACAGAAGCAAATGATGCACCATGATGGGATGAAGAACCGTTTTGAAATTCGCATCACAAATGCCGGCCAAAATGAGTAAATCTGCTATACGAGTGTTACCTCAAGTACCTATTTAAACACACTCGATTCGAGGAGTTCGAAAAATACTCTTTTTGTCAATCACATAAGTAATTTAATTCTGTTCTTAATAGTGGTTACGCAATCAAAGCATCGTTGTAACGGTAACTCTAACGCCATGGTAGTATTATTATACTTTACAACCTTAGATGAATTCTGGTTTGAAACCTAATTACAGCAAATCAATTTGATCTCAAACCAAGTATGGAGATTTCACTAAATGAGCCAAATTAAGGAAATCGATTGTGAAGCACAGAATAATTCTCCTATTCGAGCATACATACCTACGAAATAAATGTGTATTGATGATGTCGAAAAGCCATTCTTCCCTCACGCCAATTACAAGATTCTCTAACAAAATCTTATGCAACCGTCACTGAATTATGCAACGCATCAAATTAAATACGTTGGTCCGCTGACCAGGTGCCTTACGAAGTTTGAGGTAATGTATACATTTTCGCTAGTTTACCTGATTTTTTAGGATTTGACTATGGCTGACGTCAGTGACGATGACGTCATATCAGGCAGGAATCTTATAGATAACTTTTGACTGTACCGAAATTTATTGGAAAGAGTTGCGGTTTTCCATAATTTGTAATAATATGAAGTATTCTCCATCCGAGGAGGTCCATTGTAGGATGCCCGTTCAAGAAAAATTGTCGCGTTACTGGGGTCGGAGAGTGAAAGGCAAGAAATGGTGTTACAATCAAAGAAGAACATGGCCTTAGAGGCGAGTCAGTTGGTTGCTTCATGGCCAAACTCACGAATATTTATCACTGAAAATCTTACGTCCTTGCGCGCGGATCTACTACGAAATGCTAAAATGAAGGCCCAAGGAAATGGAACAAAATTCGTCTGGATAAAAAATTTCACCGTTCATACTAGAAAAGAAGAGGCTGGACTGGTAAAGGTAATTCGTTCATATGACGATTTAAATAAATTTTTGGTTGTAAATCGATGATAAAATTGTCTGTTTTAAATTATTATGGATATACAGGACTTTTGTGATTCTGTTGAGGATGTAGATAATAACCATTCGATTTGTAAACCATACTCGATCCTACAATGAATTCGTGAATGAATGTAATACGGATTATTACAAAGCGATGGAAAACATGAATCTCCGCAGCTATAATCGTAATCTTCATGATTTTCGGGCTTGGATAGAATCATGCGATTAAAGCCGGATCTCATTTTTCTAACTGAAGTTTTCAGTCGGCAGTGTGCGGATTTGGAAATTTTACTTGGTTACAAATCTTTCAAATCAGAAAAGAACAGGAACAGGAATGATGGTGTCATTTTTTATGGATTAGATATGGAGTGATGCTACTGTTCTGAATGTTCAATATGTGAGCAGAAACAAACACTATATGTTGTATGGAGTAAATAGGTTTCCGTCAATGCGGCTAGAGTTGGAGAACTGCGATCCGAATAGTATGTGCGTCCTCGGGGGCGATTTCAACATTGATGTGTTGGATGATCAAAATAACAATGTCATGGAATACTTGAATGCAGTGTCTTCGTTAGGTTTTACGCAGCTAATAACAGAGGTAACAAGAGCAACATATAGTAATCTATAAGGTTCCTGCTTCCTAAAAAGTCTTACTATACGTTGAATGAAGGAGATCTGCCTCCGATCTGACAAAAATGAGTAGGAGGAGGATAGGCATACTTTCATATTGATGATATCTGTAATAGCACGAAATTTTACATTTTTCAACTTTTTGGATGTTACTTACACGGGCCTACGCGCTGCACTTGGTTTTAAACCAATCTTGAGGTGCTCGAAAATAAGTTCCAAAAGGTTTCAGAACCAGATACGGCCAGATGCAGTCACTTTTATTTTCTGAAATCGATACATGTGTTGTACCGGGTGTCCAAAAAAATACCCCCCCCTTAAAGTTTTTCTAAAATTTTTGAGGTATCGAAGTGAAACTTGAAGAGCGATTTTGGGTTGCCTGATACTTAGTTATGAGCAAATAAAAATCAGGAAAAAATGCTGAAGTTTGAATGAACAACTACTAATCAGCCTCCGTATAATGAAGCAGGCTTACGTAATAGATAATACTGATTTTTATAGTTTGGTGGTCTGGATTCTCGCAAGCTCGCATCTCAAAAATAAAAGATATCTTAAATCAATCCTTTTAGCAAAATACAGATTAGTTGGACAAAAAGATCAGATTTTACGCCTAAAATGATGTTACGGAGGTCGAATATGAAGAAGAATTGGATCTAGATGGCATTGGTGATGGGGGTTGGACTGCTGTTGAAAGTCTAGTCTTGAATTCTCTCAAGACATGGTGTGAGGTGTAGAAAATCTTCTTGAAAACGAGAAGGAGGCGTCATTCTGTGCTGCAATGACTTTACCTGACGGATTTTCAACGTATCAGACATGGTTAACCATCAATTTTATCTTTAAAAAAAAAAAAAAAACTCTAGATGAAATTTCAGTGAAAATAGAGTTACCATCTCTTTGAAATACTATTCAAAACCTTGGTAAATCGGGGAACAATATACAGTGGCAAATTTTCTGTGTTTTTCTCAATTGAACCACAAACAAAGTTGCTATATTGGAGTTTGATTGCTTGAGAATCTAAAGAATGGTTTTCCTACTGTTCTATAATACAGCGGTCAGAAAGCAAAGATTGGAGTTGAATGATTTACAAATCGTTGGCCAAAGCGAGGGGTGGTGACAGGTTCATTTCAAGCCATTCGCATGGGGCCACCGGCTCTACACGTGAGATTCAGCTTTAAGAGCAGACCAGAATCCTAATAGTTATCAAGGGAGGTTACGATGAGCTATGAGAGTCGGAGAAACTCGGTACTGTCGCAATCATTTGAAATAAGTATTTGAGAATGTACAGAGTTAATACCAGAATATGCACGCCATTAATAAAGTCTAGGAAATAAATAAACAAATTGTACGTCAACGGTATAGATAAAAATGGACAAGGAAAAAAACATAACGTCAAGACCATATACTACACTCAGGCCGGATGTAAACTGCAGCAACAATCATCTTCGAACGAAAGCCAGGTAGAGAAGTCAGAGAAAGTCGTTCTGTCGTTGAGGAGTCGCAAACCTGGGCGGGCATCTTCGGATCCTAAACTTTTCGCCCTCCAGTTAGTGTTCGCTTCCTTCTCGTTAGCCCCGACGAGATAAGTACGGTTCGTAATTTTCATTTCTTTTTTCAATAATTGATCAATTTTGCTTGATTTATTCGGTGTACTTACCGACTTTGCAGTATTAGGCACTAGTTTATTGTAACTATATAGTTTTTAGGACGTCTCTATGAAGCTGTGTCTAACTGGCAAAAGGAAGTCTGGTAAAATTGATCCAGGGTGGGTGTGGGACAACCCAAGCATAAAAATGAACCTGAATACAGATTCGTTTCAGACTGACTTTTCAAGACTGAATCCGCGAAAAAAGGTGTGTGTGTTGCTGCTAGGGTTGTTGGTGTAGGGTAACTGTCGGTGTTTTTATCTATTCGGAGCTCCTTCATACCCCTACCCAAGTCAAGGTCATACGTCCCGGTCGTGCAATCCGGGCACCCCCTGGGTGAACAGAAGGTGGCAGAATGACCCGGTAGTGATTGGGGCGGAGGGTCGTGTCACCGGGTCTCCCGTCCTTTCTCCAACGTCTCCCCCGTTATGGCAGAAACTCACGGCGAGTCTCGTAACCCATACCAGCCCATTGGCACGCAAGGTCCTAGGAGAGGCGCTCGGGGGCGCCGCAGGCAGGGGCGTCAGTCATCCTCCCCCTCATCTTCATCTTCTTCTTCTTACTCTCCATCCTCATCTTCTGGCCTTATTAATGCCCACCAGTGTGCCCACTGCCAGTGCGCCACTAGTTCCCAGTGTGGCTTCAGTGGCCACGTCTGGCAGAAGCATCCTGTACAGGCAAACGTAATTGATATAGAACGAGAGCTGCTAGGGATATAGGTAGACTTCTAAGGATCTGCAGTGTACAGCAGCAGAGGAGGCAGAGGATGTGCACAATGGGGTACGTCGTATTAACGTATTTTCGCTACAACGTTTTCCCATGCACACACTTTTTCCAATTCAATCTCTTCGCCTGAGGGCCACCTATAAGCAGCTTGTCCAGGATGTAGTGCTGGCAAATAGCCGTGGGGCCTCTCCCGCATATCCTACAGGTGTGGGGGAGCAGCCCGCCATTCAGCAAACCATCCCCAGGATAATTCTTGAAGACTTAAGTGTTGAGGCTCCAGAGCAGGTAGGCCATATTGAATGTTAAGAGATCGCCTGATAGGCCTGGTAGGCGCTGTTGAGAGGCCTGAAGGCTTGGAGGACGAGGTTGAGGCCTATGTATGTATGTGACCTATCTTTCCAAGTGTTGAGGAAGTGACCGTGGCGGGGCATCAGGGAGGGGTTCCTCCAACGCTGGTGCCTAGTGGAGGTCACAAAACAGCATAACAAGCCCAAGTTGCTGAGTTTTGGGGCGATCTACATATCTAATATAACAAGAAAGAAGGCAGGAATACCAATGAGTCTAGAAGTTGTGGTGGAAGCATCCGGCTCGTGTAGCTGCAGAGGAAATGGAAGGAGTTGGGGATAAGCAAGTTTTGCCCCCTCTCCAGGAGTTTGTGGACTATTTAGAAAAACAAGTGTGTGTGTGGGTGTATGGTGTTGATGCGTGAGGGTGCGCGCGCATGTGTGACGGGGTACATAAGTAAAATGTCAAAAACTTCTCTTCTACTGGACTTGATGGTATTTCAGACGCTGGAATATAGCCCCAAAGATTGTAAAGCTAGGTGTCCTCCCTGCTCTCTTATTATTATTATTTTTTTAAATATTTAATGGTGTGTTCCTCTCTGTCTTTAAAAGGAGTTGGAAAAAAAAGTATACGTGTGTTTGTGACATATTTCCTCGACGCTGACCAGGCCACAATACTCAACGAATTTTCGAGATGCTTTTTTTGTTCAATAGTTAGATACCAATTTGACATCCGGGAGGGGTGTAAAGGAGGATTATTATCCTAATAAACGCTGCCCCAGCTAAGTACTATTCTTAACCGACATCGTAGGCGCTTCCCAAGCCACAGTTCTTGACAGATTCTTGTCATTCGTTTTTTGTTCAATCAGGGATCAGGTCCGTTTACGCAAAAAACCTTGGGAGTTTCAAATTTATTATCGGTGGGGTAAATGGAGAGGGTAATTATAATAAATCATGATCTTTTGGTTTAGATGTACAAAAAATCCTGGATTTCATTATTTTCCTATTTTGCTCGAAGTATGTTGGTTTTCCTCAGATGCGTTCTCACTAAATTAGAGTTCCATAATAATCGGTATTGGGAGGGGTGGAGGGGGGAGTCGGATACTGATATATCGTGATATTTTAAATCTATTTCCATGAATCTATCAATGTACAATCTCAAATGTAAAAGCAGTTCTTCCTTTATTATAATGTGTGGGTGGAGGGGGGAGGGGTTTCTTGTTATATATTCATGATGGGTTATAATGGAGAGGGTACATCAACTTGAACATGAGCAATTGAAAAAAAAAAGTCCACCATCCGGAGGCTTGTTTCCCAATAGTGAAAATAATGCTTCTGCAACCTATGAGCTGACTTGGAAGTAAAATGCTACCGCTTTCAGGTACGACAGTTTTCGAGAAGTCAATTTTATAATATTTCATCTCGGCATTATGTGTTTTTTGACCAAGTTCCATAAACAATGGTTCAGTTAAGTTGGGAAAAAAGCCTCCCACTACTTAACTGAACCGTAGTTTGTGAAACTTAGGTCTGAAGAATAATAAATCTGAAGAATAGGAATCTGATCTACCAAGTTTCTACATTGGCCCTAAGTGGATTTCTTTGTTTATCGTCTATAATTCTTCACAAAATTGTACACATTTATTTTTCCATTCGGATACCCAACTGAGTAATGATATACCAACTATTGGCGAAGTTTATCAAAATATATGTGTGAATCAACTCAAAATTCGTAAAAATTGTCACTGTTTTGTTTAAGAAGAATTTAGTGGTAATGAAGATGTTAGACATGCCAAACATGCGTTGATTCTAATAAATACGTTTGAAGTGAACAGGAATAGTGCCATTATCAAAATTTCCAAGGGGCCATGGTGTCATGTATGCATATTGAACCCTAAATTTAACAATTTTGTGTCGTTACTTCGCCGACTCCAATGGTATGTCCCGTAGTTAGCTGGCTAAACCCTTCCACCATTTCCTCTAGCGGGTGTGTGGGTCAACTGATGTCACCCTCAGTTTTTCAGCTTCTCATAAAAGCCCGAGGGTGCTGGTGGTGGGGATGGAATTGGTAAAATCGCCACAGGGGGAGAGATGGCCAGACAGCTATCCCCTCCACATGATGTAAAATTCCTCATTTTGGCCCGGGCAACATCGACTGCAGCCATTAAACTCACCAAAGTAGACGTTACACATGTGAAATAGAGCTGTATATGAGGGAGTATAATGTGGACTGAGTTCAAGTAATACGATGTATTAGGGAGGTAGGTAATATTGATAAAAAATTATAATTAAAAAAAAACTGTACAGAGATAATAATAACAGTTAATGGGAATTATAAATTAAGTATAAGACTTTTGGATCGTAATATGTTGACGTTTTGTATATTTTCAGTGTATATTGGTGATATTACAAGTAAAATATATTTGACTATAGGGAAATAATAGGAGTGCATTACTTATTTACATTTTTAACAAATTAAAAATGTATGTTTTATCTAACCCCTAAGGCTGAATGTAAGTAATTGTAAAATGCCAATAGTGAATGATAACACAACCAGTCATGCAGCATGATTGTATGAGCGAATTTTCGTAAATTATCGTAAATTAATAAAAATCGTAAATTATCGTATCGTAATAATGTTGAATTGATTTGAAATTTGAACTTTTGGAGTTTAAAGAAATTGTTAACTATTAATTTTATGGCCAACAACGTATTCTAAATAACAATCTGCCATTCAAAAAGAAATTTTGGATTTTCAGCTTCTTTTGCAATTTTTATCGATTTTTTAGCAAATTTTAATGAAATTCAAGTACATTTTTCAGCATAATTTATAGTTCTGCTAGTTTATAGTTCCAATTTAATCTGCTCAAAAAGTTCTGGCCAACGAACTCATCCTTTCATTAGAAAAGCTTAATTTTTCGGTGCAAGAACGGAATTTTTATCTCAATCCGGAGAGTTATCGTCTGGACAGACACACACACACACACACACGCGCGCGCCCGCGCGCCAACTTTAGGGATCGTTTCAGAATACCTCAAAACGGATTTCAATGAATAAATTATTCAAAAATTTTTACTTTAAAAATTTCCGAGCCATTGCAATAGCTTCCCTTTCTACAAAAATTCGCTAATATTAATGATAATAAAATAAATGAAAAAATCAAGTTGGGTGCACTCCTAGGTGCCATTCACAGACTTGGTCGTAGACTTCTTCACCTTGACCGCACGAATATTTATGAAATGCCTGTCCGCCAATAATCGACTCGTTATATTTATTAGCAAATCTGAATAAATATCTGTCGTGAGTACGTTCCATACGATTTATATTCGAATTAAATCACAACATGGTGTTACGCTCAAGTCCTTGGTAACCTAATTTATTAATAGAATCATGGTCAATGTGGAGACCGGAATCTTGCCAACCTGTTTCAAAAACCCTTGCCCCGAACGACCTCAGGTGAGGCTGGGGAGCGGTAGACTATGACACTTGTTAAATGGCAATAAAATTACTACGCTCGCATGGCGTTGGAAAACAGAAACTTTTTTGTGGGGAGGGGGAGGGGGTATAATGTGGTTACCTATATGACAAATAAAAACTAACACCTGTAAGTTTTACTAATTAATCATTAATAACTTCCACTATACTTGCATACAGAAAGAGATTGAGTTGGATGGTATGGATGATGTGGATGGCACGGATGGTATGGATGGTACGAGTACATGGCAGGGGCGGATTAAAGATTTCTTTGAGGGAGGGGCGCAACTGGAACCCCCTCCCTCACCCTCTCCCCAAACCTTCCACCACCCTCTCCTCCTCACACCGAACAACAAAAACCTATCAATTGATGCTTAGCCAGTCCGGCACTTACCTATTTGAGGTTTTTTCTTTTTTTTAGGGTGTCATCTTTCTTTGTTTTGTAATGATTACAATTTTTAGGATTGCCACAAATCACGTTACAATGTCTAATGTAATCTAAAGGTTTATTTAAGAGTTAAAAAACACAGTTATACAGTTTCCCTTTTTTGTGTAATTTTCAGGGAATATGAAATTTGAATGAAATAAAACTGATGGAAGATTGTGGGAAATCGATGTTTCGGATAATTCGAGTTTGCGCATGCACACACACAACTTTTCATTCAGTGATGAAATTGATATAGGGTATTGTCTAGGGTTTTTTGGTTTTAGCGTATGCACGACAGTTATCACTCAACCGATGGTGAAAACATTCATTGGGAGCTACCCTGAAACTTGTATCTAACTACTCTCTAAGTTTGAACGATACCTAACCGATAGATCATTGGAAATAATACTTACAATGGTTCATTATGAAATGTAATAAACAGAAATCAGACAAGATCGAAAATTGAGCACCATTGACGTTAGTTATACTCACCTGGATGGGCTGAATCGTTCGAATTACGCCCCCATTCTTGAGGATGGTAAGTTCAGGATACGAGTGTAAGATAGATCGTAATTGTAATTAGCCAAGGTGATATTAGCATCGGTTACTAACTTTGACGGTTTTACTGGAAAACAAGGCGAATTAGATACACTTTCACTTGCACGGTACCCTCGCGAACGACCTTGAGGCATTATTTTCCGGCTTTTTTCCAGGTGAACGCTGCTGGACCGAGGAAGGAATCTTTTGAAACGGGGTCAAACCTAATCCTTGGTCATCAACTTCGAGGTGATCACGCTGGTGACAGTTAAATAACACCCTGAAAATTATTACTCAGAGATTTATTTTTTCTGTAGGCATTAGATAGCTTTTCTGCACAGATCACTGGTCGATGGATAATTATCGTATCTAGCCCTACAACAAAATAAGATTTGTCCACACTAAGATAGGTTTGAAGCGGCCAACAAACAAACTCTCTTCATCTTCATATCAATTATCCAACTTTTCCAAGGCACAACTACATAAAAACATTAGGTATGTGATATTTTCCCGAGTCTTTCTACAAAATACTTATAATAATTATATATCAACCTCTTTATCTACGAATATTACTACAAACAAAGTTGAGAATGAACTTACTTGAATGATCGAGGAGTGTTTTTGACGGAAGTGTCCTCAAGATAAATAAACCTCGAACACATCGTCGAGCTCATCTTTGCGAATTGAACCGGCGTTGTATGATTCTATAAAATCGGACATTTCCCGTTCTATTTCGTTTGCCAAACAAATTGAAAAAAAAAAAAAAAAAAACTAGAAAAATGCGATAATGATAATGGAGAGTGAAAACCAATAAAACAACGCGATGATAATTTATGGAAATTACAAAAGTTGGACGAAGTTTTCGCCTGAGGTTTAGCCCATTATAAACGGACTAGCTGTGCCTCCGTGATACTTCGGCATGGATGATTCATGGTAATTACACAGCACAATAATGTTCATTATCAAAATTCTCGTTGCATCTTTGAAATACCCAGAAGACACCTCGTGGAGGTAACTGTACTCGATGGGGCTAAATGCAGAAGGAAGAGAATGACATTATCTTTATCATATGCCGTATACAGTGTTATGCTTAGGTTCACGTGTAGTTATTGAAGGTGAGACAGAAGAATCCAATATCTCCTTCCAAAAAATGGAAGTCGTGTTAAAGAGTCCTTAAGCAATCATGCTTTGATCGAAGGTGAGACAGTGATCACTGCGACCAAATCCACTATAGTAGCAATAAGTGTAGTTATAAAAAAATGAGAACAATATGACGGTACTGAAGAAGTCCGCCAAAGTTGTGGAGGAGTTAGGTGGGGTGCGGATCAGAGGGAGAGGCGTGAAAAGTGAAGAGATCTCAGTTCTGTGCTGTTCTTCGATCTTTATTCCCAGCTGTCCGATTCTTGTTCTCCACAGAACTTGGAACGCTCTTACCGCTACAGGACACATCATTCTATCACCCTTTTACCTATCATAAGAACAGTGTTGTTGATGGGGTCGGAGGTGTGTACATGCAGCGTAAATCGGTGAACATACAAGAGAACATTAACCTCTGAATAATCTCCCCGAAAATGGAGAAAATCTTTCTGTACCTACAAGTGCACGAAATGTCCTTGTCCCTACAATATTCAATTTTTTAGGAGACTGGATAGTATTGTATATGGGATAGTATTATAGTATCTCACATTTCATATTACTTTAGCCCGTTTTGCAAGCTCGTTCGAAAACTATGAGAGGTTGGGTACACACAAATTTAGACAATTTATTTGTATACTAACGTTTTGGTTTATTATTTTAAATAATGAACCTTTGTAATCGACCAAGAGAAACACATTTTAACCCCCTCCCCCCCCTGGAAATTTTTTGGTTTACGTTTCAAGATGCGTAAAATCCAAAATCGAATAAAAAATAAAACAAAATCCGTCCGTCCGCTGTCCGCGGCTTTTCTCGAAAATTAATAGACCAAACTTCATTAAACTTGAGTTAAAAATTGATTTTGGGGTCAAAATGGTCCTAGAAGCTCGGCATCAATTTGTGTCAGCGCTAAAGATCGATTCAAAAATCGAGATCTCAAAAACTTTCAAGGTAACAGTAATGATTTTTTGCTTGTCAATGATCAATATGATCCCAAAGAATCTATTAGGTTCGTTTTCCCTAAGGGCTCGAACATCGAAACCTTCGAATTTATAAACGTGAACTCTAATGCGCTGCTGGCGAATCTATTGATAAACCAATCAAGCTC
Source organism: Adelphocoris suturalis (assembly GCA_030762985.1). NCBI lineage: Eukaryota > Metazoa > Arthropoda > Insecta > Hemiptera > Miridae > Adelphocoris > Adelphocoris suturalis. Next base: position 82,695,653 of record CM061040.1, read on the forward strand.
TAAATTCCATCAAAGATCGCTAGATAGTGAAACGGGAATACATAAAAATTGCCTAGTGAATATCAGCTGATGCAATGCCAATATTGGAATTATCAGGTGATATAATTCCAATGGAATTTAGTCTAACGTTGCGAAATCGAGTTTATTAACTACTAGAGGCCTGTTAGGGCTTGGAAAGCCCTAATCTAGTCCGTATAACAGTAGTACCTAACAGAAACTCAGCACATTATAGTAACGATATAATTCCTACCTATTTGCGGCGTTATGTGACCTGGTACAAAGCTAAGGCGATGTTATTAAATGATTAAAAAACAGGAAATACCGATCAAAATGTAAGTAATGTGATAAAATAAATATCACCAGTTGAGGTGGTCCTCGCCACTATGAGACTAAACAAAAAGTTGAATCGGGGAATTCAAAATTTGGGCATGGTGAGATGATGGTGTAATTCTATCTCGAGTCTTCTTCGTTTCTTCGTAAGCGTGTGAATCTGCGCGTCCATGTCTTCTATCTCCTTCTTTATGTCGTTGATTGTATCTTGATCGGTAGTACTCGTAGATGTCGAACTGGTGTTGAGTTGTGTGTAGGAGATGCTACAGCTGTCTTCGTCCTGATGTGTCTGGTACCACTCCAGCAAAGCTCGAGCTTGTTCTGTCTGGATTAATTTCGAGTGTTGTGTCATGTCCAATTTGTGCTTCGAATATATTTTTGAATTTTTGGGTTGTAATGAGGTGTGCTGCCGCGATGTCATGTGAGTTGAAATTAAATTGTTTCCCCCATGGGATAAGATTGACGGTTCCGGTTTTATCCCTAACCGGGATTTTATAGAGTGTCAACTCTTCGTCATTGCGCGACACTGTGCACACATGTTGACCCCATCACTACGTTTCTTACTTACTTACACTTTTGCAACAAACTTGGGGCCGTGCTGATTCGGAATCTTTATATATAATTCCGTTTGAAATCTTTGAAATTGTGAAGCAAGTTTCAATTTCTTCGTTCAGAAATAACTCTCCTAGATGTTAGTAACTACACTACGTTTCTTACTTACCGTGAATTGATGGCAACCGTTGTTACCGCCACAGCCTAATAAACAACTCTCGTTGATAAGGACCGCCTAGAACACGATCTAGAGGGTATAGAGGGTATAGAGACGAACGGCGACACTTTTGCAACAAACTTGGGGCCGTGCTGATTCGAATGAGCAGTCTAATGTCTAACACTAAAATCGGACCGCGAAGTTCTTCACAATTTCAAAGACCGTTCGGAATTATATATAAAGAAGAAGAAGATGTCCGTGCGGATTTACCTATAGTGGAGTATTGGAACCTAATTTCTAAACTTCATCTCTTAAATTGCTCCCAAGTCTACCTATAGGTAGCGGAATCATTGTTTTCACTTTCGAGAGATTTAAAAGTTGTAGTCTCCACTACAATCAAACTGTTGTTGTTTTTTTACAATGGTAAAATTCCCACTTTCAATTTAACGTTCTAGGAAATTCTGAACAACTTTCGTTCCGTGCTCTCTCTATCTGTGTGTGGTTATGTGTGTGTGTGTGTTTGTGTATGTCTGCAAATCCTTGTAACAAGCTTAATTTCCACTATATTCAACAGGTTCTCATGAAATTTTCATGGAATGTGCGGGTTAGGGTGAAGATGGTTCGCTATCAGTTTCGTAGTTCCCAAATCAGTACTTCACTCAGCGCATGCGCAAACATAAATTCCATCAAGCATCATTTTCTCACGCACCCATTGTCCGATATTGCTCAAATTTGGATATAGGTGGGAGAGGTTGATTTGAGCATTCCCTAGCAATTTCAACATAATCCTATTATTAGTAGCTACCGTGCAAGAGCGAATACGTATTCCTTTTTAAACGAGCCTAATTTCAACAATTTCCATACGATTTTGATGTAACTTTCAGGGAATGTGCGGATTAGCCTGTAAATGGCTCACTATCAATTCCATACTTATCAAATCATTTCTTCATTTTGAGAATGCGCAAACGCAAATTCCTTCAAGTATAATTTTTTTACGCCCTAGTCGTCTAATCCCGCTCAAATTCGGTGCATAGTTGGGGGACAATGGTTTAATTATCCTTTGTTAATTTCAACATGATTGCATCATTATTAGCTTCTGTGCATGCGCGAAAGTGTACTCCGAGGAACAAGGTTTAGCTTTCATCAGATTTTGATTAAATTTTCTGGGATTTTGTTCTTCATTCGCGCTAATGTCAATTACTTCAAGCATCATTTCCCCGTTTTTAAAAAACATCTTTATTGTGAAGCGTAAAATTGCGGGGCACGATGCGCCATGTTCTGACCTTATGTTACATACGGGGTTAAGTAATTATAGACCAATGATCTGCGTAGAAGGGCTATCTAACACAGAAATAAAAAACCATTGTGCAATAATTTGCAATGTTTTTAATAAAAATGAAGATTGGATCACTCGTTCAATTTCAACCATCTCAAAAACCCACCTAAAATTTTGAATTTTAAAAACATCGTTTCTAGTGAATGCATATTTCCTATTCGGAACGTCCACGCAAAATTCTAAGGTTCTGGGTCAAATAGTTCGTTCTGTGCGATGACGCATCATATATTGTTAACATAGACTAAATCACTCAGTTGAGAATTTCCTCAAGATGTAAGAAATTTTCCATGTTACCGTCATGTTTACTAGTTTTGAAGATTTCGTTTCGTAATTTAATCATTGGAATAACTGGTACGTTAAGTTGTTCCAAAGTTATTTCCAACCTACTATGCTTCATTAAATTGGAACGTTTGACTAAGCTGAGTATGGGAAATAAATTCTCGTTTAAAAAAAAAAAAAAAAAAAAAAAAAAAAAGTTGTGATATCGCGTGAGTCTACTTGGAACATGAAATTTCGGTCCAAGAATGTGTGTTATTAACGAGTTTATCTCGTTAGTGTGTTTGGAAATTTTAAGAACCACTGATGTCTGGTCGAAATTGCTAAATAAGTTCGGGAGATGGAAAGTACATTTCTGTTTTCATACGGAGAGACATATTTACTTCAAACATCCATCATCCATTGCCGTTGCAGAATCGGCCGTTGCGGACCTGAGTGCATAACTCTGTGATTGATGATGATGATACTAATTCTAGAACGAGGTTGTTAGCAACCTATCCAACAGTACAACCCTATAATCCATCTGCAGGGAAGCGAGTTACACTGACTACTAAATAAATAGTTGTACTCATCATGTAAATGAGTGGTTGTTCTTGCATGATTGATTCTTGATTCAATGGTCTCAAGGTTTCCTCAATAAATGAGGGTTGGAGCAGTCAGTGGTCATCATTGATGCGGAACAAGCCGGATTTGTGTGCCAAGGAATACCTACTCATCGCCTCTCACCTTCACCGAGCAAAAACATTAATCGCGAATTCTATCAGCATATTGGGTCAATGGCGGGGACAACTGGTTCTGTCGTGGGCGAAAACAGTGTCTAAAGATCGTTAACTTAACTGTTACAGAACTGTTGTAGCTGTTATGAAGGCATAGCGTGCTGATTAACTTTCCTGAAGGGGCTGAATAGACGTGATGTGACTTGGGCTTATCTGAAATTCCCATCGATAGAGACATTTATTGGGATAATTTAAATTTAAATAAGGTTTTCTCTTGTTCGGTCTCGTGATCCCAAACAGCTCATAATACGAGCCACGTACTACGATTTGAAAGCTTCCCAGATCAGCGTTACCTGCAATAATAAATTACCTGTTTCAATTCCTACGACCCTTGTAGGATGTTTCACATCGTTAAGGCCTCAGGTTAAGGGTTGAAATTAGTCTAAGACCTACTAGTTCAGGAGCCCAGGGTAAGAACATCGAAAGGGTTGAAACATAAAACATTACATAGGTAAAAGAAACATAAAAGGGTAAAAACATCGAAGTTTAAGGGTTGCAATTATGTCTAAAACCTACAAGTCTTAGAGGCCAGGCCAGGGTAAAAACATCGACTCATATAATATTATGATCAACGTATTTTCCGCCCCTAATGGATGGTCCCCGCTAAGTTGACTCAAGAATTGCTCATCTTTTGTCAAAATCAGAAGACTTGACATATTTTGTCAAGATCTTCAAAGATGGAAGCATCACAAAACTGGGTTAAATTTGGCTAAATGTTTCAAAAAATTTTAAATTTAAAGAAAAAAAAGAAAAAACAGTTGAAAAACTGGACAAATTTTGGCTTACGACCTTCAAAACCACTTAGTGGCCTTAATATCGGTCCGACTGAAGTCTGCCATAGCTGCTCAGACTTGGAGTTAGATATTTTTCGAAGTTTGCTCAAAGCAAGTCTCCTGACTGTAGGGCTTGTGCCCTATAGTCATATAGTGTGTACTAGCTCCTTTTCTACTTACTTAAACCATTTCTACCGGTATTTCTGTGAATTTCATCATTTAACGACTCAAAATTAATGGTTTATGTTGTAAGCTGTCGGGAAGGGGTCTGTTTTAAACTGTAACTGTCTCAGGGACGAGTAACCCCCGGTAGACTTCATTCGAACCAATATTAAGGCCATTAGATGATTCCGAGGGGCAAAAGTCTTGAGAGGTGGAGGATACACTCAAAATTGCCTCTACTTCCTATTGTTTGATAACTTCCTTATTTTAGTAAGCAATTCATGGTACTCGGCGTTCAATCGCTCTATTTTGTTGAGCTATACATTTCTTTAATGTCTTTCGTTGGGGGCAGTGGTACGAATGACCGATCAAGATGGACAACATTTATTTCTGCTCCATCTCATGGGATATTTTACGCTGATTCCAAATATATCCCATTTTGCTATACCTCATTTTTGTGAAAACCCTCCAAAAACCCCGTTTTAGCGAATTTCCGTAGAAAATGAAGCTATTGCAATGGCTCTAGAAATTTTAAAATCATAATTTGTGGAACATTTCTTCGAGGAAATCTGTTTTAGGGCGTTCTCAAAGGATTCCTGAAGTTTACCTATCTACTACCTATCTACTTTACCTATCTATTTAATAATTTTTTGCTTACCTCTATTTATATAGATCGTTGTGGGAGATTTCTCATGTCCCAAGCCAGACTGAATAGCAATTTCACTCGTTAATCTGTTGAAGTGAGCTGGTAACAAGTTGCTATTAATCGTTGTCATTCCGCATTCCTCAGCACATACTGACACGTCAGGTCGTAAAAAATTGATAACGGTCTTGAGTTCCACTAGTCCAGACCTATTTAGTACGCCTCACAGTGGGGCGAAACACCGAAATACCGTGACATCGAACCATAAATTATTTTTTTAAATCCCATTAAAAAGCAGCAGCGTGTGGTCAGTTTGAGAGAAAACGAAAAATTCAATAAAATTAGTACGATTTGGGAAAATTCTGTACTTATAAATTTAGAAAAACATGAAAAATTTTGGGAATTTTGCAGAAGTAAGATATTTTGTGAATTATGATGTTAGGTGCTTATATATTTTTTAGAGGAGGAAATATGGTTTTCAGTATTACTCATTACCAGTGTAGGCAAGAAAAATAGTTAATTGTTTCCGGATTTCTTATCTTTGGTGCGTTTTTCTGTGTAGTGCAAAGAAATATGCGTATTTTTGAAGTAACGTATTAAACATAAATGAATATTTAAAAAAGCACTCCTGCGCTGATGTTTTCTTTCTATGATTTTTCAAAGTTTGCACTGGTGACGTCACACTGGGTGGCAGGGGGTCCCGCCCAGGCTGGAGGTTTGCTTTGACGTCACCAGTGTGCGAAACTTAGAAGAACCATATAAAGAAAACTATTCATCGTAGGAGAGTGCGTAGGAGAGATGCCTGACTTCTTAGGATGGAATCTTCTTCAATTTAAAAATAGCTAAAATACCTTTTTGCACCCATAGCTAACGCTGATATCACAGGTATAACTCGACATCGATCGAGGGAGGTACCCACGAATTGAAATTAATGAGATAAAATAAGAAACCTAAGTAAGTCACTGATCATCTGTATATGAAAAAAGTTACGATTAGCTCAATAATACAAATAAAAATAGAATAAGGTAATAAATTATTTAACCGAAGGCCCCTCAGGCCTTTTTTATTACAATTTTCTGATAAACTCAATTTTGTACAGCGAGAATTCAATTGATTACATATTATATACGGGGTTCAATAATTATAGACCAATGATTTGCGCAGAAAGGCTATCTAACACAGAAATAACAAACCTTTATGTAAAACAAAAAATCTTGAGAGTGAATAGGAAGAAAGAATTAAAGATTTACTGCATCCGCCGGGATACGAACCGCCGCCCCCAGTACAGGAGTCTACTGTTGTAACCACTGCACTACGATTACTTGAATGTCAATCATTCTCGCGCCAATCAACGTCAATCAACTAATGCCTATGTCACTAACACATCCCCGGCCGATGCATGATTTTTAAGCCAAATTTCATAAAATTTGGTCTAGTAGCTCGGGGGAAAAGCTCTGGACGGCGGCGGAGTACGGCGTAAAACGTTTTTAAATCAGTTTTTGGAATCCACGTATCTTGAAACGTAAACCGACAAATTGTGAGGGGGGTTAAAATTCGTTTTTCTTGGTCGTTTACAAAGGTTCATTATTGAAAATAATAAACCAAAACGTTGGAACTTAATAAATTACATAGGGTAACTTTGAAGTGGACAATACTAGGTAGAAGAAGTTTCATACTTGTCTCAGCATATTTGAAACTTGTCTCACCGGAACAGTTATTTCACAGTTATTTCTATCTGAAGCTTTTAATAACAACGCAGGTCGAGAACTTAGGAGTAAATTACCGGATAATGAATAATGCTGGCTGAAAATCTGACTTAAATTATATTGACCGACTACTTATTGAAGTGACTATCATAACTAACTAGGAACAACTGTATAATTATCGAGGAACAAAAAAATAAGAAAACCGTAAACGAGTTCCACTATCCGCTTTACAAGCAGATACCATGTTACATGGATATGTCTTTGATTGGGGATTTCATAACGGTTGTCTTCGACTGTTGTGAAGAGGATGAAAATGTTTCCTATGGAGTGGAGTAAATGATGCTATTGCTTTACGTTAAGAATATTGGAACCGGCTTATTAAAATTGTTTATAGTCCAATCAACTTAGTTTTGGAATGTAGCCAGGTACGTAAGGAGGGGGAAATTGGTAGCTTGAGATGTGAACATTCATCACATAAATCAAGCGCTTTCCAACGAGTGACGAACGATTTTTGTGCGATGAAAACTGCGGAAGTTCCATTCCCCTAGCAAGCTGGGTTGTACGTGAAAAACACTGAAATTGTGACACAAATTTTGTGTCAAGGAAATTTTTGGTTGACCCCCCAGAGCAAAGACATATCCATGTCAAAAGATATTAAGAAATTCAAGAAAATCCATTTCCTAATATTTGGACATTAAGATTATTTTCAGTTTCAGATTTAGTTTTTACATTTTTTTTTCTTATGGAATATTAAGAAATTTTTCCGTCTGTGAGGCACGAGCAGGAGTCATAATCGTCGTCACCATCTTTTTCTTTTCGTTCACGGCAGCTTAACTCATTAATTACTTGGAAAACAATATCTCAAATGCCTATGACACACCCAAGAGTGTAGGGTAAAGTTTCCGGGACCCTTCCCAATCGATTCTGGGTCAAACATTATATGAGAAACAATACCCAAGATGACTATGTCCTCAAAAAATCTCAAAAATCCATGTTTTATGCTTTCATTTAATTTTTTCCCACCTAGATTGGATGTTCGTCCCACTGTGGAATGTCAACGGCAGGCTTGTAGGCTTGTTATATTGTTTAATGATGAATATACCAAAATAGTGTGGTTCACAAGAAATAATATATAACAATGATCAGCGCAGATGGGTCTCAATTACAAAGATCTTGACGTGAGTTATACAATAAAACGCAGCTGTAACCGCATTCGAGTGGTGACAGACTTCCCTGCCCGTTCTGGCCGATTTCCTGTGAATAATTATTTACGGGGACGCAACGATGACGGGAATCGATCAGCTTGATTTCGTTACATGGGAAAATGGACTAAGGGAAGGCCAGCTGGTCTGGTGATTGTTGAAGGGTAACGGAAAACTGTCCTTTCCATCACTGGCCTATTTCCATCGTGGGGGACCAACTACAGTGCGAAAATTCCTACAAACATACTTTAAGCGCACAGACCAGATATATAAACATTCCCTCTCAAGCTCAACCCTTGATAACAACTATCCGATTACTTTCCTTCCAAATCCAATTACTACCTATACCTATGAAGAAAAAGAAGGAGGGGAAAAACGGTAAAAACTTGATAATATGTACAAATAACTCCTGAATATTTGCTGGTTATTTTCTCTAGATATTTATAAAATCCAAAACATAAATAGAACATTTTATCTTTGTCTATTTTAAGTCACGGTGTACACTATCCAAAAGAGATTTCTGCGTAGCAATGACCGCGACCGAATTCCTTGAAAAACGCACTGATAATCACAACGGTCCTTGTCTAGGTGTTCTTCTGATGACCAAAAATTGTTCTAACCTGGTGTGGACTGAAAGAAATGATTAAATAAATTTCGACGAACAACGTGCAATTTTATACCCAGATTTCGTGAACATCGATTCAATAGGAAGGGAGGGGAGGTAAATGCTCGTAGGAAAGTGAAGGACCTCGGAAGGTTGACTGACGAAATTTTCCTTCCAATTTTCGGCCTTTTCCAACCTATTTTGGAACAACGGTCTTTGTAATTACCACCAAGATATCAGAATTTTTAAACCCCTCTCTCCTCCACTATCTTGGTTTGCATTCAAGTTGCAAAGGTTGTTAAATATGTTTCCAAGATTTTTGGCATTTTCCCGACTGAACGGAGAACGCTGCAAATTATAACAAAGTTATGTTATACAAATAACCTATAAAACCGAAGTGCCAAGTTTTGATGACATACTATTTACGGGGTTCAATAATTTATAGACCAATGATCTGTGAAGAAAGGCTATCTAATACAGAAATAATAAATCATTCTGCAATAATTTTCAGCGTTTTTGTTTTCTGTTCTCAATTCGATTTGTGAATTATACGTAAGGCAACAAATGTGTTTTGGGAGGGGGTTAAACAAATTTTCTTATTGGCCGATTACAAAGGAAAATTATTGAAAATAATAAACCAAAAATCTACGGACGACATAAAGGCAGACGGTCGGATTATCGGTTTATGTAATCTTCCGCAATATATCTACCTTTATAAATGACCAAGAACACGATTTGGTAACTCCTCCTCAAATTATAATCTCATAAATGAAATTGAGAACACTGGAAATCGTTACGCAAAGTTTTATTATGATAGATAGCCCTATCTTTGCAGATTATAACTTACTATAGTCTTCATCTCTATCTCTATTATATCCTATCTCTAAAATTTGTTCGAGAACACTTCGTATGTCAGCGACAAAGTAACGTTTCAGAACCCGTAGAACACGATGGTGCCGTCGAAATTGCTGAAAGATGTGGTCCTCCCAGAAAAATCAGCGAAAAAATGAGGGAAATGACAAAAAAAAGTGTTCCCCGCTATAGTTTTTTTCGCCTTAGACCGAGTAAATTTTGACAGTTTTTGCTCGGGTTGGTCTTAAAATGTTTGTTGAAGTTCCAGTTAGGTCCCACGCGAGTTTTAAGACACGAAATTGTGTTTTCCGATTGTAGTGAATGAAAATGTATACGAAAATGTTGGTTTTCTATCTACCGCTTTCCTTATTCCATCGAAACTTAGGAAGGTCTGAATTCTCTGGAGGGTCTTTCTGTAGGTCTGAAATTTGCCTTCGAACCTCTTGATGGAAGGAACCTGTCGCGCTTGAATGACACTTTCAACAGAACGGTGAAAACGATCTTAGCCCTTCTACACAGATCAAATAATGGCCCATCTTTATTAAACCTACTAAACTTTTCGTGGTTCCACAAAGTTTTACAAGATTTAATTTGTTTGAAAGTAATTTCCAACAGAAAAAAGGCTACCAAGTTGGGTGGGCAGTATAACTTTCTCACGTATTGTAACATGGACGAATAGAAAGGGAAAAGTTTAGCCTTTCTACGCAGATAAATTAATGGCCTGCATGTAGAAAAATAGACGGGGAAAACAAGTACGAACAAACATTTGGCACCCCACAGTTCTGTTAGAACTGAAATGTTCTTAAAACTAAACTTTTCGTGGTTCCACATGAGGTGCCTTGTTTGATAGTCATTTCCAACAGAGAAAAACGTCTGCCAAGTTGGGAGGGAAGTATAACTTCCTTACATAGAAAACGCAGCAAATTATTACACAGCAATTTTTATTTTCGTTTTGCTTCTTTTATAAGAATTATTTTTTTATTGTTATTATTTGTATGCCATTCCCTTGGGATTGTCTATAGAAAGGGATTGTAAGCAATTTTCAAATTTTCCACCACCTCCCGAACCATGGGCAGTAAGTCTCGATGGTATGGGGACTATATATCCAGTCGCATGCATACATCCTGTACCGAACGAGCGAAAAAACAAACCCCTAGCGAGCAAAGCGAGCAACATCCCCCACACATTTCAAATCACCCTTAGTGATCCACCGTTTCCAATCATTCTACATGCCCCACTCAATAGTAAAGACCATCGGATCTATACAGCCATACCAAACTAGCAAAGCCAGCAATATTTCCTACACACGTCGGATTTCAACGAGGTTTTTCCTAAGGACTCGGGATGGACTATATCCCATCGCATTTATACATCCCACAAAGAGCGTGCGAAGGGAGCGTGACAACCCACCCCAAACGAGCGAAGCGAGCATCACCCCCAACACACGTTAAACCAACCCTTAGTGATCTACCGTTTCCAATCATTCTTCAAGTCCCACTCGACAGTAAAAGACCATCGCATCTATACAGCCACACCGACCACGCAAAGCAAGCTACATACCCAACATGTTTCACCTCACCTCAACAGGGGGGTTGACGTGGAGGCGAGCGAAGCGAGCCGGAGTTATTTATAAGAATGAAACTTGGTTTGTCTGTCTGTCGTCTCTATGCTCAGCCAAACGGCTGAGTCGGGGGAGTCTCTTGAGTGGTGGGATCTTCTTGGATTTTTCCGAAAGGGGGCATAAGAGGAGTATACATCTTGCTGCTTCTAGAACAGGGTCAGAAAGGTCAATAAAAATGAGAGCGGCTTCCGACTGTAGTTAATTGACTCATTCTGATAATATTTATTAGATTATGACATACGCCCCACGCTCGGGCGCGAAAAATACGGAGATGTATCAATCAGTTTTATAAATTCTTTTACCATCTGGTTGGGATAGCTCAACGAGCTAAGGCGTCAGTTTCTCATTTTAAACGTCCACGGTTCAAACCCCGTCTCCGCCATTCATGATTTTCAATTTCGCCATTTCTGTTGACCTTTCTGACCCTGTTCTAGAAGCAGCAATAAAAGAGTATACTATACTCATAAGCGAATTCAAAATTTTCTAATCCCACCCGAACGTTTGTTTTTGCTCGGGTTGGTCATAAAATGTTTGTTGAAGTTTCACTTTAGTCCCAAGCGAGTTTCGTGACATGAACTTATTTTTCCCGATTGCAGTGAACGAAAATGTAGACAAAAACGTTGGTTTTCGAGCTTATTCCGTCGAAACGTAGTTATTCTGATCATTTCCTTCGAACCTCTTGATCTCGGGAAGTTTCACGTTTGCCCTTCTACGCAGATAAAATAATGTTCTATATTTATTAAAACTTTATTAACTTCTCGTGGTTCCACATAGTGTCATAAGATTTATTTTGTTTGAAAGTACATAATTTCCAAAAGAAAAAAAAGTCTGCCAAGTTCGGTGGGCAATATAACTTACTCGAAATTGTAACATGGACGTATATAATTAGTTGAAGAATTAAAATGTTCTTAAAACTGAACGTTTCGTTGCCCCACATAGAAAACGCAGCAAATTTTTACACAGCAATTTATTATTTTCGTTTTCTACCTATACCTCATTTATACCTCTATTACGTTTTCTTGGGATTGTCAATGGAAAGGGATTGTAAACAATTTTCAAATTTTCCACCCGATCCCGAATCATGGGCTGAAGGTCTCGATGATATGGGGACTATATCCCATTTCATCTATACTTCGGGCACCGAGCGAGCAGATAAATGGCCTGTCTTTATTAAATCTAATAAACTTTTTGTTGCGTTTGATAGTCATTTTCAACAGAAAAAAACGTCTGGCAAGTTGGGTGGGAAGTGGAAGTTCCTCACATAGAAAACGCAGCAAATTATTACACATCAATTTATAATTTTCGTTTTGCACCTTTTATAAGATTTATTTATTTATTTTAATAATTATTATTATTATTATTTTGCCATTCCCTTGGGATTGTCTAGACAGGAATTGTAGGCCATTTTCATATTTTGCACTCCCACCAGCACGATTGGGGGACAGTAGCTCACTGTTGTTCACAATGTTGTAGCACAAACTTGCTCACAACTGGGGCTGTAGGTCTCGATCGTATCCCTCTATATCCCATCGCATCTATCCATCCCACTCTAAGCAAGCGAAACGAGCAACATTGTCTACAGAAGTCGAATTTCAACGAGGTTTTTCTTACGGACTCGGGATGGACTATATCTCATTGCATCTATACATTCCACAAAGAGCGTGCGAAGGGAGCGAGACAACCCACCTGAAACGAGCAAAGCGAGCAACATCCTCTACACACGTTAAACCTACCCTTAGTGATCTATCGTTTCCAATCATTCTACAAGTCCCACTCGACAGTAGAAGGTCTTCGCATCAATACAGCCACACCGATCGAGCGAAGCGAGCAACATCCCCCACATGTTTAAATTGTAATACACCTCAACGGGGGTAAAGGGGGGCGTATCTTCATTGACATGTACAAAGAGGAAATTATTGAAATTAAATAAAACTCAAGAACTTTTATAGTCCTTCAGTACGTATCAAGATCTGATATCCAAGTTCAGAATGTGCGACTCCAATTCTCTCCATTTCTCTTTGTCTATTGTAAGTCACGGTGTACTACACTATCCAAATCATTTCTCCCTGGCAATTACCGCAAACGAATTGCATGAAACACTCTGAAAATCTCAACGGTCTTTGTCGTGGACTCCTTCTGGCGAAAAATGGTTCTAATCTGGTATCGACTGAAAGAGATGATTAAATAAACTTCGACGAACAGCATCCAATTTCTTGCCCAGGTTTCGTGAACATCGGTTCAATAGTGTGTGAATAATAAAGAGAAGGACCTCGGAAGGTTGACTGATGAAATATTCCTGCCAATTTTTGGTCTTAACAACCTATTTTCGAACATCGACCTTTGTAATCACCTCCAAGATGTTAACATTTTTGACCCCTCCCCCTCCACTATCTTGGTTTGCTTTTCAAGATGCAAAGGTCAGGCACGTAGCCAGAGGGGGGGTCCATGGGGTCCGGACCCCCCCCCCCCCCCCCCGAAATTGTTTGATGAATTAAAAAATTATTCATGGTTAGGGTAGTATCTATCATTTCACTAGCACGAACTACCAACAGAGAATATTCGTCTGATGTGAAATTCTTCAGAAATTATTTTTATAATGCTCATAGGTTCTGCTAATAGTTCCAATACGTAGAGGTAAGATTTCTGAGATAAGAAGTAAGATATTTCGGTACACGGACATGGGTCATGTATACGACCTTAAAGACAGATCAACTCCTCTAGCACTATACCTGAACGACCCGTGTAAGCCTTGCCGTTTAGCAACTCTTCATACCTTTCAGCACTCCACATTTTTATTATGGTGTTCAGAAGCCTTCTGACATCTTCCCATGAAGAGATTCCTTTCCCTCTCTGGAGGAGTACAGTCAGTACACTACAGGACTACACGTAGTACTACAGAGGAAGAAAATTCTCTCCGAATCTCGTATTCCCTCGGCTAGCCCTTTCACTTCATCAGCAAGGAGTTATACGCCGACCGCTCCCTGAGGTTAACTCGTACTGCTTTCCTTGCAGACGCATGGCTCCCTGCTACAGCATGTCCCATCTTAATGTGGTCCAGCCTCCTGGAGAATTTAACATCCCGTCCTCGAAGCCTCTTATGAAATAGTTCTGAATAGGATCAGCATTTGGTATGGATATTATACTTTGAGTACCACGGTTGGTATTCAGGTTCGCAATATTTGGATGTCTGGAGCGTATATATGTAGAGTGAGTTTTCTTCTTGCAAAGCCTCTAGAACGATGGGGACATTGGGTTGCATTGTCTCTTTGACTATTCACCAAGGTATCATCCATGTTACTGAGCTACATAATTACGTTGCTCCAACGATATCACAACAATAACAATAATTAAGTTAACGTTTTTGGAATGTGTGAATGAGACAGAATTTGGAACTCAACTTCGAAGTAGAAATTTGAAGAAGTTTGACTGGTAGTGTGAACCTATCTGGTTCGTTTTCCATCGGTTTTTGGTTAACAAAAAAATTAAAAAAAAAACGCGATCTAACCCTTCGAAAATCGATTTTCTTGCGGAGCGGAAATTCACACAACACATCACCGGGATTAGAAAATTCATAAATTTACTTCATGGGATCTTGCAGTCTAGGGGAAATTTATCTATCCTATGTGCGTCACGGGGTTCTGTATTCCGCTCCACACTTCTTACAATATCTTACGGGGAGAATGTTCCTAGATGTCTTCCTAACTTTTACGTTACGGGATCCTGCAGTACCTTAGAAATCAAGATTAGAAAAATACCTTAGAAATAAGATGGGAAACGAACGCCTTTTACATTTGACCATGATGTCAATTCATTATCCACTGTCGTTCGCGGCTGATGATGTGCTGGATTTGATGTCTTTAAAAGCAAACAGAAAAGTCTTACTATAAACATTTTATGATCAACTAATTACCTAAAAATTGAACTTTTGTTGTTGTATAAAGATCAAGATTTATCATGATTGTAAAAAATTGTTTTAACTGTCACCTAAAATCCTTATTATGTACCTACCTATTAAATATTTTTACCTTATTAAAGATAGTATTTCATAATGTTTGTAAAACATTTCTTCTCCTGTGATTTAAAATTCGTATTTTAAAATTTATTGAAATGGGAAGAGAGCCGATTGGCGAGGGGGGGGGGGGGGGGGGGGATCTGGACCCCCCCCCCCCCCCCCAAGGCAAAATCCTGGCTACGTGCCTGGCAAAGGTTGATTAATAGTTATGCATGATTACAGGTATATTTCCGACCGATGTGTGATTTTTGAGGCAATTCCGAACGTTGAAAATTATAACCCAAATATTTGTTATTTCTGGACTGGATATATCAATGATTCTAATACAGAAACCGGTAGCTGACCTGATTACGTATCACTTTCGGATCCGTCAATAGTCAACTATTCCAAATATGTAGTAATTTCATTATCGATTGTAAGATCAAAACTGTTAAGAAACGATTGGCAAATAGGTGGGTACAAAATCACTCATTTTTCACCGCTCACCTACTCAATTTATTGGTTGTTATCAAGTTTTCGAAAAGGTCGCTTGGGTACCTTGCGGACCTCTGATGTTCCGCGGACTATAAGTTGAAAACCACTGCACTAGGGGGGCCGGAACTCTTCTGATGTGAAATTAGGAGTCAAAGGCAAGACCCATTTTTTTGATAAAATTGCGTGAGTTTGGCTTTGATTAAATGATTGATGATTGAACATGAACATTGAACACACATAAACATTGTTCGATTTAACATGATCGTTTCCCATTTTTTGCATTCATTATAGAGGTGTTAAAATGAATGAAAAATTGACCACTCTTCCGGAAAACCAATTTTTGATCATTCTAAATTAATAGATATGCCGTATAAAAATTACTATACCAATTGTGAATTTAAATGTTGTTATTCGGACTTGTTATATTCACCAGTAAAATATGCAAAATATGTTCCAACCCGAGTCCTCAGTATGCAGCTGAAACGCAGTACGTGACGGTTTGCCGGGTCTCGACGTAGAATATGACGCTGGCAGGCTCGCGTGTGACACTTGGACACTATCCTATCCACGCGCGAGCCGTGTGAAAGGGTGGATGCGCGTCCCCTATTTTTCGATCCTTATACCCGCCACGTTAACTCGCTTGCGTTCAACTCAACCCCCTAGTGTGAAAAGGGCCTATTGTTTCAACACACGCAGGCACTCATTAATCGAAAATTAAGTAGACGGAACAAAAACACCTATTTACGTTTAACTAGTCCGTCATGATGTATATTTCATAATAGTTATAATAAACTCGAGTTCATGAAAAGAGAATTCCATTTAAATTAATCAGTAAAAGACAATTTAGCTTCTTCACTATGGAAAGTAGGGAAACTTTGTGTTTGTGCGAGAAGGAGAAATCATTTTTGTCTTCCAAAATTAAAATTTTTACTAGCTTTTCAGCATTTCAGAGCTTGCTGATCAATTTTGGTTTATTGTTTTCAATGATTAACCTTTGTAATTGACCTAGAAAAAATCATTTTTACACCCCCCCCCCCCCCCCTTCAAAATTTGTTGTTTAACGTTTCAAGATGCGTAGAATCCAAAAAAAAAAAAAAAAAAAAAAAAAAAAAAAAAAAAAAAAAAAAAAAAAAAAAAAAAAACGCCGTCCGCCGAAGCTTTTCTTAAAAAGTATTGGACCAAACTTTAAGAAATTTGGCTTAATAAATCATTTATCGGCCGGGGATGTGCCAGTAACATCGGCATCGCGTTCGATCAACAGTAAAGGGTAGAACCTAAGAGCTGAAATATTCAAAAATCGAGATCTTGAAATCTTTCTATGTAACATGAGTGATTAACATGAGCCACTTACCACCATCAATTGACTGGTCATTCGATAAATTCCTTCATTATACGTCCATTACCTGAGACTAATTCCTCCTTCTATTTCCCGGTTTTACACCTATGCTTCGCAAAAACGAACAAAACATTCGACGCACTTGTCATCAGCCTGCTCAAACGGTTGCAGTGCGCCCGGTAGGTACCTACACATCTACATCTTCCGAGAAGGATAAATTAGAATGGCAGATTGGTAGGCATTACTAATTAAAATCGATATCGATTTAGTGGATAGGTATGTACTTACGCATATCTCTCAATCCTCCACCTATTTTGTTGGTTTTCATAATTTTCCCATCCTATTTTTATGGATAGCGGTATTTTGGAAATCTGATTAGGTAGAGTGGCGAAATAAGGAAACTTCGCCTCGAAATAAATCAAATACGCCTCGTCGAGAAACGAATACCCTTTACCTAATTGGACTTGAACTTGCCGCTAACAGCGGACCTCCAACATGGATAACCTTGTTTCGTTTACCTCAAGTGGAAGGCTCAAATTTCGCAACCAGCAAGTCTCCAATTCTTTCCTTACCTATCGACCTTTTTTAAAAACGTTTACTGTGAAGCGCAAAATTGTGGAGACCTGGAACTGTAAAGGTGTTATCCCTTTTAGGAGGCACGATGCGCCATGTCCTGATCATATATTACATGCGGGGTTTAATAATTAGACCAATGATCTGCATAGATGGGCTACCTACCACAGAAATAATAAACCTTTGTGTAATGATTTGCAGCGTTTTTATTCTATGTCGGTCTGTCTGTGGTGAATTCTTGCCTTGCCCAAAACTATAGGTACTAAGTTCTAGTCCGATATTGATGCGGATTAGTTCGGGGTTGTGCGGATTAGCTTCGAGATTGTCCCCTATAACTTTCATCGACGTCCTATAAGCCGATCTCGTCCAAATTTGAGGAGTAGTCGGATTTATGTTCCAGGAATAAGCCATATGATTTATATAGCTATTCACTGAGAAGTAATTACGGCGCATGCGTAAAACTAGAACTGATTGACACAGACAATACTTCAAGACTAATTGACCGGATGTTATTAAATTTTCTGGGATTGTGCGGGTTGGCGCCTAGATGATGTCCTACAAATTTCATTTCCGTTGGATTGATAAAAGTCAGTACGCATGCGCAAACGTGAATTTGTTATAACGTCGATTTTTCATGATCTATTTTTCCTATTTCGTTCTAACTCGAGGGGTTATTGAGTATACGTCGAAAATGATTCCCGAAGTATTTTACGGCAATGGTTAAGTAATATATATATTGCACATGCGCAAAACTAATATTAGTTGACACTCTGAGTCTAATAGGCCGATTTTCATGAATTGTGCGGGTCAATTTGTAGATAGTCTTCTACTAATTCCATTCCCTTATATGTATTTTATATGGTGAATGCCGTTGGAATGATAGTACAGTATGTACAAGCACAACAATTATTTACGGCTCTATTTTGTATATTGGCATGTCCTATGCCTTACTGTTCTATTTTCATTCAATCATTTTGATTCGAATCTACTTTGTTCTTCAACTGATTCTATACTTCCATGTGCACCGCCTGATGTCCGGTACCGCCCGACGCGGCAATAAACCAGAAGGACTAAGCTGGGAACAGATTGTGATAAGCAGGTTACTTGATAAGGTTATATTAGACGCGGCTCTGTATCGGGGAAATGTGATGTGTCGGTATCAGTTTTAAGAGATTGTGAAATGAGCTCACACGGAATTAAGGGGGCACTTTGATGAGACTTTGATGAGGCTAAATCATTTGAGTCCGATACTTTATTTCGTCAGGACCGGTTCGTAGAGGGACCCTTCTCTCATACTAGGGGTTTTCAATAAAACTTTACCTCTCTCTAACAGAGCTACAGTTTCAATTTACCACTACGATGTTCACTTAGTAATACGAAACAACCATAAATTCTTCAGGGACATTAAAATAGGTTGTAACATGTAACATTATGAGGGGAAGCTACACTTCCCTCACACTTGGCAGACGTTTTTACTGAGTACACATCAGTTCTCATTCGCAGTCATGTGGAAGCTAAAATGTTCTATTTACTTATACATAGGTATCAATAATCAACCCATTGTTTTCAAGTTTGATGGGATCTAAAGATCA
>CM061040.1:84677129-84734629 GCA_030762985.1 Adelphocoris suturalis
AACAAGGAAAGAGGAACTGAAAATGAACGTAGACAAATGTAAGATTCACAATGGATCACAAATCAGCCGTATGCAAATAAACTACCACCGCTAATTATCACTCCTAAAACAAATACCCATGAAAAGAGTAGCTGATGCTAATTGCGTGTATAAAATCACTAAATTATATTGTTGTTAACCCTGCACAAATAAACTGGTCGTAAAGTTACCTTATCGTACTCGTATTTGTGTATAATTTAAATACGAAATTAAGGGGAATATGAAATGGGGCTCTTTCTGGCTCTCATACGAGTACCATCGTCTAAGAAAGCAGGAAAAAAATGTCCCAAAAAAGGTCGGTAAAAATTTATTAATAACATATTTTTCGAGCTTTGGAATACAGACTTAAATTTTTAAATACAAGCCCAGCTTTACACAAAAAATAAATAAATAAATTCTGATATTAAAAAAAAGTTTAAAACTATTCGTACTTTGTAAATGCTCTAGATCCTGATTTTTAGCAAATTTTCGAATTGTAGGAAAATATTGCTCCAATAAATTTAAAAATCAAAATTTACGAGATTTTTCTATTGGAAATTTGTTTTGAGGCCTCCAAAAACGTTTCCAAGAATACAAAACTTTTTCATATAGCTGTTTAGGGTGTCTTCGCTAAAGAAGTCCCTCCTTAACTTTTTTAAGAAACATTTTAGAAAAATATAATAAAATTTAAAAAATTGAAACTTTAACCTCTTAATTTCGGAAAAAATGGGAGCAACGCACATTTTCACATGATAACACCCAATTTTCATTGAAGATACGGATTCCTCATGAAATTTTAATAATAAAATGACCCATTAGATCGAAATTAAATTACATTTATTAGTAAAAAACCTACGCTTTAGTAGTCCGATTTAACGTTATTAGAGCTAATCATCTTTGTATACGAAGTATTATAGTCGTAGGTATTTAAAAATAAGTACATTGGCCTAGGTAATCGGCATTTACTCAAAGAAAAGTATTGAAATAAAACAGATCTCTTACCTACACTTCACTAGTCCATCAATAAGTTAACACAATAATTTATAACGAGCTCGTTTTTTGCTTTATTATTTTCATTAATGAACCTTTGTAATCGACCAAGGGAAAAAAACCGCTGCAAATTATTAGACAATGGTTTATTATTTCTGTGTTAGGTAGCCCTTCTACGAAGATCATTGGTCTATAATTATTAAACCCCGTATGTAATTTAGGATCAGAACATGGCGCATTGTGCCTCCGAGAAGTGTTCACACTTTTGCAGTTCCAAGATCCTGCAATTTTAAGCTTCACAGTAAAAAAAAAAAAAAAAAAAAAAAAAAAAAAAAAAAAAAAAAAAAAAAAAAAAAAAAAAAAAAAATTGGTAGGAATTTTCAGCTAACCCACAAATTCCCAGAAAATTTAATCAGAATCTGATGATAACTAGACCTTTTTCCTGGGAGTGCACCTTCGCGCATGCGGAAGAGCTAATAATGATGAAATCATGTTGAAATTAACAAGAATAATTAAACCACTGTCCCCCAACTATGCACCAAATTTGAGCGGGATTGGACGATTAGGGCGTAAAAAAAATGATGCTTGAAGAAATTTACGTTTGCGCATACGCAAAATGAAGTAATGATTTTAGAAGTATGGAATTATTAGTGGACCATTTACACCCTAACCCGCACGTTCTCTGAAGGTTTCATGGAAATCAGATGAAAACTGTTGAAATTAGGCTCGTTTAAAAAAGAATACATATTAGCGCATGCGCAGTAGCTACTAAAGATAGGATTATATTAAAATTGCTGGGGAATGCTCAAATTCACCTCTTTCACCTATCCTCCGAATTTGAGCAATATCGGCCAACAGGGGCGTGACAAAATGATGCTTGTTGGAATTTACGTTTGCGCATGCGCCAAGTGAAGTATTGATTTGGGAAAAACGAAACTCATAGAGGACCATTTTCTCCATAACCCGCACATTCCATGAAAATGTCATAAGAATCGGTGTAATGATGTCCGATCAGCTGTGAGGAGACCGGCCTCAGCAGTGACCCCACCTCGAAACGCCGACCAACCGAGGATTTATAAGACCCACGAGCTCCGAAATCCGGCATCTTTCGACACTGCACAGCCAACGCTTGGTAACGATTGGCACTTGTTATCCTGCACCGTGATTTGGATCCGGGACGAGTAGCTACCGTCTCGTCAACGACAGTGCCATCATGGAAGCCCTCTTCTCAGTGCCTCTCTGCTGCTCGTAGACGACTAGACCTTCCAGATCTTCAAGTCTCTACCGAGAACCAAGATACAACGAGGAGAGACTTTAGGGTAAATTAGGTTTTAAAAAGATTGTATCAATAAAGGGGGAAAATTTATCACTCTCTTTGTTTAATATCAACTCTTCCCTAAATTCCTAATCCAGTACTGAATAGGGTACTGACATAATGGTGGAGGCGCCGGGCAATCATAGAAGTGTTAACGTGGAGATAGTTACTAGTATCTTAAATGATTTAAATGAATTTCCTATACTTTCTTCATATTTGTTCAATAATACAATTTCCCCTTTTTATATAAAAAATTTCTAATTCTTTCTTAATTTCTTCAATAAGTAGTCTTAATATCTTGAATAAATTTTCCTTTTTTAAATAAATGATTATAAATCTATCATTAAAGTATTATGAATTGAAGGTTTTGCGGGGGCGTACCTATTTTTTGGCGCTACTCCATCATTATGTCAGTGCCCACTTTAGAACTAGTTTAGGAATTTAGGGAAGAGTTGATATTAAACAAAGAGAAAAAGTAAAAAAGTGCATAAAAAGTGCGTGTATCTTCCATATCGACTTAGGTAAGATTTGTGGACTCAAATGGAAGACCTGCCTCCTGATAGATCTGCAAGTCACTAGTTGAACGGGCTGAACTCAGTGCTTTGGATGCTACTATACTTGACACTATCACGAAATGTCGCTCAGGAGGAAGAAACATTTTTTATTTAGGCCAAGCGTTCGTCAATGAGGCACACATTTTCAATGTCTTGGCAGTCTCCTAATAAACTCGGAGCGGTTGAACCGCGTAGGAAAGTGAAGGGAAAGAGATGGGGTTTGTACCAACAGTATTGAGTTTTAAATATTTACAATAAGGTGAATATTTAATTATATAGTAAGGGGATATAACAGAAAAGCCCCGGTACGTATACGGGTGATTCTCTCAGTTCAATGAATTATGAAAATTTTTGTGTATAAAGAGTGTTTAAATTTAATTTTTTTCTACTTCCCTCACGAGAAAACAGCATGAATAACTTTGAATTTAAAATATGGTCGTGAAGTAGGTCCATTTTTGGTTGTGTTAGGAATACATTAAGGTAGGTTGAAGTTATATAACAAAAAAGGTAAAGAAGTAGCAATTTAAATATTTTTTAATTTAAAAGGTTGTGAAGTAAGAACGAAATTTACATATTATTTCATTAAAAAAATTACAAAATATGAGTAACGGTCTACTTTGTTGATAAACGAAAAGTTTGAAGGCCAGCGGAGCGGAGGGAAATTCAGACACCTGTGAGGGTATTTATAATATACTCGTACTTAGGTATAATTATTAATATCTATATCACAACCTTTTTAAAAAAATTAATTTTATTCAATCCGTACATAGATCCCAGCTTAATTCACTTATATTTTTATTTCAGTTTGATCATATTTGTCTCTCTAGTCGTTTTGGCATCTGAAAGTCGTTCACAGAGCCTTCCTTGGTCTTTCGGATTTTGCACAATTCCACCATTTTTGAGAGATTTTAATGCATCAGCCGTAAGTTGAACTAATTGGTAAGATATATTAAAACAATATAATCATTTGGGTGCTTATAAGTTTATCAATAAGATTCTGGATTTAATATTAAACGCTGCAAAATATTACACAAAAGGCTTATGATCTGTTTGTACTGTTCCTTCTGGATAGATCAGTTTCCTTCACAACAGATACACTTTCATCGTTAGAAATCATTACAAAGTGTTGATGAGTTGAGTTGGCTGCTGCAATGCAGTTGATGGTAAAGAACTCCGTCAGTGCTCTGAATCCCTCATTGGTCTGATTGGGGTTCGGAAAGTATCGGCGGAACCCACAACTCTTATAGGAATGAACGTTTTTTTAGCGCTCTGAGTTTCGTATATTTTCCCAAATAACATTGGCATTCACGTACGTCTATTCGTGTATTTCTAAATATAATCATGTACCTCTACAAGTTCATATTCTAATCTTGTTTGTTATTATACTTATGACCCAGATGATTTTTTTTCTTGTTCCAGTATTTTACCGGAAAATGGTACCAGCAGAGTAGCTACGGGGATTTTTTCAGCAAGGGTGTTGGAATTTGTCCGACAATCGACAATGAAATCACACAGAATGGAGAGATTCGTCAAAAATACTACAGTTATCAACAACTGTGAGTATTCATGGTGTCTAGGACATATTTATATTTCCTTTAAGTTATTCGTTCAAATGTATCAATCTATGGTATTTCAATTCGGATAGGGCGTTCAAGTCAACGTGGAAATTCTCGTTCCGGTATCTTGGTCCCCAAAAATCTGTCCTTATGTCACGCCCAACAAGTTGGGAGTGGCTGATAACTTCCTCAAGTCCGTAACATGAATACTGAAGATCATTGAAAAATTTTAAAACCATTTAGAAGGTAAACTATTCAATCCCTGAAAATTTCCAATTAAATCGTATGAAAACTGCTTGAAGTAATGCTAACAGCAGCTACTAATGATAGGACCGTGATGAAACTTGACTGCTCTCCGAATAGGCCTTGAGAAAATGACGCTTGATGGTAAGACCTATTGACTTTTGAAAGCTGAATTTCCTAGGGGACCATCCTCATCGTAACCCAAGGGCAGATCAAGGATTCATCTTGAGAGGGTGCTAGACACTCAGTTTTAACCATTTAAAAATCAGAAAAAATCAAAAAGTTTTTGGATAAAAGGCTTCTTGGATGGTGTTTAAGATTTTGTTTTCTTGTTCGATTACAACGGTTTGTTATTGATCATAATTGACCAGAATATATAACAGCTGAACGAAGCCATCTTTTGAATAGCAGAGTGGAAGATTAAAACACTCTGGAGGGAACTGAAAATAAGATATTGCTAAGAAACCTACATGCCCCGGGAACGCTCTTGCCCCGACTTACCCTAATAATGTTTTCACTTCTTCTTCTGGTAACGCTTCTGTTCAAAAATTTATTTTTGTTGTAGGACTATGTCATATTCTACTATAGATGGAACTGCTAAAGTATCAGATATCCAAAACGGCCAAGGATACGTTGCAATAACATACGACATACTAAACGGTATGGGGGTCTTATAATAATTTAAGTTTGCAGTTAAGATTATAATAATAAATTTTTACTGTTCAAATTATAATCTCTGTATTGAAAAATCAACAGGTATTTTGCCATACAAAGCACCCATATACATAGTTGGTACTGATTACGATAACTGGGCTGTGATTTTTTCCTGTCGACAACAACTTTTTTTAAAGCTGGGTAAGCATACCTATGGTTTATATTGATGAGTACCTAACTCAAAATATTCATATATCTACTCATTTGAAATTGTTAAATAAATTATCTACATGACCAAATAAAACTATGAAATATGGTGAGGTTTGGCACTCTTGGAACATTCAAAATAATTGACTTAATGATCAAAATGTTACAGAAATGTCATGGACCCTAACGAGAGTCAGGGACGGGGCTGCTTACAGCAACATTATAAATCAAACCATTGTAAATGCTGGACTGGATGCTAATAAGTTCGTCACTTCCACCAATGTTGGATGTGGACCGGATGAACCTAGTCTGTGAAAATACTGTGAATAATATCGATTTGTGAAAACTGAAACTGATAAGGGAATGTCTACTGCCTTACCCCCACATCCCCTCAAAATTTGGTCAAAATCTGATGGAAACTGTAGGAGGCAAACTGTCCTTTCTATTTAAATACATCGTAAGCCCATTGATAGAGTTGGCTTTTATTGTTCTTAGATCTACTTAGATTTTTTTTAAGCGTTTATTTGTTAATATATCAACTAGATACATCTGAAATACTACACAGGTAATCATCTAGTTACGTCGTTCACATAAATTACGCATTATTCAATTGTGTGGGTTCATTAACATACACGAAACCACTGCCGCACATCAGCACCCTAGGTCAAATGGCTTGGTTCTTTTCAGTCGTCGATTCATTTGTGAGTTATCGAGAAGCTGGATGGCTTCTGGATTGGTAAGTACAAGGGGCCTCTCTTCATAGCCCCTGGCGCATCTTTTGGTAACATAACTGACTCTCTCGATTTTAAGGCCCTTTTGGAGGTCATCATTACGAATGTAGGTACCACGGAGCGTTCACAATAGTCCTCAGCACTTTATTCTGGAACGTTTGTATATTTTCATACTACTTTTTAGAGTGCATCCCCATAGCTGTACCTATACCATGGGTCCGAATGGGCATTAGTGCTGTTTTCTATATCAGCAATTTATTTTGTTCACTTAGATGAGAGTTGGCCCATCAGCCAATATAGCTTCCTGAATTTCATTGATAGCTCTTTTTTTCTTCTATACGTGTTCTTTCCACTTCAGCTTCGCATCTAAAGTCATTCCCAGTACTTCGCTGAATAGGAATATGGGAACGTACATTGATTTAGTAACATCGGTACGTTTGTACTTGTGTTGTTGGTGAACTTGACATGGACGGTCTTAGTTTCGTGTGGCCAATAGCATGTGTGGCTTTTTGTAACTTTTCTGTAGATTTTTCAACTAAGTCTGCAACTGCCAAAGTTGCTGTATCTGCAATTTTCCAGGATTGCGGTACATGTTTCAATCGAAACGCTGCATTTATGAGGTATAGTAGCTTGCGCAGATCAATACCGAGTAGTTCTTTTATCACTTGGCCAGTGATTAGGTCACATCCTGGCACTTTCCTTGTTTTCAGCTCATGCTTAATGTATTCAGCGAGTTTCTGGAGCTTGACAGGTGCAATGGGTATGCTATCTATTCTATTTTATAGGTTCAGAACTTCTCCACTCGTTGATTGCTGCAGGGAGTTCAGAATTGCAACTTTACGAACTTCATAGTTACATTCTCCAAGAGTTGGTATTATGGTTCTACGTCTTTATTATTGTACATGCAGCCATCTATTGATGTGTTTAAGTAGCGGACTGATCACCTCGGAGAAATACAAACATATCTATTTTCTTGTGAAAAAAAGTTCGCTTCACGAAATGTCGAAAGGTGGTTTGGTTCGTGCATAAACTTATTTCAGTGATTTAAAGTGACAGTGAGAGTATGGATGAATCGAGGTCTGATGATGACAGTTCCGTCGATGTGAGCGAAGTAGAAGAAGATTGGAATGTTGAAGGTTTTGACAGAAAGGATTTCTTAGAGGCCCGCGAAGATTCGGATGACTTTACCACGGCGGGAAACCAAGATCCTGATCAAATACTGCCGGAATCATCTTATCATGGTTGGGATGAACCATTTGAAATAGCGATTGACGACATGAACGTGGGTAAGATAAATGCCCACTTTTAATAATTCAGATATAGACGAATTCAGATTTGTGAAGATTGAGCGTATTTTCTATAATATAATATCTCAGAGTTGAAGGGTCTTATAGAATTTCAATGTATAATAACTGCCTCCTTGATTACTACACAATACTTCTCTAGTAACGAACATCAACATGGTTACAATAATTAAGGAGTAGGTGTACTCCCATAGAACTCCCCCTCATATCGATCACGAATTCATGCGGACAGGTAAATTGATAAATCACCCTGAAGAAGTTTGTAATCTTGAGAGAAGATCCTGATCTGCTGGCTGAGGTCTTGCATTCTCCTTTTGAGGTCTAGGTAGCTGACAAAGCATTGATTGATTCTTCCTCACTTCTCCTTCCTTAGTAGCAATGAGGAGGATCTTGGTGCTACCTGTTCGACAAATGTCCACTGTCCAACTGTCCTGTTGTATTGTCCAGGTCGTTCTGATCGCTAGCCATTTCTTGAAGCTATTACGATCAATGTTTTTAGGTTTTAGTTATGCAGGAAGAACAGGAACTCGTCGACGGCCCTGGAGCCGTCCGGTATTCCAGGAATGCGAGTGTGGGATCGCTATTCTTCAGAAACATCCGCATTTGGACTACACTGTCTGCTTCCCCGTTGGGTGCAAAGGGCTACTAGCCATCATTCTAAATCCAAATTCAGACGCAATCGTTTTCCATTCTCTGCTCATGAATTGGGATCCTTAGTCTAAAAATATAACTCCTGGTTTCCAAAATGGAGTGAAAGTAGCTTTCATTTTCTTTATCAACTCAGCAACCGTAATTGTTGACGTATTGATGACTTCCAGATAAAGCGAAAGGTAGTCAATAACTGCCAAGTTGGACGCCTTTTTGTATTCAAAATGGTCTAAACCTATCAACTGCCAGGGGTAGTTTGATGTTTCTGATGGGATCATGTCCCATTTTCTTTCGTTTTGATATTCAGCACAAGTGTGGCAGTTTTCGATGAATGTATGGATTGCCTCCGTTATTCCAGGCCAAAAAACCGACTCACGAGATCGTTATTTGGCGCGACTTACCCCATGATGTCCATCGTGTAACCTCTCATAATTTCGCCTCGGATTTCCATAGGTATGACAATGCGATTTTGATAACACAATAATCCATCCATTATATTGAGATACTCACGAAATGTATACCACGTTTTGATTTGATCTGGTACAGTTTTTTCATACGTATGCCATCCGTTTTCTACTAACTTACGAATCGCTTGACATTCTTTACTGAGTTATTGGGTTTCTCCGATTTCATCAAATTTGGAAGGTGTGGCTGGAAAATTCGTTGTTATTAATTTTACATGTGCTTCAATTCCATTAAAAATTTTATGTTAATCAGATTTATCTTTTAATTACGCTCGACTGAGTGTATCAGCAGTGAACATGGATTTGCCAGGGATATGTTAAACTACATAATCAAAGTTCGTCAGCCTCATTTTAAAACTTTGTATTCCAGATGTATATGCTATCATAATCTTTATCGTTTAGCAGAGATACTACTGGTCTGTGGTCTGTTAAAATTTTAAATTTCTAACCTAACAGGAATTTTGAGAATTTTTCAGTTGACCAGGCGTCGACGTGTCGAGAGAGTGTAGAGAGTACCGGGCAGTGCTGGGTTGGATCAGATGAAGCGATGAGGATATCATCGAGATATGAGTGTGTGAATTGTAGATCCCGGAGTACATAGTGCATAAATTGCTGCCAAGTCTGTGGAGCGTTACAAAGTCCATAGTTCATGCGAGTGAAGTGGAAAGTACCAAAGGGAGTGATGACTGCTGTCTTGGGAATGTCCGGGGATGTGTTATGCAATGTAGAAAGGCTCAGGAAATATCAAGTGTTGAGTATACAGTGGTACCATGGAGAGAGGTAGTGAAGTCATGAAGGGGTGAGGTATGGTGTATCTATCAGGGAAAGTGTGAGAGTTCAATGCTCTGTAGTCTTCATTGGGCCAGACGTCTCTGTTGGGCTTCATGGTGACATGGAGTGGGCTTGACCAAGGAGAATTAGATGGCTGAACTGTGCCATCACGTAGCAGTTTGTCAAAGAACTGCTTAGTTTTCTGGAAGATGGCAGGGGTGAGTCGGCAAAGTCTAGCGTGGCAAGGAAGTCCGGTCGTCTTACTGTGGTGATAGATAGGGTTGTGTTCGGAACCTGTGAAGGATGAATGAAATTCAAAGAGGAGCCTCAAGAGTCATGGAGCAGCCGAACAAAGGGTTGAAGAGCATGACTCTGAAGGTTGGACAAGGTTGACAGTGCCACCGACGAATTGTTGCACAGCAGTGTCAATGAGGCGTTTGTTAGTGAGGTCAACGAGCAGGCCAAAGTGATCCAGGAAGTCAGCTCCTAGGATAGGTGAAGTGACGTCAGGTTCTATGAACTCTCATTCATACAGTGGTAGTGATGGAAGATACACTGAGGCGAGATGAGTGCCAAGTGCGAATTCGTCCTCCATTTGCTGAATAAAGCCTGTGAGAAGAGGGGCTGTAGCGATTGAGAAGTGTGTTAGGAAGGAGAGATGACACCGTGTTGACTAGGAAGGAGACCCGAGATTGACGACACTTGATAAAGAGACATTGTTTCTTGGTGGAGAGCACAAACGTTACTGTCTGTCAGACCGTGCTGAGGCATTTCCCAAAGGCTGACCATGTGTCCATGTGCAGGGTTGTAGACAGTTAAGTGCCTCTGAATCCCATCGGAAGTGGTACCAACTATATCTAAGTGATGGAGGTAGAGCAAAGTAGGATCTGTGTCGGAGCTGTTGTCTAGGGCGAGGAGAGGATGCCATGTGCCTCGAAATAGATCGAGATTGTGAGGCTGGGAATCTAGAAGAAGCATAGTTGGGAAATGAGATGACTGCGGTGTGGCTGAGTAAGACTAAGGGCATGTTACTGTGGTGATATCCTGGATTTGTGAAGCATCATTATCGGAAGAGGAAGCATTGACTAAGGTTGGTGACTGGTTGGCCAAGGGGAGAAGACGTGCTGCTGCTAGTGCCAATTTGGTAATGTCAGTCTCAGAAGATGAGCCTTCAACGAGACGGATTGAGTCAGGAAGTACTTGTAGGAACGATTGGCGAAGCAGAGATGAGGGTGTGTCTGTAGGTAGGCGTCTACAAAGGTTTCTGGCGTAGGCAGAGGGAGTAGAGTCGTCGAAGGGAGTCGTAGCGAGAAGCTTCATCAGATCGGAACCATCTGTGGGCTTGTAGATCACACGGAGCCGAGAGCAGAGATTAGTGTAGGAAGAAGTGCTAGCAGGGTTGATATCCATACCTATTTCAGCCGATTTGGAGTCGAGTGCGAGAAAAGCTCAACGAAACTTGGCTCCTTCTGTCGTAAGACCCTCAGTGACGCATGTGAGGTTGAGCTGCTTCATCCAGACAAACGTGTTGGCCGAATTAAATGGGGGAAGCTTGACTGAAGTAGCTGTCTCCTCATTGGCCATCCTGCGTGTGTGTGTGTTTACAATTTTGCCTGTATCAGAGAAACAGATGGGATACGATCTATGGTTTTGACTTATTAAATAACCAATAGGTAATTATTCGGTCAATCTACAGCAGGAAGGCTCTAAAAGGCCTTAGTGGATTTAGGACAGTTGTACACTTGTCTCAACTGCCAATGATGGGACAGCTATCCCTTGGAGACCTCGAGAAGGGGCGACTTGTGGTGGGAGAAAGCACCGAAATCGGCTCTGCCACTCGGACAGGCTGAAGGAGAGGGAAGATGGGTGCCATGTAGAGGGAGCACCTTGCCATTGATGGCAGTGGATTTGTTCGGGCGCAGAAAGCAGAGAATCGTATGCAGTGAGGCTTAGAAGCTATCTCCCTAGCAGGGGGGTCGTCGTGACGAACAGAAGGCCGCAAGATCACGTCGGATGTCCCCAGTATAATGATTGATTCTAATAGGAAGTAGGTTAGAGATGTAATAACTCCAATCTATTATAGAAGTCTATATTTAAGTGGCTTCCTGGCTCTTTTATATCGGATGGCCTGGTGAGGGGGACCTAGATTACATGACAAAGATGATTCCACTGGTCCGTGTTTACTACAGGTGTAAAGGTACGGGGTTTAATAATGGCAGACCAATGATCTGCTTATAAGAGCTAGGTAGAGGCACCAGCAGTACCCACCCTTAAGCAGCCCAGTATTGGTATTTACGATGTGATTTCTTTATTTCTCCGTTCTTTCTTCCAGTCCTGGGTTTTCCCTTTCCTCCCAACGTCTGCTCTATCGAATGGCTATTTTTAAAAATCGAATGCACTGATTAGTTTTACGAAAATCAAAGAAAAAGAAACCAAAATCTGTAGCCTGTAGTCGCCACCAAAATCTTTAGTAGTAGCCACTGTAAGGGGTGCCTACTACTGGAACCACTCATTTTTCAGGAAAACTATTAATATCACTGTGATCCTGATGAAAATCTAGCTTATTTTTATGTTGAATATGAAACAACACGAAAACTCAGTACTGGCCACATGATGGCTACTGCAGAAATTCGCTAGGTTTTCAAGAGCTGGTAGTAGCCACCCCCTCAAATATGACCCTAATTGTCTAAAATCCTACGTGAAACAACTTGTAATACATCAGGAAATAACCAAGGAACGTGAGTAAAACGAAACAATCCCAAAAAGTCCTAGAATAAAGTGAAATATTGAGGAAAACGAGGACTTAAAAACTCCTTAGTCAATACCGTTGATGAGAAGCTCATCTGATCAACTGTCAGTCCATCTGGATTATAAGGTGCGTTGCTGTCTCACTGGTGACTTTATTATGGCGGGAACGGTTGGAATGCGCAGCTGACATCTCCTGCTTTAAAATAGCGCTAATTTCAAATGTCTTGATGGCGCCAAATCCTTATTTTTCAAATCTAAAGTTCATGGGTGGCAACTACTGGCAGGGGTGGCTACTACCGGTGCCTTCACCCTATCTGATACAGAAATAATAAACCTTTGTGTAAACATTTAAAGCGTTTTTTTTTTTTTTTTTTTTTTTTTTTTGTTTTGTGTTATACGAGCAGGTACACTATGTTGAACTACTTCTTTAGGTTACGTCAGTGTCTTTGCTTATGTGTGTCCTTAATAGGTAAATTATTGTAAGATTTTACGTAGCATTTTCGACAACACCAAAACTGTTTTGTAGGGATGGATTATCGGGCTTTACCAATAATACATTAACGGATATTGTGAATTCGCCGAGAAATCCACAACACCACAGATATTTCCATGTTTTGCGCAACACCCGTACTCCAAGAGGTAACGAGAGAACCGAATTTACCAACTAAATAGGATGGATACCTAGTTAACTTTTACTAATTATGGTAAATCAATTAAGTACTTGGACCTAGATTGTGTATAAAATGTTATAAATAATCTATTTGTTTTCGTTTTGTTGTCGTTATGTTCGCTTGCGTCCTTTCGTTACGTAAGAAGGTTATAACAGTGGGGGGGGGGGGGGGGGGACGCCAAACCTAGATTGTTTTTGTTATTATTGTAGTCAATTCGTCATAATCTAACGTAACGGGTTGCATTTTTTTTCCAGATATCTCCTAGGAACGAGTCTAAAACATAATTTTCAGCTTTACCGCTTTTCCGTTACGATTTTCAGTTATGCTTTGTGTGACGCAAATCGTAATAATTTCCCACCGAAGGGGCCATAGTACAGACATTGAAATGTCAAAAGTGTATTTTACAAACTCCTCAACAATCGCTGCTGAAAAATTGACATTTCCTTACTCTGTGTAGATGATGCTGCTTGTTGTTGAATGGTATCACGTAATAACATGTGATTATGGTTTCAATAAACGATATTAGATATGCCCCGAGACTAAGAATATTTTGAAAATTGATAAGGCAATGTGCGAGGGGGTACCTAGGTGCTTACCACAAATAAATCAATTATAGCTTAAATATGATGCTATACTTTATGTAAAATATAGATCTACCTACTCAGTAGCCAATTTCGTACCCTATTTATCCTATATATCCAAAATAAGCGTTCCTTTCAACCATGCCTTTCCTCGAAGGATGGAGCGGTCCGAGTAAATCAATGGCTACACGGTCAAAGGGTGTACCCGCCCGTCGTGTACTTTTGCATGAGGGCCCTTGTTTTCTTACGTTTCCCTCTGGTATAGCTCGACAGCTCTTGCCAAACATCCTTACTACAAAACTTCAAGAAAGGCCATTCTAACTACAAGAAAGGCCTTTGTGTTCTTAAATTGGGTTCTTATTGTTCTCCGATGTTTCTCCCCAGGAACTGAGGCATCTTCAAGGAGATGAGAATTATTCAAAATATCAAATTTAAAATGGTGCAACCTCTATTAATTTCTTCTTGTTAAATTTCAAGAAATGTGTTAAAATAATCACTAAACACGACTAAAAACAGCTAGTAATCGTTGAATCAATATTTTTAGCAGAATTTTAGTCAAAAAAGTTTAAAAATGATGAACAAGAACATCAAAAATATAGGTATGCACAAATTTATGCTTGAAATTGTACTTAAATATAATTAATATCCACCGAAAAATAGATAACACTGTCGAAAAAGCTAAATATCCAAAATCTTATTTGAATCGCAGAATATTATTGAGAACGAGTTATTTTTCGATAAAGTTTGTAGTTAACAATTTCGTTTCACTCAGTCCTCAATTTTCAGAACAATGACACCTAACATAATATATTATATTACCTTAAAATAATTTACGAAAATTCGCTTATACGATCATGCACCATGACTGGAACTTTTTATTTTTACTAGACTACTAATTTAATAGGAAACGCCATCAAGCGCAATTTTCTACCTCAATCCACCTTCAGGATAAAAGGTTTTTTCCCACAAAAATCCTGTCTTTAGAGTTAAAACCCCAAATTTCTGTTCTCTTAACCAATAAATAACCAGTAAATAGCTTGCTAATGTATGCTGTGGGTACACTTCCACTTGTTGAAATCGCCACTCATAAGACAAAATCGGTATGCAGACGATTCTGCATGTACAGGGTCGCTGATTCAGTTCTAAATTGGTTTGATTGTCTTCGAGATAATGGTCCACAATAGGGCTACAATCCTGAACCAACCAAGTGTGTTCTACTTGTTGAAGACGGGATGGAACAAGAGGCGGATTGGGTTTTCAGACACCTTGGAGTAACCTTTCATACTCTCACCGATTTTTGGGCGGAGTAATTGACTCTTCACAACAAGATCTGCGAATTTATGTCAACTTCAAGGTCAATCAATGGGTTGAGGATACTCTTCAGATAGCAAAAGCAGCCTCAAATAGTCCCCAAGCAGCCCATGCTGTAATGTCACGGTCACTACAGCACGAATGGACTTTTGTACAAAGAGTGATTGAGGGACGCAGAGATCGACAAGAGTTATTGCCAGCACTCAGCGGAAGAGGGGTGTCTGATGCAACATTGTCAGAACATCCTGCTCGTTTGGGTGGGCTAGGAATTCGAAATCCGACACAGATGCACTCAGACGCATTTCAGACATCAATAGTATCCACGCTCTTTCTCTCAAGAGCAATTAAAGAAGCCTCACCTCTTAATAGGAATGAGCATCAAGAGCATGCACATTCAGCGGTGAGATATGCACAAAAGCGAAAGAAAGATGAAGATCAACAAGCACGTCTGAGAGCCATTTCAAAACTACTAGGTGATCAGCGTTGCACAGTTGAGCGTCAAGTCCAAGGCCACACTTCTCAATGGATGACAGTGATTCCCTCGTATCATATTCATTCGACCTATCAGCAACACAGTTTAGGGAGGCTGTGGCTCTAAGATACGGGGAAGAGTTAGAAGGTCTCTCTCAAAATTGCGATGGATGTGGAGCCAGCATGAACTTGACCAATGCACTGAATTGCAAAAAAGGAGGTCTAGGAAAAAACGGTCACGACCACTTCCGATATTGTTGCGCTACTCTTGCGTCATTGGCTCGGGAAGGGGTCACAACAGAGCCTGTGTTGAGAGAGCCTTCTGGGAGTTCTCCAGCATTGGTTGCAGACATAAAGGCTCAGGGTGTGTGGGATAGCGAGAGAGTTGCATTTTTGATACAAGAATTGTTAATGCAGATTCTCCATCTTGTCGCACCCAGGACTGGCAGACTGCTTCCAATCAGGCCGCGCAACATAAGCACGCGAAATACGACGAGGCAGCAGAATATCTGTAAAGACGGTTGGCAGCCACTCTCGCTGAAAAATGGTCACGCTCCTTCTCTCACGTTATGGAGTGGGTCCGAGTGAAGACACAGTTCTGTGTCATACGGGCTGTGGTTATGCGACTCCGGGGAACAAGAAGGAAGTTCAGGAGGCTGAGGTTAGAAGATGTAGCGGCATTGCCCTTGGTTGGCGATGACTAACCAAGAGTGACGAAAACAAACCAAGTGCAACCAAGCACTTGCAAGTTTTTGATCAAACTCTACATACACAAATAAAAAAGCGTTGAACTCAAGGAATTTCAAAACGAATTTCCATGAAGAAAATTTTGAATTTATTGCAATAGCTTAATTTTCTCCGGAAATTGGCTAAACGTTCCGACCTTGGAAGACTCGGATGTAATTAACCTTCTGTTTTTGGAATAGAAATAATAATTTAATTAAGAGTAATTCCTAAGTACCTATTTACTAATCAATAATTCAATAAATTATTATAGTTGAAGTACCTAATAGGTGATTACCTGCCTACGCTTCACAAGATTTTGATATGTTTTACTGGTTTTGATTTACTTCCGTGTTGATGTATTTTTTCTCGTCGACGCTTTGGCCCTTAGGGGAAGCAAACGAATAAACGCATAGCGACCGGGTTCGATTCTTTGGGCGGATACCTATAAATGAAACTCAAAAAAATCATTACTGTTACATAGAAAGATTTCAAGATCTCGATTTTTGAATATTTCAGCCCTAAGGTTCTACCCTATGGTGTTGGTCGAACGAGATGCCGATGTTACTGGCACATCCCCGGCCGATAAATGATTTTTATGCCAAATTTCTTGAAATTAGGTCCAATAATTTTTGAGAAAAACTTCGGACTCTGTCAGGCGGACGGATAGATTTTTTTTATTTCGATTTTTGGATTCTACGCATCTTGAAACGTAAACCAAGAAATTTTGACAGGGGGTTGAATTTTTTTTTTCTTGGTAGATTACAAAGGTTCATTATTGAAAATAATGTACCAAAAGCAAATTTTGAAAACTTTTCAGAACTTCACTTTTTTCCATTAGTCGTTTTGTTCTTAATATAGTCTATTTCGGAATGGCACTTCACGGGGAAAACTTCTTCAAAATCTCAGCTTTTCAACGGTATAGCCAATTTACTTTTATTTTGCTAATGAGGGGGGAAATCATGATTTAATGTTGAAAAACATGGGTTTTCCGTGAAATCCAGGGTTTTCGT
Organism: Adelphocoris suturalis; assembly: GCA_030762985.1. Taxonomy (NCBI): domain Eukaryota; kingdom Metazoa; phylum Arthropoda; class Insecta; order Hemiptera; family Miridae; genus Adelphocoris; species Adelphocoris suturalis. The sequence goes on from CM061040.1 coordinate 84,694,103, forward strand.
GAAAAATGACTCTCTATGAAAATACGAGTTTGGGGCCGGTTTCAACGTATTTTTTCACGCTGAATCGAATGGTGACACTTGCCTCCCAACTCAGTTATAACCGAGTTTTACACTTTAACTGGCGAATTTTTAGTTTATTTGTTGTGCCCAATTTTATGTATTTTCAAGTGTAAAACTAGTTTAAACTGTAAAACTCAAGTATAACGGAGTTGTGGAGATCTGACACTGATTTGATCTGTGGTGAGTGTTGACACTCCCCTAATTAGCAAAGTAAAAGTAAAATTGTCTTTCCCGTTGTAACGCTGAGATTTTGAAGAAATTTTCCCGGTGGTGTGACTTTCCAATATATCTTAGGTGAAACTACAAATGAAAAAAGGCCAAACTCTGAGAAGTTTTCAAAATTTGCTTTTTATTTATTTTTTACGTATATAGACGGCTCAAAAAATATTGGTTTGGCATCAGGTAGATAGGAAATTCAATGCTCTTTCAAAAAATGTCCTTTATTTTTTACTTTAAAGTTATTTAAATGGGTGTTATTATCGTTTTAATGTCGTAAGGTACAAAAAACGAAAAAATCTCAAATACTAAACAACTCAAAAATAATGCGAAAAAAAAGAACAGATACTTTTGATCAGAAGTGAGCTCTAGAAAAGATTCCAGATTATGTCCTATAATTACTGTGTACGAACGAATTGTGGTGTATGTTTACGTTTGTAAATTTATTCTGATGTTAAGTCGGTACCGTTGCGTGTTTTTACCCATCGAAATTGGTTTGATAGTTGCAGAGAATTGCCAGTTAGTCTCTATTTTCTTTCCACATTTAACATTTATTATAAGGCTCTTTGATAATTCACTCACCCCTTGGTGAATCAATTGTACTAAAGTACACCCGTCAGTGGAATTCTCATTCCGTTGTTATAGTTTGAAATCCATAACTTAACCGGCACAATATTTATTCTGTCGGGATTTGATTTTCATCACGCGACCCGCTACTATTATCGGAGGCTAACTGTTATAATTAATCGGCAGCAGTTTCTCAAGAAAGTTATACTTGCCCGCTTTGCTCTTCTGTAGTGCGGGCTTAGTAAATTCGCATCGTCAGGCACTTGTCAAATATCACCGACGATGGACTGAAGTAGATGTGGGTCTTCACTTATCCCGGAAGATTCGATAAAATGCTCGGTTTGCCCTGCGAATATGCATTTTGGTTGTGCTTAGCTGAGCGAATCTAACATCTGTGTAATGGCTTAACTACCCAGAAACTCTTGGAAATGTTTTAACTGTAAGACCCGGCCGAACGATAATCCACCAACTGACGATAAACTAAAGACGGCTCATTCTGCGAAAATGTTTTCATCTATCGATCCTCCTAAGTCTAGCTATTCCAATGTTTCTCTTCTTGGTGCTGAGGGTGGTGGAAAGCGTTCATTCAATCATTATAAAAAGATATGTCAACAGAGATAAAAAATTTGCAATTTCAGCCGAAATGAAAAATGTGTCCTCCTCTCAAACTGAGCTCAAAGCTGTGATTAGAAATATAAAAATAAACTTTGTGACTGTCCAAGCAAATGCACTAAATTGTATACCAAAGTTGTATAGCTGCAGTTAGAAGTTAGCGAGATCATTTTAGAGATCAGTTAGAGCCTTGGAAGAATTTTGTTCTGAGTCAGGTCCCAGGGTTAGCGCTATCGCCACTAACCATATGATTGAGGTCTCGGCCGCGGAGTTGCAGGAAAGGCGTAGAAGGGAAAATGATTTAATAATTTATGATGTACCGGAGCCTTCAAGATCCTTCAGGTCATTGGGTACCGTCGAACAACACATTGCGAATATCAACCAATTGTGGAATGAGCTTTCTCACAATTTTTGTAATTTCGTTATACATCTTAACCGTCAGGAACAACTGTGGTAGCCGGTACGCCTCGTCCCATCAAGGTGGTACTTGATTATTCGGAACTGGCCTCCAAGATTTCAATATAAAATAGATCTGTCAATCCCCAATTTATGGCAGCGATCTTTTTCTCCGAACTTCGTGAAAATCTCGAAAGCGGATTATTGAGGGTTAGAAGGATCTAACGATAAAATGTAATCACGGAGTGCTTCACATTGTCGTTCCATCCAATTCAAAACAGAATTCAAAAACGTCTGCCAAATTGTTTTGGTCTGGTGGGCAGTATAGCTTCCTCACACATTGTAACATGGACTTATAGAATTAATTGAAGAAGAAAGTACTAGTCGAAGTGATTGATGAGTCGGCGTTAAGAGAAATTAACGTTTGCGCATGCGCGCATACTACTATTAATCCATTGGCAAAGAGCTAAACAGTACAAATCCTTGAAAATTTCATAAAAATCGGTCGATTGCTTTGGAGTTTTGTCTGTGTCGATCAATTTTATTTTTGTGCATGCGCTATAGTTATTAATCCTCCAATCTCTATATAATTCATAGCGAATTTTTCTAGAACACATGTATATCTACTCCCCGAGTTTATACGAAATCGGACTAATAGATGATAAGAAATCGACGTTATAACAAATTAACCTTTGTGCATGCGCACAAACTACTATTTATGTGACGGCAATGAAAGTCACAGGAGACCGTCTAGAAGCTATCCCGCACAATCCCTGAACACGTCATCAAAACTTTTCCATTAAACTCGGAGTTTTGCCTGTGTCAATCGATATTAGTTTCGCGCATGCGCAATGGTTATTACTCTACCAATTGCAATATAATTTATAGGGCGTTTTCCTAGAACATATACCCAATCATCTTCCGAGTTTGAAGGAGACCGACCCAATAGATAATAAGAAATTAAAGTTATGAGACATTCACGTTTGCGCATGCGCACAGACGACTGTTGATTCGACGGCTTTGCAAATTATAGGGGGCAATTTAGAAGCTAACCCTCATAATCCCTGAAAATTTCATAGAAATCGGACCTACACTTGGTATAGTTTTGGGCGTGACAATGATTTACCATAGACAGACAGACAGACACGTAACCAAAATTGATCAGCAAACTCTGAAACGCAACAAGCAAGTGGAAATTTTGATTTTGGAGGACACATATTTTTCCGACTTCAATCACGAACACAAAGCTTCCCTACTTTCGGTAGTGAGGTAGCATAATAGCCAAGCCCAATACTACTACTTTTTTTTATCAGAACGTCCGAGGATAAGATACGAAGCTTTCCACAATTCATTAGTACTATGTTTCTCTCATTACCTATGACGTACTCATCCTAACTAAACGTTGATCCCTCAAAATCGGCCGATTACCTATAGTCAATGTGTATAGAACCAATGGTCTTGCATCAAATGATACTTTCAAAAGCATCGGCAGGGTAAATATTCGTCGCTATATCTAATTGGCTTTGCTCTTTTAGATGGAAGTCATCAGAGTCAGTTGAACAGGCCTTTCTTGTCTTACCGAACCTGAGATTAATAAATAATTGGCATCGTGTATCTACCTGACTACATACCATGCTCAGCACACGAACAGCATTTTGAGGAACTTAAGGTCGCCACTTCGGCTCACCTAGATTTCAAAATCGTGCTCGTTGGGGATTATAACTTGTCTGGTTCGGACTGGGCTTATTAGAATCAGGATTCTGACACTTCACGAAGCAACCCAAAAGTCTCAACGATCTACGATTCCATTCAGCATCCCAATGTAAGGCAGTATAACCACATTCAAAATACTTTTGATATTGTGATCGACCTCCTTTTCTCAGATGTTGACAAAGTGGTAGTCGAGCTTCGTGAGACTCTGGTGGACGCCGATTGTGCGCATCCCAATTCCGATTCAACGTCTCTCTACCTACGACCTCCTAGTTAGCCAACTCACCCAAAAGTTTTATATTCAACTTCAAACGAGGAAACTAAGAGACCATGAACCAGCACTTGCTTTCCTACATTGGAAGAGTGTTTTATCTCTTCCTGTTGAAGACGCTGTTAACAAATTCTATGGAATCCTTTTTGGTGCCATCGAGACGTTTGTTCCTAGGACAGCTGAAGTCGATTATACTTCCCACAAATGGTTCTCGCTGGAGTGCCAAAAAAATCATGCTCACTCCTGCTTTACAATTTTGGGTCTCGATAATTATTAAGAGGCTTGCTCAGTACTGAGAGTCCGTTGTAAGGAATTATACAGATCTCTCTACAACGATTATATCGAAACTATACAATCGTCGCTCCATCATAATATACTAATATTTTGGAACTACATCAAGTACTGAGATGGGACTGCCTCAGTCAATGTATTTACGTGGTGCATCTGCAGATGATCCCCAATCGATCGCAAACCTATTTGCTCTTCACTTTTCCTCCATTTTTGAAGTCGAAACTGTTGTGCCCGAATAACCAGCTGGACGTAATATCATTGAGTTGTTTGAGTATCGTGAAGAGCGTTGTCGAATTTCGATATTTCAAAGGGCTTGGGACCGGATGGTATTCCCCCTGAGTTGTAGTGGTAGTGGTAGTTGTTGTGGTATTCTTCACTCGTATCACCTCTGGTAAACCTTTTCAACAAATCCTCGTAGAAGGGTGTATTTCCGTTCCGTTGGAAGTCGTCATACGTCACTCCAATACATAAGGGAGGTGATAGAGCTAACGCCGAGAAATACAGGCCAATATGTTCTATTTCCACCTTACATAAGCTTTTTGAATAACTGGTAGTGAACTTAATAACACCATTTTTCTCGTCACAAATAGTTTCTGAGCAGCACAGATTTGTTTGTGGCAGGTTTTCAGTCTCTAACTTGGTAGAATTTCGAGAATATGCACTTCGGGCATTCGAGGGAGACCACCAGATTTATTTGATCTCGATAGATTTGTCCAAGGCATTTGACAAGCTTTCTCATCAGCTCATCCAATCCGTTCTTAGTTCGTTGGGTGGCTTTCTGGACTGGGTGACTAGCTATCTGGACGAACAAACTTTGATGATGAGGTTGAGGGATGTTATGTCATCATAATTTCCTGCTACTTCAGGAGTTCCTCAGGGTTCGCACTTGGGTCCTCTACTCTTTTTGCTAATCATTCATTAACAGCGCCTTTACTGCCCTGCATGATGTCCAATTTCTCCTCTTTGTGGACTATCTAAAAAAAATTCGAATCGCGTAGTCTGAGGCTGGTTGTCTGGCTCTTCGGAACAGTCTGGATTCACTCCTCGTGTGGTGTTCAACAATTATTTTGGTTCTTAACACGTTGAATGCTGATTTTTTCGGAACTTCACCTGTGGCTGACTGTTTTTTGAAAAAGGTAATCCATCATAGAACTTGTTTTAGTGCTCTACTACATGGACTAAAACAAAAATAGTCATTTTGGTTTATTATTTCCAATAATAAGCCTATGTGATCGTATAGCAAAAAATTTTTATAACCCCCCCTCAAACTTTGTCACTTTACGTTTCAAGGTGCGTAGAATCCAAATTTGAAATGTCCGTCCGCCGTCCGCCGTTCGCCGTCCGCCGTCCGGGCCATAAAAGGCCTAAGAATTGACTTAAAAAACCCGTTCTTTCGCACATAGACTCCATTTGGGGTCTAGTTGGTCCTAACGTTTAACCATCCCGATCGCTTTACTCGCATAGATGCTATGGGCCAAAAACGGGCGAAAAAGTGTCATTTCAAGGCTTTGTTAGACTTACGCACGCACGCACGCCTGGCACGCCTGGCACGCTTGGCAGGGGGTCACGGTGGGTGGTGAGGGGCGGTGAGCGGGGGGTGGAGTGAGAGGAGGCGCCGCGGCACCATGTGGTGGGTACGGCGTTCCTTCGAGGCATGAGTATATGTTTTTTTCTAGGTCATATTTGTGTGTTAATACCAATGCTTTTCCTACGCATATTTAAATAACATATCCTCTCGACTTTTCGTACGTGGTTAGATAATGATATTATTAAGGCAATAACTATTTGAATAGATAGGAGCTCAAATCGAGAAATATAAACATGCGTATATAATTATAGAAGTATAGGTTGTGGCAACTCGAAATGGGACACGCCGAGGAGTCTGGACGGGCCTTATGACGTACGCAAGCCAACTAAAACTACGATCAAACTCAATTGAAAAAATAATAAACCTTTGTGAAATAATTTGCAGCGTTTTTTGAGATGCGAGTGGGTTGCGCCTGATCAAGGGACGTCTAGACTAACCCGCATGACTGCGCTCCCCTATATATAATGATGAGTAAGTAAAGGTACCTACACGAGCTGAATAATATATAGGGACAATTGTCATCTATTGTACAGAATGTTTTTATTTATTGTTAATAAAGTTTATATTTACATTCATCATATCTATTTATATTTAAAGGCATAGGTACTTACAAAATATGCGAACTATATGTACCTACTTGCCAAACATAATACATAAGTACTTTTATTAGTATAAGCACATTGTTTACAGTATGTGCGTGTTTCATACCTAAAACTTTTATACAATAGGTACCGAAATATTTACAAGTTTTCAGATATTGTGTTTCAGAAATTTGTATTTATTGTAGGTATCAAAGCATATTTATACTTATAGTATACACATAAATCCATAATGTAAATGGTACATACACACGAACTAAATCACTCGCGACAAAGTTGTGGAAACCCATTACAAAACGGAAGTTAGTGAAAAACGTTGTCTATTTCCACGAAAAATAAAGAGTTACAATGTTAAATCGATTTCGACGGTTAGGCCATCATCAGTAACAAACAATAAAAATAAGTTAAGAGAATGGATATTTATAACTTTTACGTGTTATACCCACATAATACGATCTAAAATCCTTCGTCCTTCTGCTTCCCAAAATCTTCTCAGATAGTTCGAAGCAAATCGTTTTTAAATTAAAATTGCATTACATGGGCAGGTTGGAGTCTGAACCCTCTGGATGAATAGCTGTTTACTTATATTTCTGCCTTGGTAAGTACTTGTCCACCCAAGTAATTTCGGACGCAGAATCGACTGGGATATGTCCCGGATGCTTTTTGAATCCAGTTTACCTACCGTTTAAGTTTGATTCCTATATAATAGAAATTAGCTCCGTTGATTGAATGAGACCACTCGGGTGGCTGTACGATCATCCATTTGCTCCCCATCGGGAGCACAGCCTGTAACGCGAGAACAGAGGTGGATACTAGAAAAGAGACTGGCGAAAGCCCCAGAGCATGCTGGTTACTATAGCTGGCTATCTGATTCAGAAATAATAAACCATTATGTAATAATTTGCAGCGTTTTAAAATTCTTCATTGAAATCCGTTTTGAGGCATTCTGAAACGAGGCCTGAAGTTCGCGTTGTTTCATATGTATGAATCCATGTGTGTGTCATTCCAGACGATAACTTTTCTTAGGATTGAGATAAAAATCCCGTTCTTGAACCAAAAAAATCAAGCTTTTAAAATAAAAGGATGAGTTTGTTGGCCAGATCTTTTTGAGCGCATTAAATTGGTCAACTATAAAAAAAATGTGCGGAAAAATTGATAAAATGGCTAAAAACGGTCTAAAATTGTTAAATTTCTAATTTGTAGTAGAAATTAGGTCAACACAAAATTATCAAAGATTATCTAGGACAATGAAATATGTTTGCACAAAATTATGCTAAAAAATTTCCATAGATTTCATTAATATTTGCTAAAAAACCTATAAAAACTGCAAAAAATCTAAACATCAAAAATTTTTTTTGAATCGCCAAATTTTATTTAGTACATACCTACGATTTTTTTCTCCATAAAGTAGGTTTTCAACAATTTTTGTGAACTCAAATTGCTCAAATTTTAATACAATTTAACTTATTATAATAAGATAGGTAACTTATTAAATTCGCTCATACGATCATGATGCATGACTAGAACTTTTTATTTTTTGATATTTTGTTACTACTTACCCCTAGAAAATCAATCGAACATAATTAAATATAGTAAATCAATAAAAGCTCCATAAAACTCACTGGAAAGAATCAAAGAAAACAACCAATAAAAAACACTTTCAAAGAAGCTCGAAAATAATCAAAGCACAAAAGTAAATGAAATTGTTTGTTTTAAATTCAATATTTCATTTTTATTTTTCGGTTATTATTTGTACAGGGTGCGGCAGAGAGGACGGACGGTTTAAAAAAATCATAAAATAGTTAATTTTTACTCAAAAACAAATTTATTGATGCAATCAGGTTCGCAAGGAAATAGCATTTGAGACTGTCAAGTGTGAAAAATCACATCAGGCATGTGGTGGCCGAAATTGTTGATGCAGTGTTGGAGGCGTTCTTGCGCGTTATCTCCAACATACTCTCTCAACTTGGGCGACTTCCACACGAATTGCGTACTTCAATTCGTCCAGAGTTCGGGGCTTGTTCTCGTATACTCTAAGCCTTGAAGTGTCCCCATAAGAAAAAATCGCATATGGATAAATCTGGGGACCGAGGAGGCCAATGAACATCGCTAACCTGGAAATGAGGCGACCAGGGAAGAGAGGGCGAATATCGTCCATTGATGCTCTGGCTGTGTGGGCGGTCGCCCCATCCGGCTGGGACCACACACGTCGGGTTGGAACACGTCGCCGTCGTAATTCAGTGAAAAAGAAGTTGGTGATCATTACGACGTAACGTTAAGTTGGAGAGAGTCTACGCGAACTTCCAAGAACGCCTCCAGCACTGCATCAACAATTTCGGCCACCACATGCCTGATGTGATTTTTCACACTTGACTGTCTCAAATGCTATTTCCTTGCGAACCTGAATGCATCAATAAATTTGTTTTTGAGTAAAAATTAACTATTTTATGATTTTTTAAAAACCATCCTTCCTCTCTGCCGCACCCTGCAGTATACACCCGGACCCGTGGAAATTTGTCACTCTTATCTGGCCTGGGGGGGTGTCCCCCATTACCAGGCCAGCACCTATATTTAAAGAGCCAAGAGGGCCACTAAAGATACCATTCTCATCTAAGACTACTTGGAGTTATAGTTTCTGATATCCTTCATCCCATCCCAAGCTATAATTATAATATTATTATTATTATTACTATTTATTTATTTTGTTTTATTTTTTGCCCCTAAAAAACAAACTTGTTACTCTACGAAATAATCAATAAGAACGTTCTCCCTAGTGGGTAACTAATCATCTAGAGCTGGTGATATCTATGAAAATCACGAAAGCATCGATCTCTAAAAGCTCCGATGTACACCCTTTCTTTTTTGGCTTGACTAAAAACAGAAACAATCGAAAAAGATTAATGAGTACCTATTCGCGAACAAATTCGACGGCACAAGAAAGTAGGGATGCATGTATCCTAATTATACAACAGCAGGTAATATGTTGAACACAGCAAACTTAGAAACTCGTAAAATATAATATAGGTAAGTAGGCTCCATGGTAAACTAACTTTCGTATTCGGGACGTACAATTCCTTTCCTTCGTCGTCCTGATTTTTCTGTAACAATGGAACTACAGGGTCAATGATGAAATACTGCCTTACCAAATAAGTAAAAAAAGGAAGGAAATAAGAAATAAATGTTAGGTGAAACCTTCAAGGGCAATGTTGAAAAGCAAGAAAGTCGGTAACACGATTGAGGCCGCCAATTGGCCGTCAAAACTACAATTTCACTGTTGTTTTTATGAATAAACTACCTGTTTCTTATCCAGAACACGGGTTATCACATCACTGACGAGTTCCTGATAAGTATGAACATATAACGGAAGAAAATCACGAGAACAAGATATATCGCTTGTGCTAATTGAATGAAAGTATCGTCACGATGAATCATACCATTTCAGTTTCTATGTAGTTACAGCCACCGAAGAACGAAAGGTACCAACCGATAGGTAAACATCCCGAAAATCGATTCCGACATAAAAAATAACTGTAGAAAACGAAACCGGGCGAATTCAAACGAAAAACCCCAGCCCTCTCCACACCGTTTTCTCGATAGTTTGTCTATTTGAGCCACGCAGAGGAGCTCGTTGGATCGACTGTCTATTTTCATCACTGAGGGTGTTAAACCATCCAAGTGTGCCCTCATGACATACTATCGTTGTCTAGCCTCGTTCACTTGGGAGTACACAATATTGGTGGCACATTGCTCAACCGTGCAGCATCGATTTGTGATTTTAGTATGATCCTGGATCCCCAACTCTCCTTTTCGGATCATATCACATCTGTTTTGATTAGGGCAATGCGCACTCTAGGATTCATAAAGCGTAATAACTGAGTGTGTAAGCATGTGCCTGCATTGATGACTCTCTTATGTCATTGGTTCTCCCTGTTATGGAATGCGCTTTAGTGATCTGGAGTCCATAGTCTATATCTGGAGTTGTGCCACATATCAACCAACATGAGAGATTCCTATACATGAGGCTTACATGATCCATGTTCCTCGGGACGAAGAGAGCTATGAAGACATAGGCATAGATCTCTGCGGAGCCAGAAGATTCTAATCTGGACATTCATCTTTCCACAAGTTACGGCTTGGTCATGTGAACTCCCAGTCGCAATTCTGCTTCACATCGTGTTCAGCAGTAAACAGTTTTTAAACTTAGGTGTCCCTCGGCAAAAAATGGAGAAAAATGATTTCAAGAAACCCCCCTCCCCCCCTCTCTCACTCTCCCTCTTTGGGAAGTCCAAAAACTTGTCATTGAACTTGTTATTTTCTGATTTTTTTTCTTTATAAAACTTGGTATCAGGCACCCACCCAAGAACGCTTCACTTCGTAATCTAAATAATTGGCTTTAGTGGGGTTTACCTTTGGGACATCCTGATTTTTAGTTTGAATACATCAATTATAAAACCCCGAAGAAAAAGTATACAATGGAAATGGCCTAGATCAATACTTCACATCGTTTTATTTCGAAAGTGGTCAGAGGAACAACAATCCGTTGCACATTTTTTGACATATATGGGCTAAAAATGAACCGATTTCAATTTTTTATATTTTAGTTTGAAGTTCGTTAGATTCACAACAACAAAAATGTTAATATTAATTTTTTTACTTTTTCATAGTGGATTTTATTTTTTCACCTTTCTGTATCGGCATTAAAAATTTAAGCCACAACACACCTACAATTAAAAAAAAAAAAAAAAAAAAAAAAATATATATATATATATATATATATATATATATATATCTATAAAATAGGATGTATGTATGTATATATGTATATTGCCTATAGACTCCGAAACCGCTCGACAGATTGTAAAGAAACTTTCTGGTATTATTAGACATGATTCAAGGATTGTTCCTGTAAAGTTTGGTGCAAATCCGTTCAAAGGGCTCTGACCCAGAGGGCATAAAAGGGTGCAGTGTCAGGTTTTAGAAATTTTAGTGGTTGTAGAAATAGTTGAACAGAAAGTACTGGTACCTTCTTGACGGCCTACTACATTTTTTTTCACATTTTATGTCTTTACTATGGCACATAAATGAAAAAGCGTCACGCGGGGAGCGTCACGCGGGGAGCGTCACGCGGTGAGCGTTACGCGGAGATTCCCTAATGATCCCACGATTCTGAGATTTGGTATGTAGCCCCTTGAGGGACTTCTGAACACAACTGACCGATCCCAGATCAGCTGAGTGGCTCTAGAATCCAGTTTTTTCCCTAATGATCAAACGATTCTGAGATTTGGTATGTAGCCCCTTGAGTGACTTCTGAACACAACTGACCGATCCCAGATCAGCTGAGTGGCTCTAGAATCCAGTTTTTTCCCTAATGATCCCACGATTCTGAGATTTGGTATGTAGCCCCTTGAGGGACTTCTGAACACAACTGACCGATCCCAGATCAGCTGAGTGGCTCTAGAAACCAGTTTTTTCCCTAATGATCCCACGATTCTGAGATTTGGTATGTAGCCCCTTGAAGGACTTCTGAACACAACTTACCGATCCCAGATCAGCTGAGTGGCTCTAGAATCCAGTTTTTTCCCTAATGATTCCACGATTCTGAGATTTGGTATGTGGGCCCTTGAGGGACTTCTGAACACAACTGACCGATCCCAGATCAGCTGAGTGGCTCTAGAATCCAGTTTTTTCCCTAATGATCCCACGATTCTGAGATTTGGTATGTAGCCCCTTGAGGGACTTTGAACACAACTGACCGATCCCAGATCAGCTGAGTGGCTCTAGAATCCAGTTTTTTCCCTAATGATCCCACGATTCTGAGATTTGGTATGTAGCCCCTTGAGGGACTTCTGAACACAACTGACCGATCCCAGATCAGCTGAGTGGCTCTAGAAACCAGTTTTTTCCCTAATGATCCCACGATTCTGAGATTTGGTATGTAGCCCCTTGAAGGACTTCTGAACACAACTTACCGATCCCAGATCAGCTGAGTGGCTCTAGAATCCAGTTTTTTCCCTAATGATTCCACGATTCTGAGATTTGGTATGTGGGCCCTTACTAGTAGCTCTCCTGGCCTTATATACTAATCGCTTGGGAAGGCGGGTTCCCTACAAACCAGGAAATAAAATGAGGAGAGGAAAGGTTCATTATTGAAAATAATAAACCAATACACAGGTATTTCCCCATTATATTTTTCTATAAAGACGGTCACACTAGCCGTTTAACATAGTATTGTACAGGCGCTACAAATATTAAAAACAGTATTGCTATAAACCCAAAGGTCTTGAAAACCTTGAAGCCTTGAAAACTATAAATATGGAACATATTAAACTGTTGATGGAAGGAGCATTGCTGAACACTATTAATTGCAGAGACTTTGATCCAGAAGCAATAATGTGATTTTTTCAATGAGAGATGACGTTTATCATTGTTATTTATACTTGTATCGAATAATAATTTCAACACTATTAACTTTCTTCTTCTTTTTTATTCAAAAGTTCAAATTATAATTCTCATAGAATTCAACAGGGTGAAGATTCAGGGGCTCACATTTGTACCGGGCATTTGCGAAGATTTCCAAGAATAATAGAAGTCTTATCGAAGTCTTATCTATCTGCTAGTAACTAATTCCTAGCTTTTCTTGTGAAAAATAATGAGTAATGCTTTCAATCCGTGTTTCAACAATTGATGTATGAAGCGTTAAACGTTTATGTAGACTTAATAACGCGAATTCATTATGAATCGTAGATAAATTGATGTTAATATTTTTCTTTGATTTCTAGGTGTAAACGAAACAGTTGACAAAGAGGCGACTATTGGAAGATTGTCAAGATTGAGCTTAGGAGGAATATCCAGGAGTGTCCTGGATCCTTACGGTCCAAGTAGGCAGCAACCCTTGAAAATGAAGAAGGCGAAGGAAAAACCAGGGATTGATTCGCCAGCCGTAGCGAAAACTGGAAAACCAACGAAAAAAGGTAAGGACAATGACATGCCGGAGCCTACTAAAAAAAAATCTGTGATCGCAGACTTTGCTGAACGAACAAAAAGAGCGTTTTGGACTACAGCTGACGAGTATAGAGACGTCGATCCAGAAGCATATGTTATTTTTTCAATGCGAGATGTCGTTCTTTACGTTATCTTCTTGTCCGTAACAGCAACTATAGCTTTTGGATCTCTTGCCTACGCGTACCATTACTATGCAAATATACTGTCGGAGTTGTTGACAAACTCAAAGTTCGAAACAGAGATCGGAGGTCCGAAAACGTTTCGACACATCCACCGCATTCAAGACATTTGGAACTTTATATATGCTATACTTCTCCCGGTTCTTCATTCGTCATCCGCGAATACGGCAACAGCAGAAGATCTGTTCACCAAATTCGAAGGAATCACTGTTCTCCAACAAAATATCCTCGTAGGTGCCCCTCAAATTCGACAAGTTCGAGTGAAAAATGATACTTGTTCATCTGCTCCTCTATTCAATAAGTTTTACGTTTCATGTTATGATTATTACACTGATGATATTAAAGATGAAAACGCTTTTGGTGACGAACCACAACAAGCATTTATTTATAAGCCTCCTGGCGAAACGAATTTCCAGTACTCAGGCACCGCTTCATCGTACGGGGAAGGAGGGTTCATGGTGAATTTAACGAACGACCTTGACTTCAACCAAGTATTCTTGAAAGAGCTGGAAGATAATATTTGGATTCAAATGGGTTCAAGGGCAGTTTTTATCGATTTCACACTTTACACTCCTAATGCGAATTTATTTTGTGTCGTTAAACTAGTATTTGAGATCATTCCAGCTGGAGGAGTGGTAGCGAATGCTAATATTTATTCGTTGAAGCTGTTAAGATACCTCACAAGATGGGACTTTTTCATCGCGGGTTGCGAAGTAATTTTCATTTCATTCACAATATATTACACTTTCGAAGAATGTCAACAGATAAAGCGTATGAAGGAATCCTATCTCGATAACTGGTGGAATGTTTTGGATTTTTTAATCGTTATAGGAAGTTGGGGTGTTATAGTTCTTGGGTTTTGGCGAACTATCACCGTATTTCTTACTATGCCCTCAGTGATGACGACAGTACATACTCATCAACATGCATCGTTTGAATACTTGACACGTTTACAGAATATATTCGATGTATCCGCTTCGATTCTCACTTTTACTATATGGCTCAAAATAGTTAAATTTTCTTCATTGAGCAGATCTGTCTCTATAATAATATCTACTTTTGGTCGAGTGAGGCAAGAACTGGTGGCACTAATTTTCATGACAACGGCGGTTGTTATGGGATTTGCACTGCTCGGAAATGCGCTTTTTGGGAGCCAAGTGCAGCAATTTCGATCGGTATACGACGCATTTTTTACGTTAATCGGCCTATTTGTTGGTGGATTATACTTCTACGACGAGTGCCGCTATGCTGCTCCTCTCTCATCCCAAATTTACTTCGTTTTGTACATATTTTTCGTATTGGTAATCTTCCTTAGTGCGTTCGTCGCTATAATTGTTTTTGGTTTCCTTATGGCAGTGAATGACATTGACGACGTGAGAGATCGCGTATACCTTGGAGATGTTTGCAACCAGCTATGGTTGAAGTTATTGTCAACTTTTAGATGCAAAAATCTCTCCGCAAAATTGCGAGCAAAGCAGTTAGCTGCACTTCACATGAGAGATCATGATGCCCTCACTTACATTATTCGACGTCACGGATACCGTGGAATAGATTTGGAGTTATTGTTAAGAAATCACAATATAAAACCAGAACAGCGTTTGAATCTTGCAATCATGAGTGATGTTTATAATGATCTGACAACCCGTAACCAGCTGCACGTTGAGGTAGAGGAACACGATAAAATTATGGATCATATTGATAAAATCAACAAGACAATCGAGTTCTTGGATTTAACGCTTGCAGACATAGTTGGAAAGGTTGATATTTTGGCCAATAAGCTAATTGCTGGAAAGAAGTGATATTATCATCTGTTATTCGGAATACACTGTGATGAACACATTTATTTTATGTTGATTAAATTATTTTAAGATTGAATAACCTTTGCATTTTTCTATGGTTATACTGTCAACACTTTGTTGTCTGTACATAGTTGTGAATAGAATCACCCAATCGTAACCTGTCAAATTGTCACGGATGGGTCAGCTAATTAGTACGGAAGCAAAATATTGGGTAAAAGGATAAATAATTTATTATGTCATGTAGACATATGTGGATATATTTTATCACTGTTTTTTTTTTTTTGAATTATGAAACTTTTGAAAACTTATGTAGGAACCAACAACGAATAGTTAAGTAAGTATAGAATGAAACTCAGAAATCGCTGAACTCTGTATATGGATAAGCGGGGTGATAACATCATGTTTGAACAAGTAGACGTGGCAAATTTGTTTTCCCTTTCCATTTCTGCGAATGATATGCCCAGTTTTCCTGTCTGCAGACTGACGCTGCTTATAGGACAGAAAACGATAAAAAATAATAGTACAATATTTAATAAAAAAGGAAAAAAAAAAGTTTTGTTGTTTCTTTTACTTTTACCTCAAAGGGTATCTCAATTTTATAAACTAAATATCTCATAGTAAAATCTCTCAAATGCTACTAGACCTGCTTTATTACGAGTACGTTACAAGCCCGTGAATTTGAACCCAGGATCTCCAGCACCAAATGGCTTCAGGTTGTGTCTTAGTCTACTCGGACCTAGAGAACGCCTATTAACCTACCTATATTTTTTTGCCAAGGTTCACAGATGTTAATGGAGAAGGGGAAAGAAAAAATGTCCGTCATTCCAATCATCACGAAAAAATTTCACTTTAATTTTTGTTCTTTGTTTACAGCTTTTTTTATTGTACAATAACAGGTAATGCAAGTACCTGCAATAAACATAATAAATAGTAAAGTTCGTTAATGGATGGTTCCTTACGGTTTTGTCTAACAGAATAACACAGCTTGGATAGAAACGGAAAAAAAAAAACAAAAAAAAAAAAAAACAATACATCCTAAAAGGTAAAGAATGGATACAAGAATTATGAGCAGGAATGATAATATTATACACAAGACATCGAACGACATATGTGGGGTCATCAACAACCTTTAAAGGTACCGTAGTGATTATGATGAGTTTTAAACCCAGATCATCCATTCGGGATTGATGAAAAAGTTTCTATTTCTCTGGCGCGTTTCACTAGTGTGATTTGGATTGGAAATTAAAAATTCTTCTCGCTTGTCGGAAAGGTATTTTTTAATGTCTTCTGATATTCCTGAGCCATGATGCCTTGACAAAATCTTGATTAAATTTGAAGTGGCCACGGAACGGGTTTTCACTTCAACTATTTTTGGCTCACATCTTATGCATAACGCCACCACACTTCTATTCTAAGATATTTCCCTTGGCACACCAGTACTGAAAGCTTGGAAATACGTAGTATCCAAGGCAGTTATGGTTGAAAGCCTAGGATTACTTACTTCCCTGATTAGAGAAGGGTCACGAGTGTCTACAGAGTTGAAACCTATTAAATTTGCATCACGTATGTCATCTGTAGATTCACAATCACTACTAACTGAATCTTCTACATATTCACAGTCACTCAATCATCTATGCTCTTATTTTCAACAATGTCCAACTCCATAATTGGGCCCTCACTGAAATATCACGAGGTTGATTGCATTTTTTGCAGTTATCTAATGAAGGGCCGTGATTGAACTCAAATGAAATCTTCAACACGACAGCTATAAACTAAGACTATTCTATGCAGACGAATTATAAAATAGAACATTAAAAAATTTATATACAAAGTCATGCCAAAAATGTAACTACATTTCATTAAAATTTGCTAAAAATATCGATAAAAGCTGGAGAAAAAAAACTGAAAATCCAAAATCTTTTCTCGAGTAGCAGATTATTATTTAGAATACGTTTTTTTGCCATGAAATTAATAGTGAACAATTTCTGTACACTCAAAAAGCTCAAATTTCAAAGCAATTTAGTATTATATAATACTATAATTTACGGAAATTCGCTCATACAATCATGCTGCATGACTGGAACTTTTCAATTTCCTCAGATTTTTTAGAACTGGTTTGGTCCAAGGGGTAAATTAAAGCACTGTTACCCAACTTTGAAGGCTTATTATTATTATTATTATTATTTTTATTTTTATTTTTTTTCTTACCGAAGCAAAGTAGGGCGGTTTTTCACCATCTTCTATTGCAGGTTTGATACCATGTCCAATATTGAAAGGATGTCAGATTTAAAGAGAGAAACTAGAGAATTCTTACCTTTGTTTGCTTTCACGTATCGGCCATGGCGCCCACTTATCCAACAAGTCCCACATCATGAACAACTGCCTTCAACCGGCCAGCCGAACAGGAAACTTCTGTTTTTCATATTTGATTTTTTCGGTCAAAACAGAATTTCTAGAATGCCTTTCCAATTCTGTTAATTTTTCACAAATCCAAGTAACGCATTGTTCCACCAAACCCGGCTACCCCATTGCTGAATCGTGGATAACTCACTTCACCGTAATTATGAAATATTCGCGCTTTTGATAGAAAAGAAAAGCGGGCCAGGAGCCCCGAAACTCGCGAGTTTTATGTCCTTCCGCTCGCGGTGAATTCAGTTCACAGAAATCATACAACTGGGCGAAAATGAAATAAAAAATAGCGCTGCGAAATAGAGCTGCAGTAGCGAGGAGGTGTTGACTCCGCTAGAACCAGAACTGAAGCAACAGAGCAAGGCTCAAGAAACAGCCATAAACGTAAGCTGGCTAGCCAACAATGGATATTAAGAGTAGAACTACCATTCATTATAGATTAGAACTAGAGTTTTCCTATATATATACCCAGTCCTTATATAAGCCGTGGCAGCCCGAACGGTGGACGTACTACAATCCGAGCTAAATATACTCTAGAATTTCCAGCCAGTCAGTTGTTAGTAGGTAGTATGTATGGCTGTGTATATACTAATATTAGCAGTAACACACAGCCAGAGTGGAGGCACTCTGAAACAAATACTATCTTAAAATGCTAGTTTTCGAGATGGTTATTTTCTAATATTACCCAACTAATAATTTCCAAAAACAGCTGACTGGCTTCTACCAAATACCCACCCTATAGAGTGGAGGAACTGTGAAACAGGTAATTAAGGTCCCCCACTAGAGTGGGTTGGAGTTGACTACTCTCTTGTTCCTATGCCAGAAAAGTGACCTGTTACAGGTTGGTCAGGTGTCACACTGTAGGGTAGGAGGGTGGGATACACACAGCCAACTAATACAACCCACAAACAAGTGGCTAGCTTCTCCGAACACCCATTCTATAGAGTGGAGGCACTCCGAAGCAAATGCTATCTGAAAATACTAGTTTTCAGGATGGCCATTTTCTAATATTTACATATCTAATCTTAAAATTAACCAATTTTGGTTGACTGACTATATAAGTGATACCTTGAGTTGAGGCACACGATTGCTCAATGTTTGATATTTGAGGGAGAAAAAAAAATCTTAGTAGTGGGAGAGAAAATCTTGGGAAAGAGAATGAGGAAAATGGAAAACTCAATTTTTCGAAATAACTTTATTGTTTATAACAAATATTATAATTGTGAATAAACAAATAATAGTATACGTAACAGTAGGCATAGAATCCTAATCATCATGTAGTTTAATGTAGGATCAGCTCATTAACTGACCTGACTTAATTATATTTGATATGAGCAATATAAAACATTAATAATATGAACTTCATAAAACACAGTAAGATTTCATTGTTGAAAAATATACCTATTTGTATATGAGTTGAGAAAATCCAAAGGACGTTTGCGCTTGAGCCTGCGTTGAGGAGGAGGAGGCCAATATTTCCATTCCACAAGCAGGTACCCTATAGAGATGACCTTGCACTGAACCTGAGCTTGACGTAGTTCTGGCGGAGAACTTCGTGTACGAATTGTGTGTTGTGGTCACTGAGTGAGGTATTTCTAACATACCATGAAGCTCCTGTGATGAGTCACCGAACTCTATTTTGTGTGGCCTGATTTTTTTTAAAGATGAAATATAGCAGTCATCCCTTATAGTAAGGCAAATAGTACCAATAGGTCTTATAGGAGAATTGTACCTTCAGCAATTTTTCGGTCTCCAGGGCCAACTTAGAGCTGCGATGGTCAAGCAAAAACATGAGATCCTTTGGCGAACTTTGATACTATGTTCATGACATGATATTACCATGTTAACTTCTTGTCTAACTGAAGGCCAAGATTTTCTGACAGTGTAAGCTCTGAGATCAGCTGATAGCCTAACCGTATTGAGGATGTGATTCTGCGAGTTGATTTTGTGAATGCAACCAACCTGTGTGGACCTAATATTAACTTGGCAAACGAATTGTTGGAGGGCATTTTCAGCCACATTACAAACATTGGCCGTGCTTAAAACCACGCAGTCGTCGATGAATTGAGAGACAGTGCTTGGAAAATCACTGGCATACGTTAAATACAAAAACGGCACTTGCATTCTTGGGGAACACTAGCTTGTGCACTACAATTACCATGTGTGTAGAGTCGCCGACACTGATAATGAATTTGCGATTTGATAAGTGTGAAGGGACAATCCCACAATACGTGTCTGGTAGGAAGTTCTTAATCTTGTAGAGTAGTCCCTGAGGCCAAACTTCGTCAAACGACTGTTCAGTGTCAATAATAGTGTTCAGGAAAGATCCTTTAGCTCAAATTTATCAATTGTTTTTTTAATTATTCCACATAGTTGTTGATTGTATGAGTGTGGGGAGCGTTAGAACCCGAACTGGGTTGATGGGGTTATTATATTTAGAAATTTATATAGTTTTGACAAAAGTTGACGTTCAAACAACTTAGCAAACACGGACAGCAGGCTTCGTGACCCTTATTAGACTTAGGCTAATACGGACATCCATTTCGTCGCTTAAGTACGATCATGACACAACTCATTTTTTGTCCATATTGAGCTGTACATCATTCTCGATTCAAAACATTTACCTGAGTTCAATAATTTTACTACTACCTGTGTTCAATAATTCAGTAATGTGATACTACCCATGTTTCATAGTTCAAGATAATGTGAAGTAAGTATTTAGTCAAAATGTTACTGTTCTACCATTTTCGTTCCTTTTTTTTTATATAACAATAACCTAGGTACCTATTGATAAATTGGTTTTGTCGTTTGTTTTGATAATAAATAGTTTTCAAAATGTTTAATAATTTCTTTATACGATCCTCTTCATCTAACTAAGTAAGTACCTTTTTGTACATGATCTCTTATTACCTGCCAAGTACTTTTTCTCACATTCCCATTCCACTGCGGATACACAGCTGAATTATCCTAGATCTAGGTTTGAATTACATACATAATACTTAATGAGTACTGCACTAAACTTAATTCGAAAAAGGAAAAAAAAAACCCAGCGTGATCATGACATAACTCAAAATACCATATACTATCATAACACAACTCAATCGATTTCCGATATGGCTGAAATTTATTGAAAAATTGCATCTCTCTTTTCAAATCAATTGATGATAAAGGAAAATATAGTGAATATTAAGTATTTCCGATTACGGGATGTTGGAAAAACGGGTTTTTCACTCTCCTGAAAAGCTGTCAATATTGAGTTGTGTCAAGATCGTACTTAAGCAACGATTTGTGCTTCAAATGTCCTTTTTAAAAAATTTAATGATTCGGGACGAACTTCAATCAGATGGGTCATTAGCGGCTGTACGCAGTATTATTAATAATTTAATTTTCAATTGTACCTTTGATACAATCTAACTAAGTTTTTTCTCTCCTACTCGTAAATAGTACAAAGTGATATGCAGTGAGTATAATAATATGACAGGATGAAAGCTGATCTGGTGCTTGTATTCAGATTGAGTGTCACTAGACAGCGTGACCACGAGGAAAGGCACAGTGGTCGTATAACAATCCGAAGGTTAAGTGCTTCTTTTGTTAAACTTCTAGGTCAGCTCTAGCATTCTTAGGTTTCATATTCCACAACCTGAAGAAAAAAGAAAAAAAAGCCAATAATACATATTAGTGGTATTTTTGGAGATAGGGTTGAAGTCATGCTTGCACTGTTTATCCTGTTTCCAGGGAACGTACAGTCATTTGAATTCCACCTAACAGGAAGAACCATAAAGAATGAAGAACCATATTCAAAATGGGCAATAACGTGAAAATTCACAAAATTCAACCGTGCTACACTTGTCATAACTGTGATATCACCTTTGACTAGTATGTACCTGTGAGAATATACCATAGTCAGCTGTAATCTTCTTGAGTTACCTTCATAAAAAGTGAATGTGAGACAACTTTCTCCAAGGTGTCGTATTTTGTCAACAATGTGGCGCTGTATAGTATTATTTGCATAAACACGGTTTTTGATTCCCCTCCATTAGTTGAAATTTTCTTTCAGCGAATATCCGAAGGAAATCTGTTTTGAGGTATCTTGGAACAACTCCTTTCTATCCACACAGTTTTTTTTAAAACTTTCCTTGAAAGCGGAGGGGGCACCAGAGTGGGAGTTGAGATTAAGGAATTGAGAACAATCAAGAAAGTTGAGATAGCTGAAGGACGAAGAGAGGGATGGAAGAACACACACGAACATAAAATGTCATTGCGGACGATATCAGATACGTAGAGATTCTCTCCTTAGAATTGAAATAAAAAAGCTGCAAATAATTACACAAAGATTTATTATTTCTGTGTTAGATGGCCGTACTGCACAGAGTATTGTTCTATAGAGATAAAATGATCAAAAGAAGGCTGTGGTACTTGGCTATTATAGCGTGAGTTTGCCCCCGAAGACATTGTTATAGTAAACTAGACCCACTCGTAGCGCTAGTGTCGCATTGCAAATTGAACGGTCTGTAGTTGGCCATATTGGGGTCATCATAGTTCATTTATGAGTAATGAAGATTGTATTATTATAAAACATTGTATTATTATAGTTCGTCAACTCATGAAATATCTTTGATAATGCACAATGGTTAAAGTGTGTGCGGCTTTTAACTGCACAAATCGCAAAACTGAAGACTGCACACTCTCATTTCACAAGTAAGTACCTAAGTATAAATTTTCACTATTTCCTAAAGATTACCTACTTTGGTCTGTTGTAGGCCTCTTGATGTGGTAACTCAGTACCTATTGTAGTTGATAATAATTTTCTTTTTACCAACTTATCAATACGTATGAGCTACAAAGTTTCAAAGTAATCTAAATTTGGTTTTGTTTTTTCCACAGATTTCCTTTAAACAAGAAATTGAGAGAATTGTATGAAATTTTATTTTGTATTGACATTGTATTGTACTTTGTGTATTGTATTGAAATTGTATTGACAGAATTGTATGTAAAATGAAAATAATATAATAACATAGAAATTGCCATGAAGTATTCATTTATTTAATTGTTAAGCTCCTCTGATCATACTCCTTGTCCCATCCAGGTAAACCCATGGTTTTTGTAAAACTGTGTCTTATCTACAAGATATTGTCTTAATATTCAAATGCAGAGCGACTCTTCTGTTACTTTGGAAGAATGGTTCTGAGATACTTGCTTTTGAATAATGGAAGGATCTTTCACTTCAAAATACCTAACTAACTTGTGCCCTAATTATTATAAGTTCAGTATGAAAAGTACAATATCGCCACTACGCAAAACTACATGAAATCATATTGGTAAGTAATGCATGCTTTACATGGAAGTCCCTATGAATGGAATTTATATAATTTTGGTGAGAGTTAAAATAAGAGAAAAAACAAAAATATCACAACTTTTCGAAACTCCCCCCCCAATTAACTCTCTCAACCGACAGCAAATTCAAATAATAAACTTCCAGTATGAAATTAGAAGCTCCTGAGATATTTTTATAACCTAGACCGAATTTATAATATAATTTAACAAACGATTTCGAAAATCTGACTTGAATAGTTACAACATCATGATTTATTACTATTACCTCCTCCATTCTTCCTCTTCCATAATGAAATTTGAAAATCCCAATATTCCTTCCAAAACTAGACAAAATTCTTAGTTGAACAAAAAAGAATAATGAAAATCTTACGATATTAGTTAAAACATCATGATATATTACTGTTAATCCCTCCATTCACCCCTTTTCATAATGAAATTTAAAATTCCTGATATACGAACGAGAACTAGAAAAATTCATAGATGAACAAAAAAAGAATCACGAAAATCGGACGAGAATTTTGGCCTGGGCAGCGTCGACAACATTTCTCTCTCTCTCTCTCTCTCTCTCTCTCTCTCTCTCTCTCTCTCACACACACACACACACATACATACACCTATGATTTTTTTTTTCACGGATTCGGTCTTAGAATAGTATATAAGATTTTGTATTAAGTTACCTTTTTTTCATGCTTAGGTTGTCTCCCACCCCCCTGGATCAATTTCAATAGGCGTCCCTCTTATTAACGAAGCCATGGCTGTAAGACATAGCTTCAGAGGGACGTCCTAAAAATTAGGACTGGAAAGCTTATTGTAATATAATAATAACTATTATATATTTCCAAAACTATGTAAAACTCAACTCATTTGTAGGAATATGAGAGTGATTTATTGTTTTCTTCATCAACAAGATCAGATAACTGAAAATCTGATCGTAGGTACCTCTCATTCTGGAACCAATTAATTTTAATTTACATGAGGCCTAAATGTAATGTGCTAAATTCCTATAATACCAGATTGTACAGAATCGTTGCTTATTTCCAATTGAGCATAATGACTAAATAAGTTTGTAAATCGTCATAGTTGGTTAAATATTCCAAAGATAAGCAGCTCCCACTGTGTCTCTGTTGAAAATATTGCATAACATTCATTAACAAACTGTGTTGTCATCATAATAATTGACATTTTTCATGATTGTTGACTAGTTTTCATCAAGATAATACAAAATACTTTTTCTACGAACACTTATTCACAACTCTCTACATAGTAGCATAAACTGGCTAGCCTTAAATTCAAAAAGGGCGCGTGAAGTTGACCCCAATTTGTCCGCCAATGCTCTGTTCAATTTGCATTGGGCGACGACTGAGATCCACATACAGTTGTAGGGCCTTGGTTTGCCCAAATTTAATTTGAATTTCCCGCTAGGATTCAAATTGTAGTTTCGGCGCGACACTGCAACAGCGGGACGACGGCCTTCATGCACGCTGGCCTGCATTTACATAATTTCATAAGGAAATCCATTTCTTTTCCCACATAGACACCCTGAGTAGTCCCTATTTTCGAAGAAACAATTTATTTCATCAAATTTCGTACTGAATAAGTAGGTACTTTCGGTATTCAAGGCTCTATTAAAGGATTTAATAATTTTATTTAAATATTTTATCCCATTTCTTTAATGTTTTATGGGTTCATCACCATCTTGTTTCATATGTAGT
This sequence comes from Adelphocoris suturalis, assembly GCA_030762985.1. NCBI lineage: Eukaryota > Metazoa > Arthropoda > Insecta > Hemiptera > Miridae > Adelphocoris > Adelphocoris suturalis. Next base: position 84,718,848 of record CM061040.1, read on the forward strand.
TGTAGTCGTCACAGTATGTATGTACAAGTAAGTTGACGTGGACACCTACCGAAAAGTTATTCAATGAATGTATAGTAGTAAAAGTATCTAAATAAGAAAATAAAGTAAATAAATAAATTAACGTTTGTGAATTTCGGTGTGGCACATTCCTCATAACATGAATGTTTACACCATTGAAATGTATTAGATGTGTAATCTTGAAAAATTCCTATTAATAATAAGATTAAGTAATTAATAATAAGATTAGTTTTAATAATAATAAGTAATATTCTTTGAAGGGGGGAAATATTAATTTAGGAGTGCTAAATTTAAGCCTAGTAGATAAGCGCGATTTTAAGGCTAGCAATAAACTAAAAACAATGAGGAAATGATGCATGCCGTTTGCGCATGCGTAAAAGCTCTCTGAGAGTCGGAAGCGATGAAAAGTTCATCGGAGGCCATCTACTACTAAGCCTAAATGATTAATCCTTGGACATTTATTTGAAATCGGATAAAAACTAAAGAATTGTTACAAGGATTTGAGGTTTCATCATGTGCATCACAATAGTGATGAACCTCACATGGGATAATCTCATCCTCATGTTCCAACTACCCTCCGAATTTGAGCGAGATATCATGAATACTACAACATGATAATAAGTATTACACTAGATCGAGTTTACGTTTGCGTGTGCAAATTTTATAACATCATGTCTATAATACCAATAAGCTTTGCGTAAAAAAATGTTAAAACAATGACGAAAAAAAGTTGACAATCGTGAAAATAAGTATTATAGCAGTATATTGTTCAAAAACCAGTTTGTTTGTCATCAATTTGAGAGCTAACATTTCTGAGGTCATTAAGTGCACAATTTCAGAAATGATTTTATTAATTAATAAGTGGACAATAATGAAAATTTGCTCATAGAATCCAGTTGTTATGCCGGGCTTTTTCTTTATTTAATATGTATGTCACCATTAAAATATCATATACGAAATCATATATCACAACTGTCGTTTGTGTACTATCACATCACTACTTTCAGCACACTAAAAGACATAATAATAATACTTTCCCGTATCATCTTTCAGTCGATTAGGAAAGTAAATGTTGAAATGACACCCACAACAATAAGTCAGATGGGGGCCGTGAGACAGGAGACGTTCGTCCCCACTGCACGGTCGGTGCTTAGCAGCCGACTGTCGAGCTTTGAAATCAGTCGACGCGAGACGCTCAATCCCGAAAGAAATGCAACGCGCACTTGTGGAATATGATCGTTTCGCGGTCGGTTTTGTGAGTTCGGAAGTTTCCATTACGTGGCTCAAAAATTCTGAAATCATAGGTAAATTTGAATACCATCGTATTGATAGAGTTTGTTTAAGTTAATTCCAATTGACGAAATACGCAGTGTTTTGTTGAAATGATGGAATTTTCTAATTCACAAAATTATGAAATGAAAATAAGATAAAATCGTGAGATATTTCTGGATTGAGAAAGGTGTTAATATCTTATAGGAAAAGTGCAAATCGTACTTGTCTACTTACTGTTGAACAATATTTATACCTTTAGTGTACGAGTGACACTCGTGTGTGTGTGCGGAGTTTTTGAAAACACCTCAGAAATCAAAGTGAAACCAGCGTGTAAGTCGCTAAAAATATAATGCATTAAGAGTTCGTGAATTTTTACCCTTCATACGCCTAAACGGGAATCTCATCATTTCTTTACAAATGGTAAGCAGAATGTCTTTCGTCATTCAACACTCGTATTTAATATTAATCTATACCTAACTTGAAATGATGGCCAAAGTGAAAGTAAATGTCGTTCTTGTGATGTTACGTGGGTACATAATTCATGATTATTACTTATTATTGGTCCAAAGCATGATAAGAACTCTTGACTCTCATGATACATAAATAATTGTACGGAGGTACACAAGACAGTCACTTGGATATTGTTATTTAGGTTTAAGAGTTAGTTTATTGGTTAATCGTCGGGTCACAAACGACCCGACTTCTGTTTAATACAGCACAATCCCCCGTACATAATATATAAATCATGGATATTAAACGTAGCTTATAAATACTTAACTATTTGGGGACAGTGTCCGAAGTATATATTATAATATATTATCCGTACTATTATAAAAGAGGAAAACTAATTTTCTCTTTTATGATAGTGGATTTTGTGTCTGCTCTAAATGTCCATGCGTGGGGGCCAAATTGACAAGCAAGTTCCGGAATAGAACTCAGGCTATATTACAACCCTGTAGACTTACTCCTTTATCGAGAGCTCGGCTTTTCCTGACGACGTCGCCCCGGTAAATTACTTTGTAACCAAGGAAAAATTGGACATGCGTCAAACTTTTCACGTCATATATAAGTAGATGGGGTAGGTTCACGCGTAAAGAACTTCTGATAACGAATTCAAAGGTACCAAAACGACTTTGGTGGGTTAAGCCGACCAAAGAAGGGAAGAGGTTTAAGGTTACTAAGATTGTATTGAGGGTTGCTTAGTTAAAAAACTAATGTTACAATTTGATTGGATGAAAACGTAAGAAGTTCTTCTTGTTATTAAAGATACAATAATGATGAAACTCATATGGTTTGATCAAATCAGAACATCACAACTAACTCCGAATTCGAGGGGAATCGGATGATTAGGCTGTGAGGAATGGTGATTGATGGATTTTTGGTTTGTACACAGGCGGAGTGAAGTTTTATTTATTTTTTTAAGGAAATAACTTTAAAACGATCCTTCTACAGCATGGTCCGCCGATTCTCTGATAGTTTCATCTGTAGGAATAATGCTTGTTACAAGGACTTGATGATATACAAACACATTTTTGTTGTTGTTGTTAATGTTGTGTGTGTGTATCATGTGTTTGATTGGCCGACACACACAGACAGACTGATGCGAAACCAAAGTAGTTAAAAATGGTCTAATATACAAAATGGGAACGGAAACATTTTTTTGTCGTTTTTGACTTTTTTGTTTTCTTTGATTTCTTTCAGAGCAATTTCAAAGCACTAATAACGATAACTAATTGTAGAGAGGATTAGAGCAGTAAGTGGCGTAGTTTGAGGAGAGGCAGAATGGGCAGAGCCCCTCCAAGAATCAGAGAGGATGCAGAAGTTCGGATTGAATTGGATGTTGTAGGGAAACTGTAGTAAACACATCAGACCCATGGAGCTTATCATGTAACCCTTGCCAGGCTTGGGGGCTACCCCTCCTCCGGGCAGGACTGTATAAATACTAAGTCAGAGGGCTCTAAATATATCATTCCATATTCAATCTCCAAAGAGTTCTAATTCCTGCAACCTAGCTGTCACAGATACTATAGTATGGATTCATAATTTTACGCTTCTAAATAGTACCTATCACCTTCAATATACTGTAATTCGTGAAATGCAATTATCATTATGCGACTCCGGTTGCTTAGCAACTTTATACGCTCTTAGAACAAAGAAATTTTCATTCGGTTCGTTTCTGCAAGGGCAAAATTGCGTGGAAATTTCACACCCCTACGGAGTACGGAGAGGCATAAAATCACCTAGTCCACAAAAAGGACGTGGGTATTGTAAAGTAAAAACAAGTGGTTATCAACTACCTTCTGGGATTACCTACCTGCTATTTTTCCCTGAAAAATATTCATAGTTCGGTAGCTACTAGTACTTCCGTAGCCACGAACTTCCCCTACTGTTCACTGCAAATCTGATCACGTTTGGCAGTTCGATCCAATACCGTTTAATTCTTATATTAATTCTGACTGTTTTTATATCGTAGGAATATATCAAACCATTTATTATATATGGATAAAATCTCAGTTAAAATAATGATAAAATAAAATAAATAAAAACCTACACTGGTGATTGAAATAGCCTATAATAGAAATGATTCAAATAAGGTTTGTTCGCAGTGACCATCAAACCAGTAAGAAACGGTTGGAAACGCGTTTGGGGCGTTTGTAGTGTCCATTTGGGGAAATCTGTGACTGTATAGCATCCATAGTAGTCCGTTCGCAGTGACTACCAACCCAGTTAGAACCAAATTGTGGATCGGTTTGACCGATCAGAGAAATTTCTGCTGACCGATATGACGGTTTGCCCCCCACCACACCAGGACTTGAAGTAGCCAATCAAATCATTCAACTGTGAGATGTATGGGAAGCGGGAGCTCAGCGAGCTGAGTTTACCATAGAGATGATAAGCCAGCTGAAGGAGATGAGATAGCCATCGGATATCTGCATGTCGTGCACTGTTTACTAAGTTCTGCCTTTGCATTTACCCTCGTTTTACTTCTACGGTTATTAAGAGTTTCCTACTCTGAGTTGTGTGATATGGAAAATCTTATTGGTGACAATGACGTAGAATGGGAATCTTCGTCTGAATAGCAACACAATACAAAATAATACTGTAAAATGTTATTACTTAATCTTAACAGAAGAGTTGTTTGTAAAGCCATAGCATTTGTAAACCATATTGGATGGATTTCTTACTCCATTTTGTAAGGTTTGTTCCCAATGAATATTGTTCATTTTTCAACCTGTTTGTTGTCTTTCAGGCCATCTCTTTACGGTTCAGGTTCTTTATTAATACATAAACTGTTCAACTATTCAGTGGGCGCGAGCCCACTACGCAGGTTACAGCAGTTGGAGGCTACACGACGGTTAACTTCAGTTAAACCCGTTCGCTGTGCGGATTTGGTCACCAACCGTATGAAGGTGGTGGTCATGCATGCGCACTAAACCAATCACAAACCTGGTCGCCATTGGTTGGCAACCGTTTCCAACCGGCACTGAGAACAAAGCTATAATTTAATGTAGCAATGTTTTTTCACTAACCTAGCGAGTCGCGGTTTGAGTTTGTTTACATATTCTTGTCTCTTGTTCTCATCGATGCGGTTTCATGCCCCTGTATTTTAGTTAGTGTACTTATGTAATAAAATTGTGCACTGCAAAAGAAATGTGTTTACTAAAAAAAGAAAAAAAAAGAAGTATTTTGAGCGCTGAAGTACCTAATAATTGAGGTTAAACGTATAAGTATGGTAGAAATTTTCACAGAAATGATTTTGTAGGCAGTAGGTAAGTCTAGTATAATAGTACAGGTACCTATAATAAGCTAAGTGCTTCCCAGTTCATCAGTACCTATTTCTACCTATCTCACTTCTAACGTTCTGATTAATTAATAATTTATGATGGATGTGCCAGTATCATCCGCATCAATTTTGCTAGGTACCCTAAAAGCTCGATCTCGAGGGCGGAAATATTAAAAAAATTGAGATCTCCAAAACTTTCAAGGTAACTGTAATATTTTTTGGGTTATATCATTTTCGTAAATTTCCCCAAAGAATCGAATAAAATCATCTGGAATACTGTAAATTAATCCGTCCACTCTCTACATGGGCTGGAGGAGCAGTGACCCATGATTTTGCGTGTGAACCGCTAAGTTCCATTAATGACCGCTAGATAGCGTTAGGCTTGCTGCAGATGAGTGGCATTGGACCCCGCAGTTACATCATGTCACATTTCAATGATTTGTATAAATTGGTGGTATACTACCACCATTCAGGGTTGCCAGGTGTCCGGTTTTGGCCCGGACAGTCCGGTTTTTCTTTAAGCTGTCTGGGCAAAAATTGAAAGCTGCTCTGGACGCCAAATGTCCGGTTTTTGTAGAAAGAGTAACAAATGTCTGGTTATTTGTTTTCAAACAACGCGTCTTCAGTACTAACAAATTTCGACAATTATTTGATTCGTAATTCAGTTATTTATTACTGCCAATAAGCCTTCATTTGTACGGGATGTCCAACCTCATTACGTGCAAACTATATAGCTTCCCTACTTCAATTCTTGTATGACTTGTTCCAAATAATATACGGAAATGAATACGATTTGATGGTAGGCATCTACGATATTTTTGCACACATTTTGTCTTATGAACTCAGTCCACCGACATGTTGTAGTGGTGCTGGTGTGGCTGAACCAACTACATCAAGGCTGTGTTATCTTTAGGCAATCTTAATGTCCAAAATCATGAAAATTACATTATAATTTTGTCACATTCTTTCATAGTAAGAAGCTCTCGATTTCTTCTTTAAGCCGTTAGTTGAGCATTCTCTCTTTCAGTTTTAGAGGAAGGTGAATATCGCTAAATCGAACTTTTAATTTATGTACATATGTGAAATGATGAAGGATAAAACGAGCATAAATTTGCACATCATGTTCTTCTTGCCTTTTCATTACCTGAATAGTAATAACCACAGCTCTACGCCGTGGGGGTTCCCAAACGATAGATTGCAATAAATTAGGTATCATACTTTATACACCACTACGAGTATTATCATAGAGATGAATAAGTAAGTTCCAACATATTGAGATTATTGGAGCATAAAAAAAGTATTTCAACATCTCTTAAAATCTGTAAAAAAAAAAAAAAAAAAAAAAAAAAAAAAAAAAAAAAAATTGCTCTAATGAAGAGAAAAAAAAGTGTTACAAACAGATGATACACACATAGGTCCCATTTTGACAGGGTACTGAACATGGGTTTTATATCGAAAATGCATACCTATCCATGTCTGCATGCAAATTAATTATCTATGTATTTATGGTGTTTTCTCATTGTGTCCGGTTTTTTATCCCATATCACCCAGTAACCCTGCCACCACTACATACGAAGACATATTTAGATACCTACCTAATGATTCGTTTAACAAATATAGACTGGTGATCTGGGTAGAAGAGCTATTCAATAAAGAAATAATAAACCATTATGTAATAATTTGCAGCTTTTTTCCTAAGTATTATGCTTTAATAATCAATAGGTACGTGCGTGAACAAAAAAAGTTTGTTATTTAAAATCTTGAAAAAAAGTGAATTGACAGTTTACTTTAATATAGTTTTTAATGTACCTATACACCACCACAAGTATCATAAATTTATACTAAATCTTTAAAATAAAATCCTTCACTAATGCTGTTGCCCCTCCATAAGAAATTACTTAGCTACGCCACTAAGCAATCAACCAAATCGTCAAAGTTGGCTTGAATCTTCCAACAACGAGACCCTCTCGAACGATCAAGTTTGTCCCCCACCCTGGCAACTACTTGGAACCGTTCCCTACAAGAAGAACTGTGAGTTCTTCAATTCCGTTCAACCTGTTTAGTGGACATGTAGGTCAGAATGAAGTGTACAGTTTGGTGGTCTGGATGCTCGCAAGCTCGCATCTCAAAAATACATAACATCAAGTAGTCAATCCCTTAGTAAAAATGCAGATTAGTTGGATATGTAGATCAGAATGAAGTGTATATTTTCGTGGTCTCATAAAACGATCACATAACAGTTTAGAAACGTAAATGTGACTTTTCATTTGTGACTCATGAGCTGCTCCGAGTTGAACGGAATTGAAGAACTCACAGTTCTTCTTGTAGGGAACGGTTCCAAGTAGTTGCCGGGGTGGGGGACAAACTTGATCGTTCGAGAGAGTCTCGTTCTTCCAACATCTTTTCAGTAAGAAATAATGACATTTCAAGTATGACTGCTGTAATAATAAAATGTTATGTTCGTTTCTCTTCTTGGTCAAATTTTTATTCTGGATTCTCTCATTAATTTTTTCGTTTTTGAAGCTGGTCACAAGTTTGAAACCAGTTTTTCATCCTCCACTGTGAAAGGTGCCGAATTTTCAATAATGACCGAGAGTTAATACTATTTCATTTCGAGATTTGGCAGGAATACCAAAACTAACATGGTCCTTGATGATATTGGCTGACACGTTATCTCATGTATCGCTGTGTAATTCATGGACACGTTATAATTGAGCGCTAGCATTGCTCGTTGGGTACATTTTCCTCTTATTTTTACCTGTACCAGTGCATATTATGTCTTCGGGGAGTAGACCCTGATTACCCCATTTCTCATATCTCAAAATCTTTTCCTCAGCAAATACCTATAAACTAAAAATAAATTCCTGTGATAATTAAAAATATAGCAATATTGAGAGACGTCTGAAATATTATTCGTCATTGGCGATTGTAGAACTCATTGCAGAATTTCCTTTGTTTAGTTCTTGATGCTGAAAATATGAAATGGGAATGGGCTATTACCCGTGGGAATAATTTTTCTTGGCTCGTGAGTCACGGGCTGGGTTGAGTCAACAAAGCTGTAACGAAGTTAAAAGGCAGTGAAAACGTATCGGTGGTAATCAACTCTCTTTCGTGATTTCATTTCTGCCATGATACTGCCTTGGCGGCAGTACAATGTTTTTCACAGCTGTTGCAATTAAGAACAGATTCCGCAAACTGATGTTAGTAATTCCGCTTTGGACCAGTGACACACAAGCAATAAAAACTGTAATGGGAAATCATTCCATTGAGTAAGCATTACAACCTAGGATAATTAATGTTTAGATCATCAAGTTGTCAATGGGGCCGGCATTGACAAGAGTATAGAATCGGTACTTATTGTGATGGGAGGTCTTCATATTAAAATATCTCTATAATCTTTTATTATTTTTATTTGTTATATTATTCATTATAATTTATGTATACCTATTACCAATATGGAAAGAAATATCGGTAATGAATTGTATTAATATCATTATTATATGGCTCATGGAACATTAATAATAACGATACGATATACTCATTCATACTTGGTGTAACAAAAATTTTTGGGTAAAATTAAACTAGAAATGGAGTAGAATGTCGCCAACCTCCCCTTTCTATCTCAATCCGTTCCCAAGATATGGTTTAATAAAATTAAAAACAATTTTTAACCACGTTTTTTTGCTGTAAAAACTCACGTACCTACGTATCTCCACTTTAAAATAATTTTTTCCAACTTTTGACCATATTTTCGAACTTGAAGTTCAATTTCCTATACGACTAGGATCTTAATCAAAAACGAACTCCTAAGGACCACAATCGCAGTTCAAACATTGCATTTCTTTGAGGACATTGCATTTCTATTCGTAACCTCATGTTGGTTTCCTATGAGTGTCGATTTTTTCAATAATTTTCTAATCACTTTCGTTCTGCACAAGAAAGCTCATGAAAAAGACCGTAAAAAGCATCGAGGAATATCGTCGACTAATACTCAACATTTCTAATTAAATGAAAGGTATTTTCTTGATAGATTTTAAAATTCGTAGTAGGAAAAACGACCTGTTTCCAGAAAGTCAGAAAGGTTTTCGGAAAGATCGCAGCTATCTTGATTTTGTATTATCCAGTGTTGTATCTACCCGACTTTTCGGCAGACCTCTCGAAGATTTCGATTAAACTTGAAGGCGAATTTCATGAAATACTCAGGCAAAAATAGTATAAGAGCGAGCCTCAGTGTAAGTCTGAGGCTTGTTAAAATTATTAAATTGTTATATCGAAATGTACCATTCTCAGTGAGGTTCGATTGGGAAGTCGCTCCTTTTCGAATGGAAAATCGCCACTTTTAGCGAATTTTCTTAGAAAATAAAGCTATTGCAATGGCTCCAAAAATTTTAAAATAAAAATTTTCAAAAATTTTCTTCATCGAAATCTGTTTTGAGGCATTCTGAAACGATTCCTGGATTTTAACGCTTTTTTATATGTATATATATATATGTATGTGTCATTCCAGACGATAACTCTCGATAGAATTGAGATAAAAACTTCGTTTTCAATTTCAAAAGAAAGGATGAGTTCATTGGACAACACTTTTTGAGCACATTAAATTGGTCAAATTTCAAAAAATGTACTTAAACAATCACTAAAAAAGGCAAAAAACCGCTAAAAATTAACTAATTTCTATTTTTTAGCAGAATGCTACTCGAAAAAAATTAATCGAACATGAACTAGGACATTTAAAAATTTAAGCACAAAATTGTACTGAAAAATGTACTTAAATTTCATTAAAATAAGCTAAAAATCGATAGGAACACTTGAAAAAATTGTAAAAATCCAAAAAATTGTTTTTTCATTGGAATATTACTGACAAAAAGTTAGATTGCTATAAAATGTATAATAAAATTTTTATTTGTCCCCAAAGTGCTCAAATTTCAACAGAATTGCAGAAGGGCAGGGGACGTCCATGAAATGAAAATGAAAAAAATTAAATGAAATCGATGGAATTTACTCCACACAAAGCACATGAAAACATAAAAAGACGTAATAAATGTAGATGTGGATGTGTGTGTGTATGTGTGTGTGTGTGAATTGTGATGTGTCATGTCATAAGATGACATAAACCTGACATAGGTATACCTACCTGATGACATATACCCACTAGAAACTCCACTCCTCACTTCCAATTGAGGTGATGCCATGTTGCATGTGGGAGTCAAATCATTGGTGAACGCTATTGGCCCGGGAACAGGGTACCAGCTGAGGCTAGTTCAAATGTTTCAAGGTACAATGTGATCAAGGTACAACAGTCTCCCTTATGTATACGCTAAAGATATAGATGTATATTTTTATGTCACCAAGTTAATGGTAATACACCGTCAGTAACATATCTATAACAGTAAATTTAAAACAAATACGTAATTCTTACATATAGGCGTTAGGTAGGTACATAATAAGTAAAAATAATAATTAATCATGTCAATGTCAGAACACCTCAAGAATCTCCAGGAATGAATACGTAGGCATTGGTAGATACTTAGTTAATCTCATAAATTGCTTCCAAGTCTATTTATAGGTAGCGGAAGCTTCTGAGAGATAGAAAGTTTTAGTCTCCAAAAACAAAAAGGGTTTTTTTTTTTTTTTTTTTTTTTTTGGTAAAAAAAAGTTTTGTGGTAAAATTTCCACTCGCATTTTACGTTTTAGGCCATTCTGAAAAATTTTTGTTCCGTATCTTTCTGAGCATGTGTGTCTGTTTGTTCTATTTTTTAGCAGAATGCTACTCGAAAAAAATTAATCGAACATGAACTAGGACATTTAAAAATTTAAGCACAAAATTGTACTGAAAAATGTACTTAAATTTCATTAAAATAAGCTAAAAATCGATAGGAACACTTGAAAAAATTGTAAAAATCCAAAAAATCGTTTTTTCATTGGAATATTACTGACAAAAAGTTAGATTGCTATAAAATGTATAATAAAATTTTTATTTGTCCCCAAAGTGCTCAAATTTCAACAGAATTGCAGAAAGGCAGGGGACGTCCATGAAATGAAAATGAAAAAAATTAAATGAAATCGATGGAATTTACTCCACACAAAGCACATGAAAACATAAAAAGACGTAATAAATGTAGATGTGGATGTGTGTGTGTGTATGTGTGTGTGAGTGAATTGTGATGTGTCATGTCATAAGATGACATAAACCTGACATATACCTACCTGATGACATATACCCACTAGAAACTCCACTCCTCACTTCCAATTGAGGTGATGCCATGTTGCATGTGGGAGTCAAATCATTGGTGAACGCTATTGGCCCGGGGACAGGGTACCAGCTGAGGCTAGTTCAAATGTTTCAAGGTACAATGTGATCAAGGTACAACAGTCTCCCTTATGTATACGCTAAAGATATAGATGTATATTTTTATGTCACCAAGTTAATGGTAATACACCGTCAGTAACATATCTATAACAGTAAATTTAAAACAAATACGTAATTCTTACATATAGGCGTTAGGTAGGTACATAATAAGTAAAAATAATAATTAATCATGTCAATGTCAGAACACCTCAAGAATCTCCAGGAATGAATACGTAGGCATTGGTAGATACTTAGTTAATCTCATAAATTGCTTCCTCTATTAATAGGTAGCGGAAGCTTCTGAGAGATAGAAAGTTTTAGTCTCCAAAAACAAAAAGGTTTTTTTTTTTTTTTTTTTACAGTGGTAAAATTTCCACTCGCATTTTACGTTTTAGGCCATTCTGAAAAATTTTTGTTCCGTATCTTTCTGAGCATGTGTGTCTGTTTGTGTGTGTATGTGTGTGTGACTGTCATGTATCCGCAAATGCTTGTAACCAGCTTAATTTCCACGATTTTCAACTGATTCTTATGATACGTAAATAGAATGTTCGGGTTAGGGTGTAGATGGTCCCCTACCAATTTCGTTGTTCCAAAATCAATACTTCACTGAGCGCATGCGCAAACGTGAATTTCATCTGCATCATTTTCTCAAACCCTTGTATTCCAATACCGCTCAAACTTGGTACATTGTTTGGGGACGATGGTTTAATCATTCCATAATAATTTTAACATGATTGTATCATTATTAGCTCCTGCGCATGCGCGAAAGTGTAATCACAGGAACAAGGTAAATTTCTAATTTTTATCAGATTTAGATGACATTTCCCGGGAACGTGCAGGTTAGGCTGTAGAGTGATCCCTACCCATTTCACTTTTTTCAAATCATTACTCCATTCTGCGCATGCGCAAACGTAAATTTCTTCAAGCATAATTTTTTTTCTTACGAAAATGACCGATTTTGACATTTTACTTTACCCACATTTTGATTGACAATAACCCGCTATTGAGTCTTTGATGAGTATCAAAATCATTTTAATGATATATACATTTACTTCATTTTCGGTTGGTAGCTACCTACTGACTTGAATATCGTTATACTGAGACCCGGGGACTCTTAAAATGTAGATGTTTTAAATAATTGCATATTTTTTTCCTCGACAGGAGCCTATATCTACGCAGGCATATTGATGTCAACCTACGGATCGGCAACTTGACATGGACCTCCTTTGTAATATCAAGAATTCGATATCAGTACACACTGATTATTTGTGGGTCCTCTGAGCCTAATTTGTTACCTACTTAAACTGACTTATGATACTGAAACCTAAAATGTAGCTCCTTTTTGTAGATATGGAATTCATTTACAAAGTATGGAGGATCTGCTTCAGAGTCTCCGAGGCTAATTTCTTTACTAATCGATCCACGGTACTGTTATTTAGATAAAGCTTCCTTGGGACACCTCGGAAACAATTAAGAGGTGCGGAGGCGCACTGATCAGCTGAAGAGTCTCTGAACTTATATTATTTCCTTACCTATCAACCTGATTTTTTTCTACATTCATCGTTAAGCATAAAATTGCGGAGTCTTGGAACTGTAATGGAGTGAACACTATTGGGAGGCACGATGCGCCATGTTCTGAACATACATTATATAGGGGGCTTAAGAACATTATTGACCAATTACCTGCAGAGCCGGTCCTAGGCGCATGCGAACCATGCGGCCGCTTAGGGCGCCAGACAGAAAGGGGCGCTGGACAGAAGAATAAATTGGTTTATTTTTTGTGTTAATTATTGAATGAATTGAATTTATCTACATATCTATATGTTGCCGTTGCCTGGTATTTTTCTGTACTTATACTTTAAAAAAACAAGCTCATTACACTTGGCCACCCTTCGGTCACATCGTGTTATTCACTATCAGTGATCTCTCAAGGTCATTCGACAATTGAAATACTGGAAATTTCCATATTTAATAATTCGGTTTTATTTTTAAATTTGCCTTTTTTTGGCTTCCAATCCAATATTCGGGGGGGGGGGGGGGGGGGGGGCACCAGCCATTCCGCATGGGTAACGAAAATGGCTCGGGCCGGCTCTGATTACCTGCATAGAAGGGCTAACATAGAAATAATAAACCTTTGTGTAATAATTTGCAGCATTTTAAAATTCGTTCTTATGGGTTCAGGGTGGGTACCTAGGTAGGTAATTATATCAAAACGGAAACCAATAAATTCTGAGGCGGATTCGCATTTTCTTGGTTTATTCTAAAAAGGATCATTATTGAGAACAATACACCTAAATGACTACTAATCAGAACATTATATTACCTATAAGCTACACCTAATCAATTACGTTGATTCAAGTACTTTTCGCTACACATTAAAACTTGCTCTTCATATGATGCACAGTGTGGCCAAGGTGGATCCCACCCCCACTCCGCATCGAACATTGTTGGATTCCACCAAAACAACTATTATTCTTTTCTGGATGTTCGAGAGAGTCAATCTCAAAAGTTTCCAGACCAAAAAGTCACTGACCTGATTTTTACGGGCTGTAAAACCAGCAGGTGCTGGGAAAATGCCGATACCACAAGAGCAGTTTTATACCCATCATTGAAAAATTGTAGCCGAGTCATTTTTCACGCTAAAAAGTCGGTGAAACTTGGAATTTTTAACATGAGCTCAACTACTAGGGAGTATGTTTTCTGAGAAGAAGAAGAAGAAGAAAAAAAAAAAAAAAAAAAAAAAAAAACTCAGTTTTTAGCAAATTCGTAAGGGAAAACTGCATCATTTTTTGTGCATTCGATTCTATATAGTCGAGCTCGGTCTAGCTTCTGCAACTATTTTTCCCAAGTAGAAAAAAAAAACAAAAAAAAACTCAAGAACCGCCTAAAGTTCATCAACAAGTTAGGTGTAGCACCGATTTAATTTTGCAGTAGTTTAGGCAGCTCAAGAGATTTCAGCATAAATCAAAATCATTCAAACGAATTAACCAATTCCGATCATTTGAACCATTTACAATATTTTCCGAAACTGTTTTCGCCGAACAAAAACCGACAGAGCTGCATTGAAGGAAAACTCTCACTACACTACAAATGAGTGGTCTTACAAAGAAAATGTTTTTATGTTTACTGGCATAACAAATCATGAATAAATTTGATGAGCAGTGGCACAGAGCAAACCAAGCAGGCTGTGTCGCCTAGTAAATCATTAATATGATTTATGACAACACAACAACACACAATAATTCATACTGACAAAAATCGTTGCACAAAAATACTGTTGTGTGAGCATTCACTGGAATGCATCCAAAGCAAGCTAGAACGTCACTGCTCTCTCGAATAAAACGATGATACTTGTTACAACATCACACCATCACGACCTAGTGTGCCGCAACACACTTAGTTCAAGTGGATGTCCACAACCAAAGCAGAAACACTGCCAGTACCTACACAACAGGGTGTCCGCCATCATTACTAGAGCCACTCCTAAGTAGCCCAGTTCTGGCACAACCACGCCATAACGTCAGAGGATTTACCTCAAGCAAACCTTCACCGGTCGACAGTAACTCATTGCACAATCATTACCACTGAGCGACGCATCAAATCTACCAAGCGTTATTTTCTCATGATAAATTCTACCGATCTTGCCTAAATTGGGAAGCAAGAAGCATGATCATGCATGTGTAAGCATTTCAACATACTTATTTGGGAAATGACGATTTGATCGCTCAATATGAGTTTCATTATGATCGTATCATTAGTAGGTAGCTTCTCAAATCTCAAATCTTTTTAAACAGCGTGATTTCTATTAGAAAGCCCCAACTACAGAAACTTGTATTCAAAAGTTGAGCAACTGCTTAAAACCATTTAAAAATTAATCTGTGGAATAGATTCAATTTAAATACGTAGTTATCAACAAACTGTTGTCAGTTCTTTTGTAGGAGCAAATACGTGAAACCAGTGGAGAATATAACTCAAGTAAAGTTTTTATCAACTATAAACTAGAAAATTCAAAAATGTGTACACAAAATTATTCTGATAAATGCAAATAATATAATTTACATTTGCTATAAAAATCTTAGCATATAAAGAATAACTATAGAACAAAGATAATTATAAAGAATTTTTGCAATGAAATTAGTAGTTAGCAATTTCTTTGCACTAAAAGTGGTCGCATTTTGTAACGGTGTAACATAATGTTATAAGATCATTTAAAATTCGCTCATAGATCATGCTGCATGACTGGAACTTTACCTTCTTAGTCCTTGTTTTATTGAATTTCTCGAGAAGTGTTTTTTTCTCCAGCGGCGATTTTGACGAAGAACGCAAAACGGGAGCGGCAAGATTGTGTGAAATTTTATG